>CM052548.1:14600780-14629646 GCA_028533065.1 Trachops cirrhosus | reverse complement strand
ATGAACATTGGGGTGCATAGGTTCTTTCGGATTGGTGTTTCAGGATTCTTAGGATATAGTTCCAACAGTGGAATTGCTGGATCAAAGGGCAGGTCCATTTTTAGTTTTCTGAGGAAGTTCCATACTGTTTTCCACAGTGGTTGTATATATGGAAATATGGCAAATAAGCATATAATTATGAAAAACAAGTATAAGCAAAGTTTAGCAAGTCAGAAGAAGAAAGAACATGGTAGTGAACTATAAAATAATTAAATGTGTTTAGAACATTGAGCTCAGCAAATGAGAAAAAGAAGGTAAGGGAAAATTGAATTTTTGAATATGGTTAGTTCATAGGGCACAGTAGTAAGAAAATTGTATTTTGTATAGGTACTCTGCAATTTGTCAAATGTAATAGTATAGAAATGACCAAAATAGATAAACATTTCAAGATGTTTTGATTTAAAAAATGAACACTAAAATCAGGAAATGATGTTATATGGTACATATTTAAAATGTTATTTGATCAATAAACAGCAAGTGCCAGTGAGGATGTGGAGAAAAGGGAACACTTTTGTGCTGTTGGTGGGAGTAGAGATTGTGCAGCCACTGTGGAAGACTGTATGGAATTTCCTCAAAAAATTAAAAATGGAACTGGCTTATAACCTAGCAATTCCACTCCTCAGAATATATCTGAGGAAACCCAAAACACTAATATGAAAGAATATTGCACCATTGTGATCATTGCAGCATTATTTACAATAGCCAAGATGTGGAATCAGCGCAAGTGCCCATCCGTACGTGAGTGCATAAAAAAATCTGTCATACATTTACACAATGGAATACTACTCGGCCATAACAAGAAGGAACTATTGTCTTTTGCAGCATTATGGATGGATCTGGAGACTATTATACTAAGTGAAATAAGCCAGTCCAAGAAAGATGAGCACCATATGATTTCACTTGTATGTGGAATCAAATGAACAAAATAAACCTACAACTCATGAGTACTGAGTTCAGACTGACGGCTGCCAAAGGAGAGGAAGCTGGTGAGAAGGTAAAGGGATTAAGCAAAGAAAAACAACAACAACAAAAATAGACACAACATGGTGATTACCGGAAGGAAAGGGGGTAGGGTAAGTGAGTGAGGGCAAAGGGAGGATAAATGGTATCAGAAAGAGACTTGACTTTGGGTGGTGAGCACATGATGCAGTGTGCAGAATGTTAACTAGAGTTGTACACTCCAAACATGTATGGTTTTATTAACCAGTGTCAGCCCAATAAATTCAATTAAAATGTTATTTGAAGTTGTACCTATTGGTATCATCTCTTTGGCATCATAGAAATAGAGTCTCATTGAATAACACAATGATGACCTTGAAGTTATCCTACCCTGTTAGATAAGCTGAATGGAAATCAATGACATTCTAGCTAATACATTTGCCATGAACATATGTTTCCCCTAAACCTGTAGTTTCTATACTTTTCTATTCCTAGTTCTCATCATCAAGAATCTGTTAAGGATAATGATGATTATAATACATTTGTTTGTTGCAATCACCATCCTTATCCCAAATTTATTTCCTGTTTTGTCTAAAAAGCTGTTCAAAATAATTCGACTTATAATTACCGAAAGCCTTCTTCTTCATTGCCATCCCACATTTTAATAGCTGAAAATTGTACTTGCCCTTGATTAGAAGATCTTTACTATGGCACAGTAGTTTCATTAGTGAGCCTCTAGTAATCACATATCTTCCTTTAGAGACCTTGATGAAGCAGGTTTTTGTCTTGTATTTAAATAATAGTGGAGTTTATATCTGAGGACTATGATATATCATGTCAAAAGAGGTAGGAATAATTATGAATTCACCATTTTCCTATTCACAAATAAGAGGAAAGATATTATCCTCTTCATTCTTCTTCCCAGATGATTTTCAAAATTAAACTCATAAATAAAGTGAATAGGAGAAAAAAGATCATATGTCCTACAAAATCCCAAATCAACTCCTGTGGAATATGTGATTGAACTTCTTGTTTTCTGTAGTGGATAGATTAATAAAATAATTTCTCATTACTAAGACATGCCAATCCTTTAATACATTTAACTTTTCCATAATATGCTTCCCTTTGGCTCAACTGACCTTGTAGCAAATGTCCTCTGTGTGCTTTCTCCAGCAAAGCAATTACGGATTTAGTAATGTTAATGTGATTTTTGCTCATTTTTTGAATGATAAAATGAAAATTGTCTCCTTATAATAGCACATGGATTCTGAGATAAATGTCATTCATAAACTTTGCTGTAAACATTTAGATATAATTATACTTTCCTAATAGGTCAATGAATTGTTTCCCAAATGAAATTAAATTCTTAACAATGCTGTACTTATAAAGTATGTGATGCCACTAAAGATGTCGCTAGTCAGTCTGGAGTATGCTGCATTTAGTGAGAAAAGAACTGGAATAAATATAATTGGATTTCTAAGGGATTTTTAAAAAAATCCCATCCATAATTGCTTTCTAATAATTTAATAGATTATTATTACAATTTTCTCATTAAATAATTATATTTCATTTTATTTTACCATTGACTTTTCTTATGGTTAATTAGCTAGAAGAGAGAAAATAAAACATGGGTTAATTTATTAGTAGTCATAAATGATGTGAATATTTGGACGAGTTTATCTGTAGAGGGAAATATGCACCCACATATGCAGCATAGAGTCTATATGTTTTGTATAAATACTGTTACTTTTCCACATTTAATTTTTCCCTGTTAGTCTTAATCTCTCAACTCTTTTGTTACAAACATTTCAAATATGTTTTGAGTTATCATTTTCGACTCCTTGTCCTCTCTCTTAATGAATCAAATTTTCTCTATATTAATTCCTTCTATATTTGCTATGGAAACATTGATAGATTTCTCCACTCCATCTCTGGATAATTGCAGCACAGTTTATGTGCCCTCAGAATAAAATCTCTCCACTGAAAAAAACTGTATAGTATGCCACAGAGAAGGATTAAAACAAAATCTGTGAGTTTACTAGTTACCTGTTACATGACATTCAAAACATCTTAATATGAGCATGTTGACAAATAAAGTTGACTTGAGGAATGCAACTTTAAATTTCTGCTTGTATAAGCTCTTATAGATACAGTTTATTTAAACATTTACATGTCCCCCAAAAGACATGGTTATCTTTCAGTTTTTATGACTCCTATAAATTTTTTCTTTTCTTACAAAAGAGAAAATAAGGTCCTGAAAGAAGTATTAAGGGATCATTGTACACATTGGTGTTACAATATAATCATGGGCAAGTAAAGTACAACGTAGGGAGTATAGTCAATAATATTGTGATATCTAAGTATGACACCAGGTGGATACTTGGAGTGTCAGGGGGACACTTTATAAAGTATAATCATGTAACTATTATGCTGTATACCTGAAACCAATTCAAAATGATATTGAAATTAAACTGAAAAAAAAAGAGTAAACTCTTGTTTTTATTTTTATTTGGGTGTCAATGACAATGTTACCTGAAGTTCTACCAGTCAAAAACATTGTACTCCAGTCAGATTTCACCATAACTCCTTCCCCACCCTCTACCCCCATCTAACTTTTCAAATTCTTTAACATTGCCCTTTGCTTTTCATATTACTGTCCACTTGTAGTAAATTATTTCTAATTAGAGTTAATTCATTGTTATCTATTTAATCACCCTGTCTTCTATCTGTTTCCTTGTGAATATAGTCTCTATATTGCTGGCAGACACAATTCTGATTTTTACTCATATAATTAAATGTTTTCAAATCTAAATGCCATTGCATGACATACAAGTTTTTTTCAGAATCTTATCCTAATAGACATGTTTATATTGCTTCCCATAAACTTGACTTTCAATAGGCATACATTCACACATACTTATATACATACACATAAACTCATACCCTTTACTTCATCCATATTGGATTGCTCATCATTTGTGAATATATTATACCTCACTATTAACTCTTTGGCATTGCCATGCTAATTTCTCTGATTTCCTCCTCTTGGTTTCTCTACCCAAAAAGGCTAATGCCAAATGTCATCTTGGCTTTAATGACTCTGAGGTGAATTTAATCATACATTATTCTACCTTAAGTACTGTACATTATTATTCATTCCATGTTACATTCACTATATGTATCTTTTCCTGTACATATGGACTTCTTATAAGGCAGAGAACTCCTACTCATGGCTATACATCACAGTCAAGCAAATAGTAGATATTTTCAATAAATATTAGTTGTAAAAATAAATGAATTAATGAGTGAATAAGTCAATGTGGAACAATACATTGTACAGTTTCATTGACAGAAATATTTCTGCTGTTCATTACTATGAAAATTTTTAAAATATTTTTCCTCTTTGTATAGAGGATTTCCCTAGATGAGATTATTCTTGTCTGAATTTCCACATGTGAATAAAAGAATAGGCTACTTGAATTTACAACACCAAGATAATTAACATTTTATTTGCCCAGAGAGGAAATAAAGGTCTAGTTCACTCACTGCAACACTGACTTGGCATTCTCCTTGTCTGAGTTAATAACAGAAGGCACAGATTATTAAACAAAGTGCTTTCTACCTTGTTTCTTCAGTTCTTTAGCATTTATTTCCATATTAATCCTAAAACATGGTGTCTTTCTCAAATATCCAATGAAGGTTCTGCCTTGATAAATTGTGTATGTCAGGATTCTTAATTGGAAAAGAAATGAGCACACACTAGCTAATTTTAGAAAATGACTTTTTAAGGATATTAGATATGTCAAGGAATCTCTACTGGAGATAGCAAATTGGGCTATGGAACTGTAGAGGTTCCACAGCCACAGTCAATGCCCAGACCTCACCAGAAGACTGTTCGATTAAGATCACGATGACCCACAACTGAGCATAGACACGCTGTCTCACAACACTGGGGTTGGACTGGACCTAGGCACCACAGCCCTCATACACTACACAAGCCCCCGCAGGCCAAAACCACCCTTCTAATCTCACAGGAAACTGGAATCTGACTCCAACTTGCCTCTTCACATTGTTTGCCTTCAAACTGAAGTGCTATGGAAGCTAATTTGCATGCTGGAGACCACATCATGTACCCAACCCCTAGCTATAAGCCAAGCAATGGATACTCATTTCTTATGGCTGATATTAAAAACTCACCACAAATTTAATGGCCTCAAACATCAAAAATATATGATTCTATATTTCTGTAGGGGAAAAGTCTATGTTGAAAAGGGAACCCATTTTCTTGCCTTTTCTGGTGCCTACAGGCCACCCTCATTTCTGGGTGTACGGCCCTCCTCATTCATCTCTAGGTCCAGCAGGTTGGAACTACACCTCCTTGTACTTCTCCCTGGTCCTTTTTCCAATTTCCCCTTCTACTTTAAAGTTTCTTGTAATTATACTGGATCTACCTGGATAATCCAGGCTAATATCCTTATTTTAAGGTCAGATGACTAGCAATTTGAATTAAATCTACAACCTTAATTACATTTTGTCATGTAATGTAACATATCACATGTTGTAAAGACGGATTAAGATTTTAAAATTTGGGGGTTAGCCATTACCTTTTTTATCAGAGTTTACCTTCTGGGCACCAAAAGTTCATGGTTTTCCATACACACCCACACACACACACACATACCATCCTAAGTTTCTCAATGCCTCAGTTCATTATGGTATCAACTCAATGACTAAAATCTCATCTGTTTAAATCTCAGAACCTGTATCATTTTGATTGGGGATAGATAAGGCTCTGTGTCTAAATCACAGGGAACCCAATTTATCTCCATGTTTTCACTTGTGAAACTCAAGAAAGAAGTTATCTGGTAGCAAAATGCAATTGTGGGATAAGTATAAAATAACAGTTACAGAAAACCTTGAGCAAAATGAGAGAAAAAGACAAAATTCCAAAATAATTTCAAAATTCAGTTAGGCAAATTCCATTGGATTTCAAGGTAAGCAAATAACACTCATTAATTCTTAGCTTTATCCTCTGAGTTGTTATTCCTCTTTTTTCTTAAGATTTCATTTATTTATTTTGAGATGGGAAGAGAGAGGGAAAGAGAGGAAGGGAAATATCAATGCGTGGTTGCCTCTTGAGTCCCTCCTACTGGGGACCTGGCCCACAACCCAGGCATGTGTCCTGCCTGGGAATTGAACCAGTGACCTCTTGCTTAGCAGGCTGGCACTTAATCCACTGAGCCACACCAGCCAGGGCTCATTATTCCTTTTTGATCAATGGTAGCATGTTTCTTGCATGTAGAATTTGGGGAGGTCCTACAAATTCTTTTTTTTTAAAGATTTTATTTATTTATCTTCAGAGGGGAAGGGAAGGAGAGAGGGAGAGAAATATCAATGTATGTTGCTTCCTGTGCATTCCCTGCTGGGAACTGGCCTGCAACCCAGGCATGTGCCCTGACTGGGAATCGAACCATGATCTCTTGGTTCACAGGCCTGCGCTTAATCCACTAAGCTACACCAGCCAGGGCCTACAAATTCTTTTATTTTGTCTTCTTTCAGATTCATTTCATATAAGTTGTGAATGCTTCTGCTAGTACAATATTCACAAGAAACTTGTAAGTCTCTTTAGTATGTTATTTTATATTTTATTTGTTATATAATGCTTGTGTGCATATATGTATGTATGTATGCATGCATATTTGTATGGATTTAGTGTGTGCTATTAGACAAGAAACTCCTTCAGAAATCATTCCTGCATACTTCCAACTTTAAGTTTGATTCTGCTGTGATGACTTGCTCTATGAGTTGTTACCTAATCTTTTCAATGATTCAGACACACAATCACTTTTCTCTATACTTTTGTGACAGCAAGTCTCTTAATTTTATCACCTTTTGTAATCAATATAGGCTGAAAATTTCCAAATCATAATGCCCGTTTCTTTTTGTTTAAATGTTTTTCTACAATTCATTTCACTCATCCTAAATGTTATTGTAAAAACAAGAAGAAAATAGTTCATATTCCCCACACATTGTATGCAATTTGTTCAACTAAATATTCAGTTTCCACTTTTATAAGTCCTGCCTTCCCCATAACTATAAAACACAACTCTGCCAAGATCTCTGCTGGTATATCATAGGAATTCCCTTTACCTCGATTTTCAGTAATATATTCTTCGTCTCCTTCTGTGTTCTTCATATCAGCGCCTTTAACCTCCATATTTCAACTAATAATCTGTTCACAATTATTTAGGTGTTTTGCAATATGAGTTAGATTTCCTTTACTGTGTTTTTAACTTTCTCTCAGTACTCCCTAGCAGAATTGTTAAGATTGATACTTCTAATAACAGTCTCTTAAAGACACTCTAAGCTTTCTCTGTCATTCTCTCCAAGATTCTCCCAGACTGCTGATCGGAGTAGATGCAGAAAAAGTTTTTGACAAAATTTATCATTTTTTCTTGATAAAGGCTCTCAATATACTGGTTATAGAAGTAACATATCTCAACATAATAAAGGCCTTATATGACAAGTTCATATCAATACTCAATGGTGAAAAGCTGAGAGCTTCTCCTTTAAGATCAGATTGAAGACAAACTCTCACCAGTTTTGATCAGAGCAGTACTGGAACTTCTAGCCAGATCAGTTAAACAAAAAATAAATAAAATAATATAAAATAAAATAGCCCAATAAAAAAGAAAGATATAAAATTGTCCCTACTTGCAGATGACACAGCATTATGCCTAGAAAACCCTACGGATTCCACACACACACAACTGCTAGGATAAATGAATTTAGTAAAGTTGCATGATATAAAATCAATATACAAAACAATCTATTGCATTTCTATACACTAAAAATGAATGATTAGAAACAAAGTAAACCTGTTTAAAATTGTATCAAAAAGAATAAAATATTAGGAACAAGTTTAATGAAATATGTGAAAAATAGGTACACTAAGACTAAAGACTGTAAGATATTAATAAAGAACATTGCAGAAGACACAAGTAAATAAACAGATATTTTATATTTGTGTATTGGAAGAATTCATATTGTTAAAATGTCCATACAACCCAAAGCCATCTACAGATTCAATGTAATTCTCATCAAAAGACCAGTGGCATTTTTCACAGAAAAAATTAAATCTAATATTTGTGTGGAACTACAAAAGACCCCAAATAATGGAAACAAGCTTGAGGAAGGAGAATACAGCTGGAGACCATCCAGTTCCTAATTTCAAACGACATTACAAATCTGCACTAACGAAGACATTTTGGCATAAAAATAGACACACAATTCAGTTAGACATCATAGAGACTAAAGAAATAAACTCATACATGTATGGTTATTTAATTTTTGACAAAAGAGCCACGAATCAAAACTGTGAGATTATAGCCTCTTCAATAACTGTTGCTGGGGAAACTGAATACTCACATAAAAAAAGAGTAAAGCTTAACACCTATTTTACATCATACGCACAAAGAAATCAACTCAAAATATATAATATTAAGAACTTGAATGTAAGAACTGAAAACATAAAACTCCTGCAAGAAATAATAGTGTATTTAAACATAAGCTTTTGGATGTTTGCTTTGGAAATGATATTTGTGTATTTTCACCAAGACAATGGCAACAAAAGCAAAAATAAACAAGTGGAACTGAATCAACCTAAAAAGCTTCTGTACAATTACAACAAAAAAATCACATATATTTCTGTGTATAAAGTATATAAAGAACTCATATGACTCATATACACACAAAAAAAGACATAAAAAGTAGACAAAGGAACTAAACTTCTTTTCCCAAAGAACACATACAAATGGCTAACAGATTTGTGAAAAGGTGTTCAATATCACTGTCATCAAGGGAATGCAAATCGAAACCACAATGAACTGTCACCTCACACCTGTTTAAATGGTTACCATAAAAAAAAAGAGGTAAGTGTTGGTGAGAATGTGGAGAAAGGGACCTGTGGCTGGAATGTTAATGTGTACAGCCACTCCAGAAAACAGTATGGAGAGGAGGTTTCTCAAAAAAAAAATTAAATATAGAACTTCCATATAATCTAGAAACCTCACTTCTGGATATATAACCAAAGAAGATTTTAAAAAGGATCTCAAAGTGATCTCTGCATTCTCCTATTATTTGCAGCATTATTACACATGTCAAAAAATGGAAACTGACTAAGTGTCTATCAGTGGATGAATGAATAGAGGAAAATGTGGCATATATTTATATATCAATTAAAATCTAAATTTATGTAGGTTTATTTGTATATAATAGGAAGTATATATTTATTTATGTAAAAATGGAATATTTAGCTATGAGAAATAACAATCTCCCTTTTGGGACAGCATAGAACTTGAGGGCATTATGTTAGGTGAAATAAGGACAAAATAAAATAATACAGCATAATATTACTTATATGTTAAATCTAAAAAAAAAGCCAACTCATAGAAGCAGAGATTAAAATTGTGATTATCTATGGTTGGGGACTGGAGAAAATTGAGAGATTTTGATCAAAGGGTACAAATATTGAGTTGTAAGGTAAGTAAGTTCTGGGGACCTAATGTCCAGTAGGGTGATTATACTTAAAGATATTGCTTTATATCCTGTCAAATTGCTAAGATATAAGTAAGAACATTTGCTAAGAACATTGCTAAGATTAGATCTTAAATGTTCTCACCATAAAATAATGGTTATTTTGTAACATGATGGAGATGTGAACTAAGCCTGTGGTGGCTATAACTTTATAATACATGTGTATCAAAGAAACACATGCATTTTAAATTTATACAGTATGTCAATTATATCTCAATAAAACTGGACAAATACATAAATACAGCCTCCCAAGTTGAGTATCGTTATAAGTTAATATATTTATTAACACTAAGAATTTATAAGTTCTATCTAATAAGTAGTTGTGGTGTGGCAAATTATATAAATCAGCTGTGTTAGTAATGGTTAAGTGTCTATACCTGTATTAGAATTTAAAGTCTCAACTACCATAGGAAAAACACCAAAAATCACTTACTAAAAAATATTCATTTATAAAACAATAGTTAGTAGATACAGTGTAGTATGTAGTAATTATATAATTAAAATAGTTTGGATTTATAAAACTTCAGAAAACTGTGAGTACTTGGACACTATTAGAAGTACTCATTTAACTATACAAAATTGCTAGACAGGAAATATTTTCTAAAAGAAGCATAGCATTTATAATGTCACTGTGGCAGTATGTATTTGTCAGAAGAAAGATTCTAAATCTTCATTATTTTCTTTGAGCAAAATTCGATTAAAATTACTGTGCACAAGAGACCCCCAAAAGCTCATTGACTTACATTTACACTGCTGACAGTGGCAAATCTCAGAACCCAAAGCAATGCACTTAAAAACCAATTCTCAGGAACAATAGGCTTATCTGAAACTCATTAAATTAACTCTACTTTATATGGAATGCTTTTTGTGTCAAAGAGAGTTATCTCTGATTATTTAAAGGTAATAATAGATGGTCCATTATCTTAAGATAGATGTCTTTTTTAAAATTCAAATTTGTTTTACTAGGATAGTCCAATAAAAGTATCTCTCAGTTCCACAACTCTATTCTGAGGTAAATTTCCAAACCCAGAGTGCTTGCTGGAAGAACACTTTTGAGTTGGTTTTTTTTTATGCCTGTGTGCTGTGAAGCAGACAACATATGAGCATGCTTAGGACAAGACTCCCCTCACACCAGGCAGAATTGCCGCATAACAAAGTCGCCCAAAACGTAAAAGAAATAAAAAGACAGCCGTAGTGCAGGCCATTGACTTGGAAGGCTGTGTGAGGCTGGCTAGCAAGTCCAAGGTCTGCAGATGGGTGGAAAGGAGGGCAGGCTGAAACCCTAGGGCACAGGCCTCAGGGGCTGTCCACACGTGGTGTTCTTCAGGCCCAGCTCAGATCTCGCTCTGAACTGGTTGAATCAGACCACCCAGATTACCTGGATAACACGCCTTACTTAAAGTTGACTCATTTTGGAACTTAATGACATCTACAAACTACCTTCATAATGACCCTTAGATTAGTGTTTGGATACTTGGGTGCTGTGACCTCCCTGGGGTGATGCTCCTGACAGTGATACTGGCAAGCAAGTTTTCTGGTTTCCACTCATAAGAGAAGACTCTCAAGCACAGGAGAGATGACCTGACCAGAAGATATGGCACATGACCTGTACCCAAATTTGTAATTCATTTTTATTTACAGTTTACATTCAACATTATTTTGTGTTAGTTTCAGATATATAGTATAGTGTTCAGCAAACAGTGTTCCTCCAATATTTCCAGTTTCCACCTGGGTCACACAAGTTTATTACAATATTGGCTATATTCCCTATGCCGTATTTTACGTGCTAATGACAATCTTGTAACTAGCCACGCTTTACAGTTTTTCTTTGGTACTGTCAGTGACACATTCCTTCCTTGCTGGTGATACTTTTTTTCTTTTCACATGTAATTAACTTCTCATTTTCTTTTCAGTTTTACTTTATTTTCACTTTCTTTTCATTTTGTTGCTTTTTAGTCATACTTAATTCCTTTCTCTTTTTCCACCAATATATATTCAAACATGCTCTCTCCCTATCAAAGTTTACATCCTAGGATGCCACATTTCTTCTCTTATCTTTTTTCCCCTTAAATCTGCCCTCTGGCACACATCAGGAGTCCCAAATTTCACTTGTATGGTGGACTTTAAGAGTTCATGGGGTGTTTGAGTTTTACAAATTTAGAATCAATAGAATCAAATATCATAAAAATGACCTCTGCATATCAAGACAGAAATAGTCAAGTTAGTTGAGACACTAACAGTGAGGATCCCGATGACTAAAATTAGATTTCATTTGAGAAGAAACAAGCTTGAGTCAAAGCAGAAGGAAAAATATTTGATCTTATCTTACACTTCAATCTAAGCATATTCGTTATTGAAAAAGCAATTGAGAGCAAAGTAAAACTTCGTAATTATCCCTTTCTTCAAAGACAAAACACTGTTATTTGTGAACATTGTCAAAGTGTGTCTATGTTCGATAGTCTCAAAAGTTTCTTTATCAAGCATAAATGACACTGCATTGAATATTTTGTGTTAAGTGGCTTAACAAATGAACTTGTGTTAAGTTCAGCTTTATTATTCACAAGGTCAAAGGTGATACGGCTTCTTTTATGTTTTTTGAAACCAGGGTGTATATAATTTTTAATATCTATTCTGGTGGTGAACTTGGGAGAAATAGATAAAAAAATACTACTCTATGGAAAGGAAAAAGATAAAACGAATAAAAAATATTTAAGTGAATTGCTTCTACTATTGAATCTGATGAGATTCTACTAGTGAATCTTAAATTGTATTTTATGAAGCTAAGCTTTGTAATTTAAGAGAAAATAAATTATATTCAGGAACTTAAAGTATTGTTTCCAAATCCCCAAGCAGAATTGCTGTTCTGGTGAGAGCATGCAGGTAATCATATAGAATAGTAAGGGGAATAATCACTAGAGTAACCACAAACTAACACCCTGAATTTTAAAGGAATGTGGGATCAGGAGAAAAATCCCCAGGCAGCAAATTGTGTTAAAATGTTGCAAAAATCCCAGGTCCACTGCTACACATGAGGTAGATACATGGGAATATACCACAGAAGTAAACAGGGTATCTATACTAAAGGCCTAGACATTGCAAGCTCAGAAAACACTAGAAAGACCATTGTCCCTAACCTAATGGGATGAAAATTATCACATCACATAGAATTGTGTGCTCTATTACAGTGAGATTAATGAAATGACTGGGGTGAAATTACACAGTGGCTGGCTGGATGTTTCAGAGACTGGGCCCTAAAATTTGAATCTAATTTCATGCAATTAGTTTTTGGAGTAATGCAATGGTGGTATTCTGTTCTGGTTTAAATATCAGTGGGGAAAGTTCCAGAATACTGATTATTCCATGTATATTTTCAGTTAGTTGATAGTCATCCTTATGTCCAAACTGTGGGGGAAAAAGTAACTAAGGAAGAGAAATACTGGTATTACGGTTACACACCCTCCACTTCCCACGTTGAGACTAGGATAACTGTCACTGCCCTGGGGACTGTCAATTGGTCCACATGTCCAGCTTCTCTCTCACATAAGAGGGTATCAGTGGTCAGTCCACCCTCAGTTTAGGGTAGGATTGTACTCAGAACATCAGTTAATCTCTCGTTAGCAAGGATTTACGATACTGACTTCTACAGGGAGAGGGTCAAACCAGAAGAGAGGTATTGTGATGAGAATCAATTTGGAAGTAGCAGATTTTCTAGAGAAGCGGCGGGGAGACTTGGAATTTGGGGTGAGAGTTATTTCCCAGAAGCAGCAGATTTGAGAAGTTTGAGCAAATAGAATTTCTCTAAATTAAGGCTTATCTGTCAAAATGAAGAATTGTGTTGTAACAAAGCCAGAACTATTGCTTCAACATTCCTTTCAGATCTCTGGGAGCTAGAGGTGCTATGTTTTTAAGTCCATTGCAGAAACAAACAAACAAATTATTTAGCTCAGAAAGCTTTGAAAACCAATCTGGATGAATCCTATCACTGCTACTTTTAATAGTCCATGATAATTCATTAAAGACAAATATAAATAGCAAAATAACAAAGTCCACCCTAAACAGCAATGCAATGAAAAAAGGATGAAAAATATAACTTTTTTTACATAGCTGATGAGAAATGTAATCTAACGTTTCAACATGAACTACACAAAATTTAATAAAGTACTTGCTATTCTAACAAAAGAAGAACCAAACAATGCAGATATGCAGGGACACATAGGGGAGATGCCATATAATATTAGCTGTGAAATGAGAACTGTTGAAAACCTGAAAAAGAGATGAGAAAAAAGACTTCGCTCTATGATAAATTGAAAATATTATACATCAAAAATATGTTGGTGTAATCTATAGTGGAATAAAAATATCTAATGACAAAATTATATTCTATGTATACTAGAAGAAAGCATGGATGACATACTTCTTTATAACATTGGAGTAGGAAGGACGTCCCAATGTGACATAATCCAGAGCTATAAAAGAATGTATTAATAACTCAATAACAACTACAGAAATACGGTAAACAAAAGCAAAACACTAATGGACAGTAATGGCAGAGGTGCAAATAGGAGGGAAGGGCACCGCGTGCAGCTGCATGGAGGAAGGAATGGCTGTACTTCAGAGTTGCCCCTTCCATCCTCAGAGAGGGAGGAGCAGCGCAGGCCTAGGTGTGGCCCTGGGGAGGAGGCGAAGATGGAGTGGGACAAGAATATGGGAAACTGGAAGTTCTAGGACTCATCATGGGCTTGGAGGAGGTCCATGGCAAAGGCACCAGAACATATGGTTAATCATTTCACACAGTCTCAGAGGCAAAATGTTAGAAGATAAGTTTGGAACTGCATTTTACATGAAAAGACTAAACTACTTTTCAGTGTGCGAGCTATGTCTCAGGTCCAACACAGACCCAGATTCTGTAACAAATAATTTCCAAGTTCCTATCTTAAAAAACATATTGATATTTAAAGGGCTTCTAAACAATGGAGTAGAAAAAGTCTCAGAGCCCTAAAAAAATAAGCTAACGATATGCATACAAATTCACAGAAAAGGACATCTAAGTGGCTCTTAATCATATGAAAAGATGCTCAAACTGGCTTCTAATAAGAAAACAAAACCCCAAGACACAATGTTCACTTATTAGATGTATTAAAGTCTAAAAATGTGACAGTGTGTCCTTGAAGAGGCTTGAGAAAATAAGTTCTTTCATTCACTGATAATAAAAATGCAAAATACTACCATCATAGAGGGAAATTTGCCAATATAGTGCAAATTTACCATTTGACCTAGCAATTTCACTTCTAAGAATCTATTCCAAACATATTGTGCAAAATGAGGGCACAAGGCTATTCGCTGCAGCAATGCCTATAATAGCAATGGCGGTGGAAGTATTCAAATGTTCATCCACAGGGGGTGTTGGGCTAAATTGTAGTGCCTCCACAAATGGGAAATGACTTCTTTTGTCCAAGAGGTGGAATTCACAATGATGAACTTGATGAGGTGGGAATTGAGGAGTGGTGATCTCCATGGTGATTACTTACAAAGGAAAAAGAAAAATAACTTGTCTAAGCATCCAAGATATCTTTCTGCACATATGTATTTTTATGATTATAATTATTCACTGACACCTTAAACCTCTCCCAGCTGAAATAGATGTTAAATCCAGAGTGATTTTTATAAGTAATTTTTGAAGGCTGCTTTTGTGTTTCAGCACAAAGATGCACCCATAAGTCAGTAATATGAATAAGAATTAATAATTTACAAGATGGCATTGAGAATACATTGAGTTGGGTATTTTCCCATTTTAACAGAAAGGTTAAGGAAAGTCAGGACTTGTCTTCATTCCTCCCAGGGAGACTATGAAGGATGTCTGGCTTAACTCTACACTTTTGACTGCTGGGAACCTGTCTTTCCACTACCATACAAAAAGAAAATGCCTGTTTTATTTTTTAAATAAAATACTAACCATAAATAAATTAAAAATGTTTTCTAAGTATTTTACTCAGAATAAATGAATACAACTTTTGTTTATTCAATAGTAACAACTTTTGTTACTATTAACTGCCCTGGCTGGTGTGGCTCAGTGGATTGAGCACCAGACTGAGAACCAAAGGGTCACAGGTTCAAATCCCAGTCAGGGCACATGCTTGAGTTGCAGGCCAGGTCCCTGGTAGGGCGGGGCTCAAGAGACAACCACACATTGATTTTTCTCTCCCTCTCTTTCTCCCTCCCTTCCTCTCTCTCTAAAAATAAATAAATAAATTCTTTTTTTAAAATCTGTTAACAGTAGCAGAAAATCACTAGCAAAGATGTATGTCTTTAATTCTCCACTAATCTTGTCATGAAAATATTCAGTCACTTGTTATGTTTTAAGTTTAAAATATTAAATGTACGTATCATAATATACCTGTGATAGATTATTACTCGTGGTTGACTCTTCCCTTTCTTGTGAGAGACTAGAAAAGATACATCCATCTGGAGATGTGCTGACTTGAGATACCTTCTTGTAGGTAGAGTGTAATGTGCTATTCTACTGGCTAGAATGACTATGTGACTACTTTTGGCCAACATGAGCAAATATAGTTATACAATGTCCAAAAAGAAACTATTAGATTGGTCAAAAAGGCCATTTAGTTTTTTCCATAAAAGAGAAGACACTCTTCATTTTCACCAAAACTTTATTGATTTGGATATTTTGAGTATCCAAAGTTGATTGTTCTCAGTTGATGTCTCTATATGATTACTATCAACTTTAACTGGACTACCGGACTGTGGAGCATTGTGTAGAAAGAAATCTTCAGCATGAAGCTTCCCAAACCATTTTTGACACGTTTGATCAGTCACAGTTCCTTTTCCATACACTGCACAAATCTTTTTGTGTTTCAGTGGTGTTTTAACCTTCCTTGAAATAACAAACCATCGTGCTGAAAATGTTGCATATTTTCTCCCGTCTTTAGTATTAAAATGGCTACACAAAAATTCACCAATGGATATTTTTTAATGCATGCTGGTATGACAGCTGTCACAATGCCACCAAACAAAATTGTTTTGAATGAAGTTAAAGACAACTAAGCACTACTAGAGCCATCTGACAGTAAAAAGAAATACACGTTTTGGCCAACCCAACACGTGTGTTACGCATCTACACCATCTCTTATTCTTCTACTTGCCTGTAGAATGCTCAGGTCCTATATAGGTGATGTTACTTTTCCTGTGTTTTGAAATAAAGAGACATGCCCATCAAACCTGAAATACAACAGACCAGTGGCTTGAAACATTAGCCTACAGCCCAGCAACCACCTGGAGCAAAGCTGCAGCCAACCTACAGACACATACTGTGTGAATGACAATTAAATTCTTATTTTAAGCCACTGTAATTTTTGGGTAATTCACTATTATAGCAAAGCTTTGTAATACTATAATTGCATTCCACTAAAAAAAAACATTAAATACTCTTTACTAGTTTTTATTTAATGCTTTCATCTGAATCTTCTTTTTTCATAATAATGAACACACATATACTCTAATGTGAAATTTTTTCTATTTCCTTTAAATTTCATTTATGTTCTTCTTATAGTCAATAAATATTTAAAAAATTAATTTCTAATATATAGTTAATGTGTTCTTTTTGACTGCAGTTTTCTACTCCTTAAAATTCTATTATGGAAAATAAAATAATCATAACTGTTTATATACTAGAAAATGATATGTTGAATAATGAATACAATTTCAACTATTTTAACACAGTTAAGTAAATACACATAACTACCATGTAAGGCTGGAATTTACACAATTTATTAACATTTCTAAAGAAAAAATGAGTCCATGAGAAAATAGTGTTGGTATGACGTAGATTTATAAAAGAGCAGAATAACCAAAGGGAATATTCTTTCCAATTCTGCCCAAAGAGAAAGAACAATGTAGTTATGGATGGTCAGTATTTCATTTAATGGTTAAGTTTGTGATTGAATTGAATTGAATGCATTTTGCCATTTTAGCTCCAAACCATTGAACACTTCATTAATCTAACTTATCTGCCAATGGCTCTGATTATTTTGCACACAAAATCAACTTTATAAAATAATTGTAATCTCATGTAGCTCTAACTGAGAAAGACAGAATTCACTTTATTTGCAGACATGTATATTGCTGTCCCTGTGTCAGTTACTGAGTGTTTTGTTTTAAAAAATTAAACTTAACTTGGTTAATACGTTTTTGTTTCTCTTAGAGATGGAACTGTTCTCTAGTGGTTAATTTTAAACAAAGTAAATTCAGTAATGCAGTTATTCCAGGTGCTATATGAGGAGTACAGAATAAAGTTGAGAACAAACCATAAAAATCTCTGCCATTGTGAAAGTTATAAATTCACCAAAGTAATGACATACTCTGAATTTACTTGGAGATAGCCTATTGGCTTTCTCTTTTTGGGATATCTTTGCAATATCCATCTGCTACAACTTCCATCTGTTTTATCTGTGGAAAGATGTTTTCAATCATCCAAATAATATCATGTAGAGAAGCCTGCTGGTATCAATGGGTTTGCACTTTCCCGACATTCTAAATTTTATCTACTACTAGTTAAACACTTTAAAGTTTGAATTTAGATAGTACCCAATCAGTCAGGGACTATCATACACATCTGTTCCATACACAGACAAGTTAACTCAGTTATTTTCTACAGTATTTTTAAATTGATTTGAGAGAGAGAGAGGAAGGGGTAGAGAGGAAGAGGAGGAGGAGGAGAGGGTAGAGAGAGAGAGATTGAGAGAGAGAGAGAGAGAAATAGGGAGAACACGGAGAGAGGCATTTATTTGCTGTTCCATTCATTGGTTGATTCTTTTATGTGTCCTGACTGGGATTGAATCCACAATCTTAGAGTTTGAAGACAGTGCTCCAAACAACTGAAGGACTCTCCCAGGACTATTTTCTATAGTTTTTACTCCCGTATTTAGGACTTCTTCCTCCTTGAGTTCAAAACAGGCAAAGGATAATATAAGTGTCCAAATATAACCCATAATCTGCAGTTTGGATTTTAAGGTTTTCTTTTTCATTCTCACCAAGACCTCTGGAAAAACCTAACAGGAAAGCAGTTATCACTCCACAAATATTTACTAAGCACCCGTGATATATTCTATCATGCATCCAAATTATTCAGAAGTCACTAAAGGCAACAATAACAGAAATTAAATGGAGAAACACAATGGCTGGAGTACAATAAAGTTTACAAGAAATGGGTTTTAGAATTAGACAGACCTACCTGGAATTCTGATTATGACAGCTAAATATCTTTGCAAATTTGTAAGATGCATCAGCTTCCCAAATTTTGATTTCTTTATTCAAAGACTGGGGTGCAATTACTGGTAATCATGAAAATTGGGACTTTAAAATGTATCTAAAATCTTGGTACACAATGGTAGTTTAATGACTTCAGAAAGCACTTACTATTGGAATAAGAAGATTCCCTGCTTCTTTATTAAAGACTTACGAAAGCAGTGTGTATGTTTTATATGTGTGTGCATAAGACATTTAACCGACAAAGTAAGGAACCGTAAGACACTTGATTAAGTAACATAAAAGTTCAAGGCAAATCTAAAAGGCAATAGAGTGAGGTAGTTAAGGAAACTTCCTAGTACAGTTTTAGAACATGGGAGGGTATGGCATTCAGATAAAATAATATTCAGTTTTACCAAAATGGCCGTTTTGTGCTCTGCATTAGGAAATAATGATGAAAGTCAGACAGGGATTCCTTGCTCAATGGTCATAAATAATAATTAAAAGTTCTTTGCTTTGCACTGATGGCACAGAGGGGAACTACTGATTTTTGAGTTTAGAAGGACATGACAGAAGGACGACTTTAGAACAAATGGATAGCCTATGACATTGCCCAGGAGATTCCTATGGGTGCAACGGTTGACATTGCTTCTTTCGGACATCTCTTAGCTTCCTTAGAGATTTTGTCTGCACGTCCAAATAACTCATCAGATAAATATTTGAAGGCAAATATGAGGCAGAGGGTGAAAGGAGACATCCAGAATACCTTAATTCTCCCTTAATATTTGTGTCCTAAATTATTTAAATACCTTTATCCAATCAAATATGCCGATTCTCCATGAAATAGCACTGTGAGTCTAGAGGACAAGCATTTCTTTGGCCTTTTATGGTTTATGGCAACTAGCCCAGCTTCACGGATTTTTCCTGGGGCGAATAGGGGTGAAAATCTAGGTCTCCTGCTGCAGAAGGATAAAGGACTCTCTCTGCAGGTGGGAATTCACTGCACTGCTCCCAGAGAAGAGGCTCCTGGGACAGAGCCTGAAACTCTGGCAGAAAACCCAATTCCCACATCCCATTTTCACTTTAAAGGGAGGCAGATTCCCTTTGGCCAAGGACAGCGCACTCACACTTTAAAGCTCTCCTTGTCATTATTATAACAGCAAAGTATCTTCTGACTGAGCTACACATGCTAATAGAGCAATAATTTGAACCAGAAATAAAAATTATTTTTCCATAGTTGTACTTCCATCTCCTCTTCCCCCTCCTCCACTCTCCCCTTCTTCTTTTTGTCTTTCTTCTTCATCTCTTCCTCCTCCTCCTCCTACTTCTCTCCCTCCCCGTTCTGCCTCCTTCTTCTTATTTCAAAAGTAAACCCATAGATTCTATTGCAAACACAGTCTAGGAAATGAAAATTGCTCTGGTGAACTTTTGTAAGGACTTAAAATAAATATAGTTGCCATCTCTAAAAAACTGTGGGGGAAGAACAACAAAAATTAAAGCTTTTTTACTTTATCTTTAATTTGGTATGAATCAATGAATATTTTTAGATATTACTTGTATATTCTTTCCAAATTATAAATTCACTAAAACATATAATTTATTTGTAGTCTTATCATTTGAAAATGTTTGTGGGAGAAAAATTTGAACACATGCTATATTTATTTCATTGCTTGCTAATTTTTCTCCTTTTAGTAATATAAAAGCAAATTCTGGGTATAAAATGGATTTGGAAGATAATCTTTGGTTAGCACAGAGAAGGATGTAAAATATATTCACTCCTCTGTAATAATAGGAAGTCATTAGATTAATTAAAAATCACATTTTTCTTTAAAACTAGTAAAAACCATCAGATGCAAGGAAATTCAAGAGAAACAAACTTCAAATGATTAACAATTCCCAGATTAAGCAAGGGATGAAATGTTTTCATTCTTGCAATGTTTAAGTTTGGGAACTGGGCTAGCAAATGAGCACGCCCAGCACCAAAAAAAAAAAAAAAAAAAAAAAAGCGTATGCTAAAAAGACAAGAACCAGCCAAACTTTTGATAATTGGATAGGCTGTCATGTCTTATTTGATTCTGGAGGAGCCCCAGTGAATACATTATACTCTTGGTATAGATCAATTCTCTCTAATAACATTGCTGAGCAAGCAGAGGTATGGAGCTCAACTGGAAAGCATAAAAAATTTGTGTCATAGAAGAAGATTAACTATCTATATATTATACGCACACATTGTATAAGAGGTTTTCAGGTCTTTGTATCAAGGTAGTTCTGTTGAACTGTTGTATTACAATGTGGGAACTTGTCCTATATTTTCAATTCTCTAGAATGCATTGCATAAAATTAAGGGTCATTTCTTTTTGGTGTTTCAATGGATTTACTAGAGGGTACATCCATGTCTGGAGTTCATTTTTATTGTAGTACAAGTACAGTTGTCCCCATTTTCCTGCCACCACTTTCCCCTGCCCCACCCTCAATCCTCCCTCTTCTGTTAGCTTTGTCCATGGGTCCTTTATACATGATCCTTTATGAATCTTTCCCTTCTTCCTCCCCGTTATCCCCATCCCTCTATCCCTCTGGTTACTGTCGGTTTGTTCTTTATTTCAATGTTTCTGGTTATACTTTGCTTGCTTGTTTTTTTGTTGATTAGTTTCCACTTATAGGTGAGATCATACAGTATTTGTCTTTCACTGCCTGGCTTATTTCACTTAGCATAATGCTTTCCAGTTCCATCCATGCTGTCACGAAGTGTAGGAGTGCCTTCTTTCTTTCTGCTGCATAATATTCCATTGGGTAAAAGTACCATGGTTTTTTAAATAAATATAATTAAAGATTCCAATTGTTTTGATACACTTGGGATTATCAACATTTTCCCTTTGCACTGTGATAATTTGTAAGAAACCATCCACAAAATGAAGAAATAATATACAGAACAGAATAGTCAATGTATACAAATTATACAGTCATTCTGTTGTATACCTGAAACTAATATAAAGTTATGTGTTACTTATATCTCAATAAAAAAAATTAAAAAAATGAAAAGTGTGTGTTGATCAATATGAATATATTAATGTTTAAACTATATTAGGCCAAACATACAATAAATAAAAGTAACATATTTGGAAAATATTTACTATATGAAGTACCACTCCTGATGTATAATTTAATAAAACATTATTGTAGCTGTTCATGTTAAAATAGGAGAATGAGTTAGCCTGGATGTTTGCATTGATGACAGTTCAAGTGATCAAATTTGTGGTGTACAGCCTTCCTTACCTTTTGACTGTTTGGTTAACATAATTTTTGCCATAACATCTCCTAACAAATTATGGCACTCTTGAAGTTCCAACAACAGGGGTGGGATTAATAATGACTTCTCTCAGTCAAAAGTGTAGTGATAGATGTTCCTTTTTTCCATGTTCATAGCAGAGGATATTGCATATCCTTGCAATAATTCAAGAGAAAATGCGCATTAAAGACTCTATAGCTTTTCAATAGCAATAAACTTTCTTTTAGGAAAAGGACTTCTTAGTGAATAACACTGACATATTTTTAGGATGCTTGCATGTTGAGAAAGAGTATTACATGCATCTTATTTAAATTTAACCATGCTGCAAGGCAGACGGGCTAAATATTATTACCATGCCGCTAATAGCAAGTGGCAGCAAGACATAGTATTTATCAGCCACTTATTTTCTAAGCATAGTTCTAAGTAATGTTGAGGATTATAATTAAACAACAACAACAACAAAAAACAAAACATGATTCCTATCTTCCAGGGAGAGCATCGCAAATAGCATCGACGCAAGATTAAATGCATTTCAGGAGTATGTAGTAACTGTGAAACGCTCCTTACAGAGTCAGTTAAATAGTAAATTGATCTAGGCTTAAGTTAGAAGGATAGAAATTGAGAAATGAGAACAGTTTCCAGCAAGAGCAATAACTTAAGCAAAAGTCCTGAGGTGTGAAATTGCAGAGTATATTCTATAAATGGAGAAATCAGTATAATGAGCATAGAAATGTAATAGAACTGAATAGGTTCAATGGTAAATAATGTGCCGAATCCCTTCAAATGTATGGAGTATAATTGGAAGCTTTAGAACAGTGGCATAATAAGATCAGGTTTATAATTTGGAATGATCATTCTGGTAAGTAAGGTGTAAATTTCAATGGTAAAGCAAAAGATGACAGATCAGGAAATAAATAGGAGATGTACAATAGTCCGGGCAAGATGTGCAAGGATCTGAAAACAGACATTGCCAGTAGAAATTCGAAGGCTATAAGTGATACTAAAAGGTATTATAACAACAGAAAGCTAGGATTTCCTGAATGATTGGCAAAGAGGATGAAAGACAGGGTGCTGTGATTACAGTGAAATTGAAGTAGAAGAGGAAATCAAAAAGGTAATTCAAGTAGAAAGGATTTTAGAAGATCATGAAGACTTTAGTTTTGTTGGTTTTTTTGTTACACAAAAGCCATGAGACTGTTGATTAAAAAAGAAACACACTTTGCATTATGGTTAGTATCACTTTGGCTAGCTGTCACATTGAGGATACACAGACCATGGAAGATGAAAGTAAAAGCAAGGGGACATATAATGATGTATCGTGGTAATTCAGGTGAAACAGGATAATGGCTGAGACCTGGTGGTGTCAGTGGACAGGATGAGAGGTAGCTTTACTCAAGATATATTTTAAATGTAGGGGCAGTGGATAATCAAAGATTAAGCATAAAGTCTGAGATAAAGAGGAGATTTAAAGATAACTCCAAAGTTCTTCAACTGGACAATTTGACAGGATTACCAACAATGTAATGGGATGATCTACACTTGGAGCAGAGTTAGAATGGGTGAAAGACCAAGTTTGCAGTTTTGGGCTAATCAGTTTTCCTCCTACATGAATTTGTCAAATTTAAGATATTTAGTAGATATTCATCAGGAGATGTCCAATAAGCAATTGTATATACAATTATGAAAAGGATAATTTTTGCATAGAAGCATAAATTGGTAGTATAGGCATTATTACAATCATAAAATGGAATGAGACTATTAAGACCATCAGGTTGAAGAAATTGAGCAAGGACAGAAATCTGGGACACTGGATGAAATATGTAAAGGGATAACCAAGGAGCAACTGGTGAGGTAGGAGAAAAACTGAGAAAGCATGGTATCCTAGAAGTCAAGTAAGTGAAGGGCACCTGAGGGAAGTGAACTGTCAAGTGAGATGAGAGATACACATTGATCATTACATTTAGCAATAGCACAATCACTGCTGACCTCAGTGAGAGCAGGATCGGCAGCAGGAGGCAAAGGCACCTGAAAGTGCTTGGCGGGCTAGGCCACTGAAGAGTAAATGGGAGAATAAGGACACAATTTTAGGAGTTTTGCAGTAGATGGTAGTGAAACAGTTGGACATTGTTTGGTGTGTTACTTGGCATCAAGAGAAATTTTTTGCTTGCTTTCCAGTTAGTTGTTTATTGTATCCTATAAAGAAGTAGAAGCTGTGCAAAATCCCTGAGAGGCACTGTAAGTAGGGGTTAGGGCAGTAGCTTCAGCAAATCTAAAAAGCACAGAAATTGCAGGAATCAGAGAATCATTCTGTCAGTTATCTGATCTGTGTGAAGCACTGGTGTTACTGATGGACAGGAGGACCCTCACACAAAGTTGCTAGCACAACCTAGTACAGCCATCTACCCCAATCTATGCCTGCCCTGAATGCCTCAGAAGCAACGATTTTCTCTTCTAGTTTATCTTCAAAATCAGGTATGTAGCCTGCATTATCAGATTCTCAATAGAAATTCTTCCTGAAAAGATTCTGTGAAATATATACCTAAGACTTTCAATTCTTATAAAAGAGACTAACTAAAGGGGAAAATAGTACAGTCATTGATTTCCTTGAATATGCCCTACGTGGGGTAATAACAGAAAAACTCAGAAACAACAGAAAAATAACTCCAAAATGTTTTGCTTGATTTGAAATTTTGAAAATGTTTGTGAAGTGAATGTTCTCTACATGACCTCAACAGTTTATCAAAATCGCTGTTTTTTAGTCTGTCAGCTACCATGTTCCAGTTTGGAAATGCCTTGAGGTGAAAACGGTACTAAGAAGGCTTACATCTTTAAACTTCTTTCTTTCTGTCCTCTTACCACACAAATCTTTCTGTCTCTAATGTTCCCTTGGAACTTTATTAACATTTATTTTATTTTTTTAAAGATTGTATTTATTTATTTATTTTTAGAGAGAAAGGAAGGGAGGGAGAAAGAGAGGGAGAGAAACATCAGTGTGTGGTTGCCTATTGAGTGCCCCTCCCCAGAGACCTGGTTTGCAACACAGGCATGTGCCGAATTGGGAATCGAACAGGTGACCTTTTGTTTCGCAAGCTGGCACTCAATCCACTGAGCCACACCAACCAGGGTAACATTTTCTTTTATTTTTTAGTTTTTAAATAAAGAGGTATTCTGAGAAACAAAATTTCTCAAATCAGAAAATTATAGCTATGAATCATTAAACCTAAACCCTTTAGATAATTCTAGCTACATTGTAATCATTACATCTCACAGATTCAATCCAGGCTGGAAGATCAGGAAGTCTCAGAGTTCTCGTGTTTGCTTTAAGTGTGTTTAGCTTTCCTCAGATGGAGTTAACTACAATCAGACTCATAGGAAACCTAAAAATTTGTCAAAAGAGTTTTGTTGGTAAAGAGCCTCAGTCTCCTGAAAGACGAAAGAGTAGAGGATATTAGTCAAACTTGAAAGAGGTCTCTTGGAACCTAAATTTCTTTGAATAGAAATTAACCGAAGAAAGCTATGTATCTTTCCGTATAGACATTTTTTTTTTCATAAGTAACCAATGAGGTCAATAAACAAGGGATTCTCCAGATGAACTGCCAAAACACTAAATCAACTTTCACTCTACTTTGATGATATGTTTTTATTCAAAACTTGAAATAATGGAACTATAAATTAAAATAATCATTGTGGTTTAAGTATATGGTGTTTCAGATCTCCCAAGATGGAGTGCCAAAATGTCCAAATAGAGTCATTCATCTCAGTGCTGTTGCATTTTGCCCATAACCTATACAGTCTGGCAATGTAAAACCATTATCAAAGTTTTTGTTGTTATTGAACTCACATAAATCTTACATGCTAATGTCAATGTAAAATTTAAACACTCTTTATGTCTAGTCAAAGTATAAGCCACTCTGGTTGTAGATCCCTGCAGATGATAATTTTTTACTTAGCTTAATACTAACTTGTTCAAGTAGTGTTGGTTTTGATATGTGGGAATTAGGGAATTATAGACATGGCAGAAGTCATCAAAATATTATTGGGGGTGGATATTGCAAAGGGAGAAATTGAGGTTCCTTTAAATCATGTACTTGGAAGACACATCCAGAAAGCAGAAATTAAGTCTATGAATGCAACACTTCTTAGTCTTAGAATAATTTAACCTGGCAATGCATGCCCAGAAGTAGTGCAGAATTTCCATGGATGCACAGTAATTGTCTTCTGCCTCTCATTCTCCCTCATGATAAATGGCTATCTATTGTTGGTATTCTGTGTCTGCTCATCATTGTCTCATGGGTGCGTTGGGTGACAGATCAATTATCTTTTTAACTTGCAGGTTCTGAAGTCAAGAAATGTTACATCTGAACAATTCTACCTGGACTGATCAGATCATAATATTCTGGATTTTGAACATGATGTCATGGTTTGATGATGTGTTTTTAGAATTTCTTGAGGTAAACTGAATCTACTTTGCAAGTGTGAAAGGCATGAATTTTGAGGGCATGTAGCAGAGCATGATAAATTGGTTTCTAAAAGTCTCCCCCTCTCTGTATCCTATGCTCCAATTTTGCCTTTATAGGTCTATTAAATGGTATCTATTTCCCACTGGAAATGAATCTGGGATGGCCTTATGATTTGTTTTGACTAGTGCGATGAGTCAGAGTGGTAGCGTACCCATGAGTCTTGCTAGTCTAGGCCTTAAAAGCCTTGCATTGTTCAAACTGTTCTCCAGGATATATGCCGTGCCACGAGAACAAGACTTGCTGGCCAACAGCCAAGCAACTTCCACACATGGAGTGATGGCATTATAAAGCAGCCAGCCTGCAGCATTCTTGCCAGCTTAACCCTAATACATGAGTAAGCACCGCTGAAGCCAGAAGAATTACTACAACCATAAGTTTAGCTTATTAGGCTTATATGCTTCTTAGCAATAATAAATGCTTACTTTTAGAGCCACCAATTTTGGGGTGGTTTCTTATGTAACAATAAGTACATAATACACATTTGTCCTGTGATTGTTTCCTCAGAGCTTTAAATATAATTATTTCATATGTTTACAGTATGTTTACAGTATATATATATCATCCAGATTTTGTCTATAAAAATATTTAATTGTCACTCATTCAAACTGGTTGGGGATTTCTGTTAAATTGAAAAATCAACTTCAGATGCAACATCTGATTAATAGATATTTGTTCTGTGTTTTTTTTTCCAAATCTTCATTTTTATAAGTCCTTAAATTTTAGGACATGGTCTCAGCATGACTTCATATGTGTAACAATATTATTAGTTGCCATTTCTTTTCTGCATATAGAATTTCTTTCTTTAGATACATGACAAGCTTTAGAAAATTTCATTGTTGTCAGTGATATCTGCGCATCTTATATGTAAGTTTAGATAAAATTCTATCTCCTAGTTAAAATCAGACCTGATTAACTAAATTCAGTTTTTTCTTATTGGCACTTCTCAAATTTTTGGCAATTAATTTTATATATCGCATAATCTACATTTATGGAGATTATGTGATATATAAAATTTGGAGATTTTATTATATATCATTTATCAGTCACTTCAGTTTGCCCCATTGACTTCATTTTAAACACATGCTGCATACAGTTCATCATCATGAAGCAAAGCCCGACTCTTAAGAAGCATACAGCAACCATACTCTCTGCATGCAATTTCATATGTAGCTAATTGTATATGGTTCTCACTTATTCTATGTCAGATATAATTATCTTAAATAATTTCTAAAAGTAAGTTATGATTTAATTTATCATCACGTTTTTATATTATATGAGTTAGTTATCATATTGTGCTATTTGGAACCTATAAGGTGATGAATGTAATGAACATCACAAATAGTGAGAGTTTGCGATCATTCCCCACCTCCATCAGTTCAACCAAAGCAATTCAGTTCAAACTTAAATATAAAAGCTCTCTTTCTATCCCTGTTTCTGTCTCTCTCACACATACACCCTCCCTGTACACTAAAACACAAACAGAATATGATAGAAACTCTATTTGACTCAAAACTCTAATGTTTTCTCTATCCATAGCAAAAATATTTAACTTAGTAAATGGCCATCAGGTAGACAATAATAGCCTTTTCTTAGCCTCTTTTGGAGATATTTGTCAGCTATCTTCCCATCTACTATCTTCTCCCTTATTTAATCAAATCTAGTTGTACATTGTACTTGCCTCAGTATGCCAAGTGCGTTCCCATCTTTGGGTCATTTCACTGGCTGTTACTTCTTGTTCCCAAAATTCATAGAGGTAAATGTCTCACCTTCTTCTAGTCATGGATCAAATATTATGTTCCACAGGGAACTATATGAAAATATTCATTTCACTAATTTTAACATTTAGTTAATTTAAACAGCTACTGCATGACAGGGAGATAATCAAGATTCATGTTGTAATATTTCATTTGGGAGATAGTGAGAGCTTGGCCCAAATCATTGGTAGTCATGGTGGATATAAAGGGACATATAAGAGACATATTAGAGATGTTTACAGCTTAGAGCTTAGTGAAAAATTTGATTCTAAGAACTGAACAAGATGAAAGTTTCCAGATTCACACCCTTATTTTCAGTTTTGGTCAGTCAATTAATGATATTAATAAGAAAGGGAATAATTTTTATGGACAACTAATTCAAGTGAGAAATTTATCATTACCCAATGTTAAAGTAACAGTTTATTTACATATACTCTTCCCCCTAAATCATTCTTATCCTCTTTCCTTCTTTCCT
>CM052548.1:14498234-14600680 GCA_028533065.1 Trachops cirrhosus | reverse complement strand
TTCTTTCCTTCCTTCCTTCCTTCCTTCCTTCCTTCCTTCCTTCCTTCCTTCCTTCCTTCCTTCCTTCCTTCCTTCCCATTCTGGGAAAAGATCTCAGGCAACCTGCATTCATTCTACTCCCTTGCTCTAATTGCTTAGCAGGTTTAACTTTAAACAAATCAGAAATTCTTGGACTAAAGAAAAAGTATTTACATAGCATATTTAGTTCAATTTCCCAGAACAGTGAGCAAAGGAAAACATCTTGAGTGGGTATGAAAAGGCAAAAAGAATGAGGGGGGACCCCCAAAAACAGAATTTATTTATTAAAAAATGTGTATTTAGTCTTACATGTTTAAATTTCAGCCACCTTCAAAGTACTCTCTATTTGATACAATGCACTTACTGAGAAGCTTTTTCAACTGCTCGAAACAGTTTTTGAACTCATCGATTTTTATGCCTTTTAGTGCTTCTGCCCCTTTTTCTTTCACCTCTTCTAGGTCTACATCAGCAAAATGTTTCCCTTTGAGAAATTTTTCAGCCAAGGAAACAAAAGGAAAAAATCACTTGGGGCAGCACTGGGTAAACAGGGAGGGTGGAGCATGGGGGTCATGCCATTTTTGGTCAAAAACTGCTGAATGCTCAGCACAGTGTGGACAGGTGTGCCAATAAATCACCCATTATGAAATAGGCAAATACATTGGAAAAATCTTGAAAGAAGTTACTGAAGCCAAAAGCAGCCTCTGACAACAACGCCAGCTATTCCTGGAACAGTCACCTAGCTGGAGAAGCCTGTAGTACAAGGGGCCCGCCCTCCAAAGATAATTCCATTTTATGCCCCCCCATCTATCTTTTGAAAGTTTAGCGTCTATTTGCAAATAAAATACATTTTTAATTTTTTTTCAAGTTCAGACACTATTACCCTGTGATGGTATACGTATAATACAAAATTATACATACAATTGCATTTCTAATTTTGTTTATAATGCTTAAAGGCCAAACATCAATCGATGCCTATATGTTTTCAATGTGAATAGTTACAGTGCATTTTCTGCATTAAAATGTTCTGAGTGAAAATGATCAGCTGCATAAAATAAAAATAGGTAATTAAATCTCTGCCTCAGTAGCAAGAATTAAAGAGGGTGTTGTCTTTTATCCGATTTAAAACCGCTCAATAAATTACAGTAGCAGGAAGGAAATCAGGTAGAGAAAGTGCTCGGGGAAATCACTGGTATCTTGGATGACATGAAAGGCTACACTTAATGTCACCATTTAATCTATTCCAGCTCATTTTTCAACCCACAATTTTCTGACTTTTTTGCTCACTGCTCCTCTAAAATAAACTTCTTCAGGATGTTAATATGCTCTTTGTCATTTTCTCCAACAGGCATTTTTCAGGCTTATTCTAGTTGACCTCTCGCACCGCAGCCGATCTCGTACACTACTTCACCAACTTTGACCCGCATGTAAGGCTGACTATTCTGGTTTTCCCTGTAGGGTATGGCCCATTTCTGCTCATTTATTTTGCTATTACACATATGTTACACCCTTTGTAGTTGTCGTCTTTGTTTTTCAATTTTTTCCTTCTCTTTCTGTTTGGTTTTCAAGGGTTCTATTGATACATCCTCTAGCTCAGAGGTTTTTTTTTTTTTTCTTTCTTCCTCTCAGCTGTGTCTAGTCTACTAATGAGCCCAGCAAGGTAGTCTTCATTTAAGTCACAGTGTTTTTTTTTATCTCTGACATTTATTTTTAGTGCTTTCTTAGGCTTTCTCTGTTGTGCTTACATTGGCCATCTGTTCTTGCATTCTGTCACTTTATTCATTTCAGCCCTAGCACATTAATCGGAGTTGTTTGAAATTTCCAGTATGATAATTCCTACATCCCTCCTATGGCTGGTTCTGACACTTGCTCTGTCTCTTCAAATTTTGTCTTGTACTATACCTTTGTAATTTTTTCCTTCTTAGCTAGATATGATGTACTGGGTGAAAGGAGCTTCCTATAAATAAGCCTTTGATAATGTGGTGTTGAGGTGGGGCGTGAGGGAGAGTGTTCTAGAGTCCCATGACGAGACCTCACTCTGTTAGTTAGCCTATGTCTCCGGGCTGTGAGTTTCGCAGGATTTTCTGTTTTCTGTTCCCCTTGAAGTGAAACCGGACAGTTAGAGTTGGCCCTGGAGTTGGATGTTCCCCTTCCCCTTCATTTAGACCCTGAGAAGTCCTTGGGCAGTATGCTCTCATTAAATGGTTTACCCGAGTAAAGGCCTTGTTAAGAACAGAGTGCCCACTTGTATTCAAGGTGATATTTTCCCCTCTCCCTACATGAGACAAAAAGGAATTTCCCCCCAATATTTATTGCGGGAATTAGGCTAATCTTATAAAGCTAAATATCCCAGTATCGTGGGGGCTTCTCTTGGACTGTGTCTACCCAAAGTTTTGAACACTTAGGGTCATCGCCATGCTGACCCTCCAATACTTCGTCAGTTACAGTTTGGGTTTTTCTCCCAGCCACCCTCAGGTACAATTTGAAGATCCCCAGTTTGACACCTGTCTATAAACAGGTGAGTGCACACCTGGGGCACAGCCCGCTGAGCTCTGGCTGCAGGGCAGACACCGCCTAGCCTGCAAGATCACCAGGACTTGCAGCGATATTTAAGAAGTATGGTGAGGTGAAGGCCAATGCCACTGCCCTCACGACGCACGTGTACCTCTTGCCTTTTCCCATGCCCAACCTAGAAATCAAGTACACCAAGGTAAGTGGCTGGGGAGGACCTGCCTTCACGAAGACTTCCTAGAACCTTTCTTACTACCTCTGTTGGTTCCTGCAGTGGTCTCTACTCCCTCCCACCTCTCTGCACAGGTAGGACCTGACTTCCTGTGTTCACCTGCCTGTCTCTTCAAACCCGGGGCCGTGATTTGTTGTGTGTCCCCCACTCTCTTCTGGAATCCAAAAAGAACTGTTAGTTTTTCAGTCTGTTCAGGTTTTTACTTGTTTGTTAGGACACGACGACTTCCAAGCTCCTTACATACTGAACTGGAAGTCCTCTAATTCACTGCACACGCTTTCTTCTCATGTAGCTCTCTCACAAGTGCTGAGCGTCTCATTGTTCTGTTGTAAGTTTTCTTCCCTCTATACTCCACTGTGCTTTGGCCTTGCCCGCTGAAAGCAACCAGAGCTCTCTCCCTGCTTTTTCATAATACCTGCTTTCTACTCAACTGCTAATGTAAAGATGAAAGTGTATTGTGTTCAAAGAAAACAAATAGCTATGCTACTTAAAATTCTAATATTAGAACAAGTGAACTTCGGAAAAATCATAGGTGTCAATCATAAAGTGGTGATCGTTTTTTCTGGCGTTTAAAAAATATCTTACCTTGAGGCTCTTTGTTCTTCTACTTCTGAATTGTTTATACTTGTGAATTGTTTTTGAAGTGACACCAGGATGTGAGCTCTTATTGCATTACTGTTAATGTTGGGCACATTCAGACGTGTTTGGGTAACAATAGTGTTGCCCATAGGCAGAGTGAAACTGCTTTGTGCAATTTTTCCCTGATGCTTTAACTGTAAAATCTGCTTGAAATTTTATGAAACTTGTTATGAAACAGTAATAACCCCTAACTTTGAACTAGAATGAATCTACAAAGCAGTATCATTTATGACACCTTCCAAGTAATTTAAGATATAAAATTGTAAAACCTAGGCCGTCCCCCTGCTAAGTCTTATTATGTGGTTAGTACATAGTTTTGTTTTTATTTTTTCAACTCTTCAGATTAATGTTTTGTTTTTTATATATTCTTTTAATTTTTTTATTTGTTGATTTTAGAAAGAGACAGGAAGCAGGGGGAGAGGGTGTGAACATTGATTTGTTGTTTCACTTATTTATACATTAATTGGTTGATTCTTGTATGTGCCCTGACCGGGGAAAAAAACACAGCCTTGATTTATCAGGACGATGCTCTATCCAACTGAGCTCCTCAGCCAGGACACATTTTTATATTTTTAATTGCTTATATTTATATATAGGGTACTTGCATGATAATAGTAAAGTCAGATTTTAATATGATATAAAGTTGGTGATATATAGTATGTAGTACATATTTCACAATAAGAAATAATCTTCAAAGCCAGAATGCTGTAGGGATATGAGACAGAAAATGGGAGGACAGTTTTTACTTCATTTCCATCCCAAATATTTTGAAGTGATGAGACTCTGTACAACGCAGTGAAGCTCCTTTTATTATATAATTCATTGCAGGACATTTGAAATTCAGTAAGAACGTCAATATGGCAGGTGATTTAAACTCACTGCACAGCTGAGATTCTGAAGGCTAAGGTCCATGTCTCATCACATTTCACTTGACAAAATCATCAGAAGGCCTGGCATATTATACAATCAAAAATTCTGTGCAAATTAATGTATGCTAAATTCATATACTATCAATGTTGTTGCAAAACAGGAGAACTGGAAATTTTATTTTATTTTAGGAAGCAAAGTTATATTACTCTATTTTCTTCTGTATGCACATTCTTTAGTCCCTGCAAAAAAAAAATTGATACTTCAATCTATTTTTTTCTTGAATTAGATAGACTGCTACTTCACATTTTTTGATACACATTTAGTTCACTTTGGCATAATTTTTTCATGCCATAAAATCCAATGTGCAATTGCCACACAAGTCAACACTTACATAACAATTAGTCAGAAATATAAATCATAATCTTATGTAATTATCCATGAAGGTAGAGAAGGGATAAACAGATATGGCAAAAGAAATAATACATAGAAGCTTTATAAAAGAGGTATAAATAAAACCAAATTACTCATTGCAAATCATGTATTTAAATATAGAAATATGAAATGGAGTTAATTAGGGAGGTTTTGCTTAATTAAGAACCACTATAATCAGCAGTTTGAAAAATTATATTTGGCAAGTATCACTTTAGTTTTAAAAACATTTGTTTTTCTTTCAAGCTTATAGAACCACTTTGGATTTCTACTTATAATCCTTAGGAAAATTGTAAATTTTAATTATTAGATTCAGTAGTTAGTACCTGAAAATGTTAATTCATCAAATATTTATGGAGCACCAATACTGCAAAAAAGCACCGGGTGAAGGTGTTGGAAGAGATTACTGTGTCATAAACAATCCTATACAGAAGCACATGATTACAGGGCAGAGGGAGTAATGTGAAGTTTGAAGACTGCCAGTAAGATTTGCAGGCTGTGATAGAATTACTAGGCATGAGTTCAAGTTCAGGAAGTGCTGCTGAGAAGGTTTAGCTGAGTTATCTATGGGGTGGGGATTCAGGGAAAGCTCTTTAGAGGTGAGGACCCATAAATAGAATCTTAATTATGAGGACTATGGTTTGGCCAAAAGTTACTTGCATTTCACTACTTGAGAGTACTATGTACACATGAAAGGTCAATGACAATTCTGTCTCTTGTAAAACAAACTTTGATTATGTGTTAGAAAATTCTAAGACACTATTCATAGAATATTAGCTATAGTTATTAGCTATTTGGGTATTAGATGTATCCTCAAAAAGATGCCGTTTTCATGCATAAGAATATAGAACAACTGTAGAACAATTTAGAATTAGAGACTACGGTGTCAAAAAACTCTACAGATAGCTTTACTTAAAACTATCTCTTCAAAATTGTATAGATAGAAACTATTTGCTATTTCCTATAAAAGTTAAAAAAATAAAAATGAATGCTATTGATCAGGGTAAAATATATTTTTTATAAATATATCAGTAAATAAATGTATCAAAAAACTATGGTACATTTACACAATGGAATTCTATGCAGCTGAAAGAAAGAAGGAGCTCATACCCTTTGCAACAGCATGGATGGAGCTGGAAAGCATTATGCTAAGTGAAATAAGCCAGGCAGTGAAAGACAAATACCATATGATCTCGTCTTTAACAGGAACCTAATCAACAAAACAAAGAAACAAGTAAAGTATAACAAAAGACAAATGAAATGGAGGGCGGGTTGTCAGTGACCAGAGGGGAGAGGGGAGGGAATTTCAGGGGAGAAGGGAAGGGTTTACAGGAACAAATATAGAAGACACAGGGACAAAACTAGCAGGGTTGGAAAGGGGAGGGAGGAGGGGAGGAATGGGTGGGTGGGCTAGAATGGGAATAAAGGATAGAAACTGTACTGAATAAACTGAAATTAAAAAAATATATATATATGTTATAATCAGTAAAATAGAAATTGGATCTCTAACATCTATCATAATAGAAAATACAACCTCTACAGGTAGAAACTAATACATGTTCAAGGTTAACAAATTATTTTAACTGGTTTTTGTAAAATTAGGTTGTGAAATAATATACTTTTACCTTCTTTTTCTAAATTGGCTCTTTTAGAGATTCAGGGATGCACTTAGAATTAAAGGATTTCTAAGTTTAAACCGTTCTTTAGACAGAATGTTGGAAACATAATGTTTCCTTAGAGCATGTACAAACATAATAGGATATTTTTTAACATACACATTTTAAAATATAACATTGTTTTGTTAAAAATTCATTAAAAGCTTAGTCATATGCTAAAATTATAAGATTTTGTAATGGAGAAAGACAATGTGTTTTGGCAAATTATTTTAAAAGCTCTGAGAAGCCTAAGAAGTCTGCTCTCTTTGATTGTTATTTTTAAAAAATCACTCATCTACAGTTTTAAGTTTAGTAAATAAGTTAATCAACATATTTTATGTGTTCTTAAAATAAAAGTAAATTTTTAAAGATCTCTCATTTCATTTAGCTATACTTTATGTTCCTAAAAAATGAGTATTATACATATATATATACATATGTATATATGTTTGATTTCTAAAACATATGTCAATTTTATTGAGTCAAAGTCTCAAATTATTATAACAAATTTAACAGGATTAACTAGTTAAATGAATTTAATTATATAGAATATATATTTTCTATGTAAATTAAGTTCATTCTACATCTTACTGTAACAATTCACATTCAGTATAGAACATTCTTATATCTTTAAAGTCTCTGGATGACACATTTCAAAAATGAGCTGAGGATATACATTACTGTTATATAAATTTAAGTAATACAATGTTTATAGACTGTTTATGGCAAACATTATTTTTATTTTTCCTGTTAAATGACCATGCACAGTGTTTGTGTTCATTAGTATGAATTATCAGTTTCCGAGAATAGTCCAAAACTAATGCCATTGTTCTTTCTTTGGGGAATGATATACTATGATATACACATAACATAAACACATAAAAACTTTGACCACACCCCAATAAAACTAATGTGATGAAACCTCTTCTCTTAACACAATGTCTATCCTTCTGAAATTTTAAAGAGGTTCTAGAAAAATTACATTTTAGGTACTCTCAGTTTTCCTGTGAAAAAAGTTTTAATTACTAGACACATGCTTCAGTTTCTCTCTTTCTTTCTTTTGTGAAGATGTGAAATAATTGAGGAAACAGGTTGATTTTGTTCTATACCCAGAATTTAAGTACTTGGCTAATGTTCTAAGCATAGATGCCAAGAATGTTGCTAAAGAAAAAACATGAAAAATTGAAAATTAGATAACTGATTGCTATTTTTAATTTTTTCATGATAACTAAAAATCATTTGTACTTCATATTATCAGTTACATTTAAAGAAAATAAGGATAAATATAATGTTCGATGTGTATTATTTATATAATATATAATTACATGTATTATATATTTATGGCTAGGTATGTAATTATGATATATTGCTTATGAATATGGGTTTTCTAACTAGTACAGAATGTGTTTCCATAGAGTAATTATCATTTTAAAATAATCTGGATGGAATGTAGAGACACAATGAAAAAAAAATTCTTAAACTATAGTCACAAATGCTAAAATTCACACCAGCAGAGTATGATAGACCTCTTTATAATTACAGTGTTAAATTGTATAAAAACTCTAAATTGCTCTGCCTTCCAAATTGAAAGAGGGAATTGAAAAACCATAAAGGTTAATTATTCAGAGCCGTTCATTAAATATTGTGAAATGAGGATTATAATTTATATCTTCATATTCCAAGATCAAATGTCAGTGTATCATACGACATTGTTTTTTTACAGGAAATAAAACTTTGCAGAAGAGTGTAGACATCTTTAGTTGAGGGTGAAGGGGTTCTTGGAGAAATACATGCTGGTTATGCCATCTTCATTTAATATATATAATTTCTTTGAAACTTTTAACAGTTTCACTGAGGTATAATTGTTATACAATCAGTTGCAACATGTTTAAAGTGTACAAATTGATAGAATCTGACATATGTATTTAACCAGAACAACCTCCACAATCAAGATAATGGCAAGTCCCCCCAAATATTTTTTTGTTCTTTTACATTCACACATTCACATCCTCCACCTCTCTTTGCCTCCTATTTATTCCTAGGCAACAACTGATATCTGCATTCTGTTACTGTAGTTTAGCTCATACTTCCTGTAATTTTAGGTACATGGAATAATATGGTATTCATGATTTAGGAGGTGGGGTATGTACTTGCTTCTGTCACTCAGTAGACTATGTGGAAAGTCACATATGTTGTATCATTTGCTCCTTCCTTTTTTTTTCTGAATAGTGTTCAATTGTAACATACAAGGTCTGTTTGGAAAAAGTCCAGCCATTGTTTATATAATGAGAATTGTTTGTGGACATTGACATAACCTGGCAGCCAAGGTGAGTAGACTGGAATGCACGTGACTTCACCATGCTGGTCAGTAGGGGCAGTAGACACAATTGAGTGAGCACGTGTACTGTGTGGCTATCACAGTCCAAATGGCTAAGTGAGAAGAGCAATGACGCTGCATTAAATTTTACATTGAGCTTGAAAATTCCTCCACGAAAGCCATTTTGGATGATTCAGAAGATTGTGGCTATGGACCACTGGTGATTGGTAGCTTCATCACTACAACTTTCCTGCTCATGCATCACATCTTGTGCACAGTTTTTCCAAATATCACATCACTCAAGTGATGCAGCCCCTACAGCCCAGTTTTGGCTCCTTGTTTGTGACTTCTGGCTTTTCTCAAAACTAAAATCACCTTTAAAAGGGAAAAGAATTCAGACTGTGGATGACATTCAGGAAAATATGATGGTACAGCTGACGGCATATGGGAGAACTGTGTGAGGTCCCAAGGTGCCTGCTTTGAAGGGGACTGCGACATCATTTTCCCATGTACGATGTTCCTTGTATCTTATAGTTTCTTCAATAAATGTCTCTATTTTTCATAGCATGTGGCTGGATACTTTCTGGAGAGGCCTGCCATTGTTTGCAAGGTGTTCATCTGTTTCCAAAGTGATATACATTAATACATGTTGTAGTGTTTCCCATTTCCCATTGTTCACTATTGCACGTAAAAAATTAGTGAAATTTTTTTGACATATTCTTTCTCTGAGATATATTTTTATTTATCCTGGGAGTAGAATTATAAATGTATGCTTAACTTCAAGAAATGTTTTCCAAAGTGGTGGCCCCATTTTCTATTCTGACCAGCACTGTATGATGGTAGCTGCTGATACTAACCGAGATTTCATGTCCTGTCTTTTTAGTTTTAGCCATTCTGAAAGGCATGTAGCCATACCTTGTTGTCTGTATTTGGATACTCCTAATAATGAATGATGTAGAGAATGTGTTTTATGCGTATTTGTTCCATAGAGCTTTGTAGGTGAAATGTCTGTTCACATCTCTATTTTTAAGGTGAAGACTTTTTTCCCCTTATTGCTGAGTTGTGAATTTTTCAGTTTCTTTTTAAAATCTGGGTTCTCATACCATATCATATACATGATTTATAAATAATGTCTTCCAGTTTCCTTTGTCTTTTCATTTACAGAACAGTGTTTTTTAAAGAACAAAAGTTGGGGAATTTTGATGGAATACAATTTACTTGTAGGTTTTTTAATGATTGCGTTTTTATCATATCTAAAAGCTTAAGTTCCCAATGGTTTTCAAAAAAACCATTAGAGTTTCAGGTTTTCTATTTGGTCTATGATCTATTTTGACTTAATTATTGTATTTGGTGAGACAATAGTTTTTAACATTTAGTGGTATTTATTAGTGAAACCATCTGGGTTAGGAGTTTCTTTCATGGGAAAATTTTAATCTGTAAATTTATTCATTAATAGATACATGGCTACCTATTGTATTTATTTCCTCTTGAATATGTTTTTAAAGGTTTTATTTGCTTAGTTTTAGAGAGATGGGAAGGGAGGAAGAAAGAGAGGGAGAGAACCATCAATGTGTGGTTGCCTCTCACATGCCCCCTACTGGGGACCTGGCCAGCAACCCACGCATGTGCCCTGACTGGGAATCCGTCTGGTGACCCTTTGGTCCACAGGTTGGCATTCAGTTTACTGAGCCACACCAGCCAGAGCCTTGAATACATTTTTGGTTTTTTGTCTTTCAAGGAATTTACCCATTTCCTTTAAATTATTAAATGTACTCATACATTTGTCTGTAACATTCCTTCAGTATTTTGAAATCTGTAAAACTGTAGTGATTTAATCTGTGTGTTTTATGCTGCTGGTAATGCGTGTTTCCTCTCTTTTAGCCTCACTTGGTTTGAATAAGGCTTATGAATTAGTTGATATTTTAGAAAGCCTGTACCTTTCCCTGGTCATGTGTAGTGACTTTCTAATTGCACTCTTGCATGCAGTTGCTTTAGAGTGTGCTAGTTTTTAATGGCTGGCTCCAGAAAGGGAAAAATGGAGACAAATGGAGAGCAAGAGGAAAGTACACTGGCTTTTAAATCTCCTGGAAATCACTTTTTAGCTGGTGGGGGAATGGCTTGCAACTATGTGCGGAGGTACAACAACAATGGCTGCCCACTGCTTTGTGTGCCCATGTGAAATCAGAAACAGTAAACAGTGACCTGAGCACAGATACCTAATATTTGAAGAAAAGCGTCCCTTGAGCTTTAATAACATAATCAGCCTCATAGCCGGGAGGTGGATGGTGGATATAACAGAGCTAAGAAGTGAAATTGGTAGAAATTAACCACAATTTATACTCTAAGCATTACCCTAACACTTGCAAGCTCTCAGTATACTCCAGAGTTCCAAAACAGTTACATCAGACAGATTCTTCCAGGACAATTATTGTCTCCGTGAAGAAACAGGTCACTACTGGTACTTCCTGTTCTGCCGTCTTCCCAGAATCTTTATTCTATGTTAGTCGATTTTAAAGCAGAATTTTTCCCCCTGAAAAACTTCAGAATCATATAGGATGAGATTCAAATTCTGGTTCTAAGTGCAATAACCATGAACACAATTCTTAAAATCTTTGAATTCCATTTTTTCTTTTTCTTTGATCTATAAAATGGGGTTATTATTCATCTGGAACAGTTATTGGATTAAATATTTAAATTACATAAGACAGTTGCATAGTGTCTGGCATATAGTAGTCACTAACTTGAAGGCAGTTTTTATTATAAGGTTATTTTTACAGACTCAGAGCACCTTACATTTTTGTACTGTAGGGCATTTACAAAATATGTGAACAAAATCAAGGAAAATATAAATCCAGAAAAGTGGCATGAAAGGGGAGAAAGGGAATTACAAAGAAAAATGTAAGAGCTATTTCAGAACATTTCAGGATGGTTTACAAAAATAAGCTAACCATAAATATATGTGTCCAGTCTTGACTAAATTCCTGACAAGTATAAAGAGAAAAGGAGTTGCACTGGACACAGGGTAGCTGGAGAACAACTTTCACACTTTTATACCACCATACTTATAATGTATTTGTACTTTGCCTACGATTGTAAGACTTCATTTTTAAATAACTATATATGGATTCTACTTATAATGAAAACATTGAAATGTCTTTAAATATTGGATTTTTTCTACAGAACTGACATTTTCTACTGATCTGAGTACATAAATGGCATCGAAATCTGTGTAGAATTTTATACCCTGTCAGCAGTAAGTCTGGGAGACATTTGTTTGAATAATATTCCACTAATCTGTCACCTTCACAGATAACTTTACATAAATCAGAGAAAAACCTTTGTCTTACTCATACCAACTTAGCAGAAATAATACATAATGTTACTTTTTCTCTAATTTTGAAACATGATACAGTTGAAAGGAAATAAGTAGATATAACATTGTTAGATGATTCTTTAATAGTATATATTAGGTCTGCTATTATATTACTAGGTTTTTACCACCAATCATTATTATAATTTGCTTATTTTGAATACAGAATAGGAAGTGATAACATAGCACACACATCTGAGCAAATAAATAGTTAAAACTAGAAGGATAAAATTAAATTATCCTTAAAATTATTCTAAACAAAGGAAATGAAATGTATTATATTGAGGTGATTTATTTCCTGAAATAATAAGAACGCATTTTTCTAAACTAGGTAATTAATAAACAGTTATCAGCTGTCTTATGTAACACTTGTTAAGTAATAAAGGAAATAAACATAAATGAGACTTCCATGATGAGAAAGAAAACATAATTCGTAACTGGAAAAGTGTGAGCTATGTACATGTCATTAATGATTTTTTACTCTTAAGAAAAAAGCTGCTCTCTGACCTTAGGTTTTAAATGTAAAGTTAAAAAAATAATCTCTTTTGAAGTTTTCCTCTTCTAGAGGCATTATTAAAAACAAAAATCTTTTATTTTTGTTTTTATTTGTATTTTGTTAGATTATTAGTGAAATATACTAGAATTTATATCCCTTCTTGTTTCCCACCATCATTTTTGTCTTTGTTTGTTTGTTAAATTTTATCAACATTCTTTTTTGTCACTTATTTACCCAGGGAAGTCTCATCTGTTCTTAAGCCCATTGTAAGAATACTTCATTTCCAATAGTATACTTTTTTTTTTAGCATTTGCTTCATTGAAAGAAGATTAAGCATATTGTACAAAATTAGTGAGTATTTGTTAGTAACTACAGCTTACTACTTTGTAACAATTTTCAAAATTCAAATGTGATTACCTTTAAAGATCATTTATCATTTTAATCTTGAATTTATCCCAAATATTTGCCATTTTAAATTTCTCTAGACAATGTACATAAGTATTATATCTCATTTAATTATCATTTTTCTCTCACCACATATGCAATTTTTAAATTACCTCCAGGCCAATGAAGAAATGAAGTTGAGAAGTTATTTTGTAGGCAACATCTTGGACATTTTACTTAAATTGATCTGTGCTCATTAATTAATGGTAGTATTTTTCTCTTTAATATAAATGGGAGCTCTTTTTCAGTTCTCTGCACTAGGGCTAATAGCTGTTCGTTGCTTTTCTAAGCCAATAATGACATTCTTTTTACATATGAAATGGTTTTGGAGAGTTATGGTATGGAATCTCTAATAAAACAGAATTATGAGCATGTGGCGAATTTATTTGCTACTACACTGAACATAAAAGTTTACATTAAGTCTAAGTCAGCAATTGATCAAAGGTAGAAACTCTTAGGCTGTCCTATCACATGTTATACTAGTGTCTTCAACATCTGTATATTGGGTGGGCCAGGCTACTTAGACAATGAAGTGAGGAGGTAAAGAGCATGTGTACCACATGTTACAGTGTTGACATCTATGTCTCTCTTTTTTAGTTAAGGTGAAGTTAGGGTAAATTATACTGGTTTGTTGTTTATTTTACTAATAAATAAACATTTATTTTGAATAAACATCTTTCAAACTTAGCTAAAACCTAAATATCTCTATTGGATTGTTTTAAACAGGTCTCATTTACACAGATTACTCCCAAGAAATCACTACAAAATTAATAATTATTACACTTATAAAATGACATCAAAATTTACATTTTGTTCTCTGTAATAAAATGTAAAACTGTTTAGAGAGTAAAACTGATAGAATGAAGGAAAATATTGATCCATTTCCTTTTTAAATTATAGGAACATATTTCTAGAGAACTGAAGAACTCCCATAGAGGAAACACTTTTATTCTTTTAAATTTTTTGCACTAGAAATTCAAGTGTTAATATTGTCAACTTCCAAAGCAAGGTTAATTTTGATGCAATATGCGATAAATTTGCTACTCACTTTAAAATAGTTCAAGAAAGGAGTATATAGCTGATAAATGCCATCCATTACACAATTGATCTTTGCAACATTTTCTTATTGTGCACTTAACTGTTCAAATTGCTCTGTGGTCATTTATCACGTAATTCTAGGTGTTGAAGCAAAAGTGATCATTTATCATTTTGTGTGGTTCAAAATTTTACTAGGTTATAACTTTTCCTTAAGACAGTTGTAAGAGGTAAAATTTAATTTTCTTAATTATATATTTTAGGAAAAGTCTATATAAATGAAGTATTTTGTCTGGTAGTTATTACTAAAACTTTTAAAGATTTAAATATCCCTTTAAATCATAAGTCAGTTTGTTCTTGCAACACAATTGCAAGTTTCTCAAGGACAAAAATGATTGATAAGGCAAAAATGTAATCATTATAAATGGAGAGATAGACTGTTTTATCTTAAATTTTCTGAGAATTAAGATACATAATATTGCTTAGCCTTGTTGTGAATAATAAATCTTCATGAAAAATGTATGGAAACATATGATTAGGGAGTTATATCAGCAAGATGGATAAATAAAACACCCCTCATTCATACTCCTCTCTCAAGAACAACAATTTAGTATCCAACCTCAGACAAAAGTGCCTTTGTGGGAACCGTGCGATGGAGCCCCATGTGCCAATGGATCTTTGGGGAGTTCTCACACCCATGTGTCAGATGATGGGTAGACAGAACTCAGTCCTGGCTGTGGACCTTGAAGTGGCCCGTGAACTTGTTCCCGGACCTCTAGGCTGTAGTCCAAGATTCCCTAGAGAACACTGACTTACACAGTCACCGTGGACAAGAGCCTTTGTGTAAATCTGCAAACCAGTCCAGCACACTGCTGTATCGGGAAATCTGAAATTGGACTCATTGGAGAGGGTAAGAATAGCTGGACTTCACCTGTGTCACGCAACCAGAGGCAACAAGCTCATTACCCAGAGAGTCCTTCTTGGCCGGTTATTTTTCCCACGGAGGAAAGTGAGGCCATATGAACGCAAAGTTTCCTCAGCTGAGCAGGACACTGCCAAGGGGAGCCATTTCTCTTTCACTCCGTCCAGAGTGCCGAGTCCTCAGTACACGACTTGGGTTGGCGAGCGGTGGGCAGAACAGCAGCCAGGGCCTAGAACTGAGGGTTTCAAGCAGAATCAGAGCTGACTCACTGCGTCTGGATCTTCATCGAGAGACCTGCCCATGAGCCACCTGGACACCTCACTATGGTCCCCTAGCACTATGCGTGTCTCATGCACACGTCCCCACACTCAACAGCTGCTCCCGGTGTCCACTTATAATGGAGCTGAGAGCACGATTTGGCTAACGGCTGATGAGCGTGTGCAGAAAGCCAGCCTAAATCTGTAGACCAGAGAGAGAACACAAAATCGAGCATTTAGCACTGCCCTTGGAAAAGCAAAAAGGAGACTGTCAGCACCCAGTCTGGTTAGTGTAGGGTTGTTAGAAGGCATCTGAGCCTAACAGTTCTGCCACAACCGCAAGCAAGGAAGTATGTAGCAGACCTATCCACAGAGCCTGAGAAAGCATCAGAATCGCTAACAATGAGCGAAGGTGTTTTTCTCCGGAAGACAGACAGTAGAAACTGGAGAAGGTTGCTGATACTTTAAATGCAAAGACGGCAACACAAAACTTCAAAAAACATGAAAAATTAAGGAAATGTGACACCATAGAAGATCAGAATTGTCATCCAGTAAGCAAATTCAAAGGCATAGTATTCTAAAATTTACTCAATAAATAATTAGAAATAGCTGTTTTAAGGAAACCCATTGAGCTACAAGCAAACACAGACTATTCAACAAAGTCAATCCCACTTCTGGTTATACAGCCAAAGGAAACAAAATCCTAATCTTGAAGAGAAATCTGCACTCCCATATTCATTGCATCATTTTTTTATCATAGTCGAGATATGGATGCAACCTAAATGTTCTTTACAGATGAATGGATAAGGAAGAAGTATGATATATAACAGTGGAATATTATTCAGCTATAAGACAGAAGGAAATTTTGCCATTTTGTGAAAACATGGATAGATCTCGAGAACTTTCTGCAAAGTGAAGTGATTCAGAGAAAGCAAACACTGTACGATATCACTTACGTGTGAAATCAAAGAAAAGACAAACTTTAGAAACTGAGAGGACGATGGTGGTTTCTACAGGCTGGGTGATTTGGGAAACTGGGAGATATTGGTCAGAGGGCACAAACTGGCAGTTATAAGATGAATAAGTTCTGGGGATCTAATAAATAACAAGGTGACTGCAGTCAACGGTACTATATCATATATTTGAAAGTTACTGAGAGAGTAGAGTGTATATGTTTCATCACACACACACACATACACACAAACCATAACTATGTGAGGTGATGGGAGTGTTAACTAACCAGGAAGTTCTTTGCCTAGTATGTCTCACTGGCACCAGTTAGGCAATAAAACCCTTATCCCCCCAAGAAATGAGGCTGTATCTTGTTCTTTCTGTTGTTTCACTGAGTAACTAGTGGATGGGCGGCCCATTCTCCTTGGGCAGAAGTAACGTTATGGGTTGCAGTCAGCAGAGGAAATTTAGAGAGATAGAAGGCATTTTTTTTCTGCTTTTCTTACTGGATTTGAATGTTCAAGGAAATCTGTCAGGTTACCAGCTGACCACAGAGATAATCAACATTCAGAAATTTCAAACAAAGTAAGTGGAAATGCCCCAAGGCAAGTTGTACATTTTATCTGAACTTGACTGGTAGTGAGAACTGTGTCACCATCCCAATGTTCTTTAATTCTAAATGTTTGGTTGTGGTCTTTGGATCTTAATCAGACACCTTCTGAATTCCACATCTCTCATTTCTTGTTTTGTACCCTAATTATTAAGTCAATTTAAAACTTGCCAGTGTTGAGACAATGATGCATTTCTTTCATCCATAAATTTTACGGAGTTTTAAAAAATATCTGTTCGACTCTATAAAAACAAGGTTATCCTTATAATCTATGTCTTTAGATTTTTAAAAAGATTGTATTTCTTTATTTCTAGACAGAAGACAAGGTAAGGAGAAAGAGACAGAGAGAAACGTTAATGTGTGGTTGCCTCTTGTGCTCCCCCTACTGGGGACCTGGCCTGCAACCCAGGCATATGCCCTAGACTGAGAATCAAATGGGTGACCTTTTAGTTCATAGGCTGGCACTCAGTCCACTGAGCCACACCAGACAGGGCTACATCCTTTAAATTTTTATTACTATTATATTACTTTAATCTGGTAGTTAATTTGTTTTAGAAACTGGTTCACAGCTCATTTTTATCAGTGCTATGTCTTCATTCACATGGTTAGTTTTTGATGACAGGGCTTATATATGTTAATATATTTTGGTTGTAAAGAAAAGTGTCACTTTTATAAAAATAAAGGCCATAGCTAAGTTCAAATGTCTACAATGTAATAGGATCTTGTGTGTGTGTGTGTGTGTGGCTTACCATGAGATAAACTGATACCTACCTGTATAATGCCAAAGTACTAGCCATTGGAATGGGAAAAGATAATGCAAAATATTTGACTAATTTCAAATCTATTAATGCCATCTGTTATATATGTTTGACTCAACCTGATTTTTTGTTGGTGTTTGTCTTTCCCAATTTTATCCCATCAGCTGGTTAAACTCAGTGGTTGAGACTCAGCTGGCACAGTCCCCGTCTCTGGCTCTGAAGCGGCAGAGTGTGCTGGGATGAATACTGAGTGGGAGCAGCAGCGGGCTCAGAAAATCTTTCCCCACCGTACTAGGGTGGGAGAGGAGAAAAGACCAGGGGTGGATTTGAGGAAATTCGGCATTCGTGGCGGAAGATACGAAGAATTTATCTAGCTACATGGAATAAAATGTCATCCACATTAATGTAAATAGTATGAGTTTTATGTAGCTCAAATAAAAAATGAAATTCTAAGATTTTTCAGAAAAGTTTAGATTAAATTAATGTCATGTCCACTTATTTCCTAAATTTTAAAGCTAGTATCACTTTCATACCTTTAATTTTTAAACACTTACTATTCTTCATTTATTACTAGCATTGTGTAAGGCTTTTAAAGAATATATTATATGTAATTAGGTTTATCATTTTAAAAGAACATAAAAACACAGATCACGACAACTCTGTTCTTTAAGGAATAGAAAAGAAATGCCTGGGTAAGTTGGGATTTCTCTCCTAAGTAAATATGAAGCAAAGAGCATTCACTCACTCTATCCATTTATTTTTCTCAGAAAATATACAAATACATGGTCATCTGGTGTTGGCAAAGACTTAGTTCCATAGGGAAAAAGAGGCTTCATTCTAAGAGTAACTGCTTTTACTGCTTACTCATCTGACAATAACTCAGGTATTATATTGGACAGACTAACACTATTACAGGAGATAAATTATGGGCCATACATGTCATCACTTTGTGAAGCTGCTTCTTAGATTTGCTTTCCCTGTGCCTGAAAAAGCAGATATCATTAGGAGACATTTTTTTAAATAAAAATCATTCAAAGATAGTAAAGTGCATAGATTGCATCATATTGCTAAGACTTAGTATTTAATACTGCCTATTTAGTATTCTTTAAGAATCCCAGAAATCTGAAAATACCCATGGAGGACTGAAAATGTCTTGATTTACAGAGGAAGTGAAATATTCTCTTGCATCATTTACTCTCCGATTCCCGTGGCATTCTAGAACACAGGGAGTGACAGACAGTCACTAATAGAAGCTAACTACTTAAAGAATGATGGCAAGATCATGAGGTCAAGAAAAAGCTCAGAGTAAAAAAGCAAACCTCTGCTTGTGGTGTACCTCATTGCTAATATAATGTCACCTTAAATGAGGGAAAGGGCCATAGGATCACACAGGTGAAGTTAAATGACCAACAGAATGGTGAGTAGGCTTTTAGGTTTCCCTGTTGTAAATAATGCGATTCTCTTATTCCTTTCCACCTATACCCTGGGGTTCTGTTCATTGAAAAGAAGAAAAACAGGTTCTATAATAAGAGGATTTTTAAAAGTCGTGATTAAAAAGGCATTACTTACATACATTCATTTGCTTTTTCAATGAACTCATTGCAAAGCTATGCGAAAAACATAATGGCATTAGCATAGCACAGACTGCATTAAGGCTGAAATGTATTTCCCTCAGATTTGCATGTAATGTCACTGTGTCATATTTCCTAGACATGAAAATGTGTCACAACTGGCTATCTCTCAGGAACTCTGTGCTCACACACTGTGATAAGAGTACAAAAGTACTTAGCCAATAATCACTCGGCGGCTTTCAGTTTTCCATATGGATTTTTTTAACACAATAATATACTTTGGAGCAACCTAAAAACAAAGGCTAATTTGTGCTCAATTGATAACAATGCCATGTCTGACCAAAATTTACATCAGACAATGAAATGCACTTTCAAATCGCTTTTCTATTTAAAGCTGCAGTTGAAATGAGGTCCATGCAGATAAATAGACAAGATGCATTTGGGTGTATTTGCTCCTTTGTATGTGACATACACAAACCAAGTTAATTTTCATTTAAGGCATTCTGGTATTGATTACTTTGTGCAAGGAAAGCATACTCTGTTGTGTAGCTTCTCATGGAACTAATCCCTGCATTAAGGTTTTACAGCTCGAACATTCAGAACTATCCAAGCAGTACAGTTCAGACATATGCAGCTTAGCAAGCTGACTGATAAATAAAAGCTGGCACTGAACGCTTAGTTAAGGTCCTGCGTCAGCACCATGGCACAGGCAGGAACAAGGGTGATGTGTTCTCTGGCTGTGACACCCCAGTGAACATTCAATAAAAGAGAACGACTAGATTTCCTGAGTTAAACGCTCTCCTACTGAATAAAGGAGAGTGAAATATTAGCATCCCTAAACTTATCGTGGTTGATTTTTACAGTCAACTCAAGGAGTTTCTAGTTCTTTTTAAAAAGGAACTGTGCTTCTAGAATTACTGAAATATTTTGGCGTTGTCTCCTTTTATATTCATATATGTCTGTATATGTATATGTATATTTTTTTTCTGGAGAAATTTTTGACAGGGAACTTCAAAGTAAAAATGAACATTGGTAAGTGAGATGGCAGAATTTCACCCATGAGTAAATGGAATAAAATTGTTTAAGTATATTTTATTTAATCAAAAGAGAGTACATTTATTTAACAAATTTTGAAAACCTTGACTATATAAAGACATTTTAAAAGTCAAATATCATATATCTCTGATTAATCTGAAATATAAAATATTTTAATACTTTTCATTAAATTGAATAATAAGAAAAATTCCTGATTTATGAACACTTGGTATAAGAAACATATTTAAATGCAGAATGATGATATTCTGGAAATGCTGTCTTGACATCTCAAGATACAGTATAAATAGACCCATTCTTATACGACATTATAAAGCTTCAAGTGACATAAATGTGAAAGATACTGAGTAAATTTGTATTTTTAAATGTATACTTGATATTTTACATTGGTATATCAAGGATATTGAATACATTCATGCTGATGTAAGCAATAAACATGCTTACTTAAAAATTTAAAATTTATTTTTATAAAGACACAATGAAATATATGTAATATATGCACAAAATTTATGTGTTAAGTGTAGCATAATTTTGTTTCTGATTTTATAAACAAAATCTTTAGTCTATTCAAGGATATAACTTTGTCTTTTGGGAAGGGGAAGGGAAGGATAAAGAGAGGGAGAGAAATATTAATGTGTGGTTGCCTCTTGCATGCCCCCTACTGGGGACCTGTCCCAAAACCGATGCATGTGCCCTGACTGGGAATCAAACCTGCAACCCTTTGGTTCAGCCTGCACTCAATCCAATGACCTACACCAGACAGAGCTCTATGAACGACTTTTATTGTTTGCCATTAATCGTTGTTTTCATAGTATGTATAATGTAAATTCTTTAAAACTCTTTTGCTGTATAAGAGGACAAAGGTTTTTTTGTTTTTTTGTTTTTTACAAATTTCTTGACAATATTACATCAACTGTCAAAGGAAATGCAAAACATAGTACATTGATGAGAAAGGGGTTTGCTAATTTATTTTTGCCCAAAATACTAGTCTGTGTTTATGTGTTATAAGCCATAATAAATACAGTGACATATATTTTATTTTATTTATGGTTGCTTTCTCAGATTCTTTTTTTTTTCCTCTCCAAAAACTTCAGGAAAAAAAAATAAGGCCTTCCATTCTCAGCTGTGTGACTGAATGAGGACAGGCGCCATAACAGCTTCAGCTACATCCGTAAACCACACTCACGAGAGCCTTTGTTCCCTGGACTTTCATCACAGATGTCAGCGTTCCCCGTTATCTCACCTGAAGCAGGATCAGAGTCACAGAAACGGCCCTTTTGATTCCTATTACTTTTTGTGAGACTCTCCTTCCTCTGACAGAACAAGAGCAGTATTCTTGTTTGGAGCCCTTGAAATCGATGCTGTTGGGATAGGTGTTTCTCTAACAAAAGTAGGACACAAAGCCACTGTGAATTCCTCATGTTGATTAGAAAGGAAGCACTTTCTACCTGTATTCACTTTGCTATTCAAGTAGGTTTTGTACATATCTTCCTCCTCTCCTGCGGTTCAAACGTCTCCTGCTAAAAGCTCGAACAAACTGAAAGCTTTACTTTGGCATGTGAAGTGTTCTGTTGTGGTAAGACAACCTCTCTAGAATTGTGAATATCTGTTTCTAAAGTATGTGTTTTGCTCCAGTCCCAAACATGCCAATTTACATATTTGAATTCATTAATTTTTATTGAATGTATGGGGGTAACATTGGTTCACAAAACTCATACAGGTTTCAAGTGTAAAACTCAAAAAAACATAATCTGCACAATGCAATGTGCACCCATTGCCCCTTGCAAAACCTTTCTGCCCAAAAGCATAGTGCTTTATTTTCACAGCAAAATGGTTTTTATTCTCTAGTTTCCCTGCCTTTGGGAGAGATTTCTGTGTTCATATTTTTATGGAAATTGCAGATGCATATGGGGAGCATCCACCATCTGCGTTCCCCAGGATGGAGCATCACCAGGGACCAGAAATCCTTGGGTTAAGGACACTTTGGTGGAGGTTTAGAGGTTACCACTTTCACAACCCTGTAAAACTTGTATAACCCTGAAGCCACTCAAAATGATATTGTATGAGGAGACTTTATTTCTTTGATAGAATTACTGTAAGATAGCTTTATTATTTTCCTGCAACTTTCCTTAAAAAGGCACTTTTATTTACTAACGTCCAGTGGAAATAAGGCTATCACTATTATTACCCTTGATGTGTCAAAGTTTAATGAAAACCTACAATGGGCCAGGTAATAAAAGAAGATAAAATTAAAATGTGGTCTCTTTCCTTGCAGAGCTGATGTCTATTAGGAGACACAGAAAATAAAATACGCTATTATATATCAATAAATAAAACATGATGATGATGATGAAAAGAGATTTTTGTCTCTTAAAAATTTCTGATCTTAATGTACAAACATGATTAACTCTAAGTTTTACCTTTACCTATATTGGTGCTTGATTTGTCTGGATCCATCCTGGTTCTTTTGGGTAGTGTCCTACATCATGCATTTCAGTCCTATGGTACATTCAGTCAATTCAAACCACAGATGTACTTCATAAAAATTGATTACTTGTTATTCCATGTCATTTCAAACAGGATTTATATTACCATCACACTGACCTTTGCTGCATCTCATTTGACTCTATTCTTCAAAAGATTGTTATGTTTACATATTGACAAAGATGATAGGCAATAAATGAGAAGAATTCCATTAATTTGCATCTTTCAGAGAAAGTGGTAAATAATAGAATTTATCAATGTCACTAGAATGGAGAAGAAAATTAAAGAAGGAATGTAAATAATATAAAAACAAAGATATGAAAAGTAGAAAGAAAATCAAACTTTAAAAATAGGTCAGAAATAATTTAGATATTTAAAAATTGAATTTGAGTGATTTATAGCCAGGTATTTTCTGCTTCTCTTGAACATGAATATAACTAAAATCAAGCTTCTTGAAAACTGATGAGAATCAAGAAACCAATTTCAAAACAAAACAAAACATTTAAAAGAGAGTTGTAGACACAACTAAATAGAAGAGGCAAGCAATTAATAACTTTAATAACAAAAGAAAGATTGATAAAGGGGAAGTAAATTAGATGTCAAAAAATTAAATTTTAAATAACATGTTTTAAATAAATAAAAGCATGTTCTAATTCTGTTGCAAGCAACTCATTGGTTTTTAAAATATGCCCTTGAAAAATATTCAGATATTATACCCATTTATTTCTGATACACAGTTTGGGAAAGTGTTTTTCCACTTTTGGTCAGGTCAACTTCTAAAAGGTTAAAATACCTTTCTCACTGAAATGTCAGCTCTTACAGTGTAGAGATTCTTCTGCCTCATTCATTGCTTTAGCCAACTTTTTCAATAGATTTTAACACAATATATGCACTAATATGTATATTTTGAATTAATGAATTTGTAGCAAAATAATTCATTGCAATAACCTTGTATGTTTTATCCTCAGTGCCTCAGATTATTAGAAGGGAAGTGGTAAAGGAATTAGAAGTAAAATTTGTTTCAGCCTCTTAATCAACTTCCTGCCTCTAACCTAAAGGAAAAGCATGATCTTATGCATGTCAACTTGGGCTTCCCTTGTTCTCAAGGTATAATTAAGTGGCTTTTGTTGAATAAAACTTAAGAATGTGGAGTAAAAGTAATAGTAAGGAAGAGGCTATAGGCCTTGAAGACTAAGAAATCATGATAATTTGGAACAGTGCCTGTCAAGACAGGGAAGTTTTAATCAAGACGAAGAAGGACTTAGGCATTAGGATCCGACTAGGCCCACAAACCCTTGCCTCCATCCCAGTAAGTGCTTTCATGAAGTGACTGAATCCCATGAAGCAATGGATCTGGGGTTCCCATTAAGGAGGGTAAATCAAAGGAGCCTGAGCTCTCAGCCCTGGAAAACAGAAATTTTCATCGTTCTGAACATATGATTTGAGTAGAATTAAATTTAATTTAGAAAATGAGTGATTAGCTCATCCAAGTCCCCAATAAAAGGGGTGACTTCACTGACCTCACTAAGTTAATTCTCATTATTATATGGCCTCATAGCACTCCACCTCTATAACTATTATAAGTTAATAGTTTATGTTTATTTGCGTGACTGTTTCTACTGTTGGAGTAGCAAGCCTGATGAAGGCAGATGTCATTCTTCTTCAATTCACCCTCCCTTAGACCACAGAAATCTCATGATGAAAGTTGAATGAACAAATGTCCACCATAGTGCATATTCAAGACTGCCAAGAGTCATACATGAAAACAATTAATTCCTCTTGGGCAACTTTGTTCAAAGATTTTATTTATTTATATTTATTTTTTAAGATTTTATTCATTTACTTTTAGACAGAAGAGAAGGGGGGCAAGGAAAGGGAGAGAAATATCAATGTGTGGTTGCTTCTCATGTGCCCCCGCCCCTACAGGGGACCTGGCCTGCAGCCTAGGTAGGTGCCCTGACTGGGAATCGAACCAGTGACCCTTTGGTTCTCAGACCAGCACTCAATCCACTGAGCCACACCAGCCAGGGCTATTTATTTACTTTTAGACAGAGGAGATGGGAGGGAAGAAGAGAGGGAGAGAAACATCAATGCTTGGTTGCTTCTTGTGTGCGCCCCATTGGGGACTTGGCCTGCAACCCAGCCATGTGCCCTGACCAGACATAAAACTGGTGACCCTTTGGTTTTTAGGCTGGTGCTCAATCCATTGAGCCATACCAGCCAGGGTATTTTTTAATTTTTTTATTGTATTTTTCTCCATACCATCTCTCCCCTCTGTACCCTCTACCACCTCTACCATTCCCCCTCCCCTGCAGCCATCCCACGTTTGCCCATGTCCACGACACCTTTTATAAAGAAACCCATGCTGCACATTTGGCTTAGACATGATAGAGTTATCAAATTTAGATAAAATAGTGAAGAGAAAGGTGATTCAGGAAATGTCTTTCCAGGAAAGACAGTTGGTAAAGTCTAGAGTACTAATAATCTTCAGAAGCACATTAGAACCTTCCAACTAGGCAGGGAGATATGTGTCTTAGATATGCTTTCTCCCCCATATGGCATAGCTTTTTTTTTCTCTTTTGAAAGTCCACTATTCAGGGCTGTAAATGATTATTTCACTTTTATTTAATTTTAAGTAGCCAGAGCAGCATATTGTTTACACTGAGTTGAACATCAATTTTTAAAATTAATTTCTTAGAAGTAGAAGATGATAGTAAATTGAAGCTCATTAAGGAATCTCAGTTTATGGATCAAATAGAGAAAGTCAAGGAAATTACCCAGACAGTGTAAGAATTTCTCCCTTGCATGTTTGTTATTTTCTCAGCCACAGAAGCACAGGGTCTGAGCAGCGTTTCTGATGCAATCTGCTCAGTCTCCTTTGGAGAGTGCCTTTCTGGGAGAACTGCAGAGAGTGGTGTCAGGAGAGGGCCTTCACCTCCCCCGGGATTTGCTCACTTGCAATGCACTCCTTTACGTGAGAGCCTGCCGCTCTGGACAGACAGGGCCCCAGCCATGTCCACCCAGCCCAGGACAAATCAGAAAGGCCATTCTGGTTTCCGAGTTTCCCTGTGAGGTCCAAAGAGAGGGGTTGTTGCACCTGCATTGCAGCTCAACGCCTCCCTCTGTCCACCTCTGCTTCCCACCACTCCCTTCCCCAGGTCGATGCCAAACACCCGCCTAACAAACACCCTTCCTGCCAAGCTCTGCCACCACATGTGTATTGGTATTGAACCCTCCACTGTGCTTTCTCTTGCTTATATATGGTATTTTTTAATGGAGGAGATCATAAATAAAGTTTCAAAATGTTTCGTTTGGTAACTAAGGACATATGAAGGAAAGGCAGTAGTAACAGTGGACGGAAAACAGTCATTTAAATATAGGGTAGCCTGTGGTTTATACACTTTTTATACCTTTTATATTATAACACATTATATTATATTTTGCCAGTACAAAAACACTACAGATTTTTTGTAGAGTAATGTATGGATGCCACATGATGACATGTGTTTAAAAATATGTTTGAACATAGAAAGAAATACACCCATTAGAAGAAATCAACTACTTACAGTATATGTGACCCAGATTAAAAAAAAAAACACAATTCAGTTGAGATGACGATTAACGTGATATCCTCTGACATTTTTACTTTAATTCCCTTCTTTGAAAAGTTTTTTTTAAATCACTTTTCACAGTAAAATAAATAAAGAGAAAAATAAATGACTCAAAAATAGCCATGATGAGATAATTTGGTATTTTTATATACTGTGCTAATATTTTACAGTATATTCTTACAATATATATTAAAATAAAGTAATATTCATAAATTTATCTTTAATATACCTAGATTATCCATAGATTACATCATTATAAAATCTTCCATTCTTATCACATTCCTCAAATAAACATATACTGAACAAAGTAACTAAAAAATAGTTTCTTTGCAAGATACCAAGTCATGAAACTTTACCATTCTTTAATGGATTATTTTAGCTCAAATGTAACCAAAGTCCTTTGGAAGAGTTTTAAACAGTGTTCACTGTGATCTTTTCCTGCACTTTCAGACTTCCTGAAAAATGAGAAAAGAAACTCAAATACACCTATCTTTAAAGTCATGGTTAGGAATTTGATTACTTGTAGAGGAATATATAGGATGAGTCGAAAGTAGGCTTACATTTGTGAGTATATGAAACAGTTTTTCTCATATTATTTTTATTAATTATCATCTTATTTTCCATACAAATGACAGGAAACCTACTTCTGCCCCACACAGTAATTTCAATTGATGCCAATGACAATCACAACTATTTTTCTGCCTAGGCTGTATAAAAGAAATGTAGAAACTAATCAAATAAGATGTTCTTTGAGGATAAGTCATAAGGGTTCTGGGGCATTTCTCCATCCCCTATTATGGTGGAGGTAATGAATTCCCATTCCCCCAAGTCAGGTAAAGGAGGTTCAGGATGAACCCATTTGGAAAAATGGAGGGTTCTTGCATTTATTCTACTACCCAGAGGCAAAGATTCCTGTCTATGCTCTGAGATGAAGCATTAGGGACTTGCAAAGTTGCATGCCCTCTGTCCTCCTGCAGTTTGTGGAGTGGAAATGAGACTGTCTACTTTTCACTTTAAAAAATTTAGTTTGTAGGCTTGTTGGAATAGCCAACAATGAATGACATGGCTGAAAGAGATGTTTTCAAACTGCATTTCTCGGCATACAGGGCAAGAATGTCTTTATAGGACGTGGAGGGTAACTGGGACTGAATGTCTTGAAAGAACATTAGCAAGAGATCTTCTGGAGCAGAAAATGACTGGTAGTCCCAAGAATTCAGCCTCAGTTTGCACAGCGCACACCAGGACATGACGCTATAAAGAAGACTTGGCTGTGACAGAGAATGCACCATAAAACTATAGATGCAGCCCATGAGAGGGCTCGCGTTTGGTGGCTGGCAATAGCAATGGTCACTGAACAGCCAAAGGATAAGTACAAAGAGCATTGAGTGAAAACCCTTTTTCTCTCATAATGTCTTAACCACCATCATCAAACCTAGAGATTCTGGGATGCCAAAAAGTGATGACAAGTGAGTGGAAATTAAGAAAAAAAAATGACATTATCCTCTTTTACTTCACAGGTACTCAGACTATCAGGCTGTGATTAAGTCTGAGCTGGAGGTGAGAAAGAAGTTTTAAATTGTATTCAAATAAGAAGTTTTAATTAGTCTAAACACTTAAATATGTACCTGAACAATGTCAAAAACATAGGTCATTACCTGAAGTGCTTTTTAATTTTGTTTAAAACAATCTGGAAATTCATCTGGCTATAGCAGAGAGAGAGGGAGAGGGAGAGGGAGGTGGGGGAGAGAGAGAGAGAAAGAGAGAGAGAGAGAGAGAGAGAGAGAGAGAGAGAGAGATTGGGGCACTTTCCCATTTGCAATATAACAAATCCGGTGTTTTCAGCTGACAGCTACCTTAGAAAGAGAATATGGTTCTGTGAGCAACTTGATGGTTTATACCCTGTTAAAGGCTTGTGCAACCCCTCTTCTTTTCTGCTGGCAGCTTTATTATTTTTCTGTAAGTAGATGGAATTAAAGAACACAAAATATGTCCCTATGTAAATTGCCAACCTTCTGCTACCTTAAATGATATTAATCTCTTGATGAGTATTGTGTTTTTTTTTCCTTCATCATTTGGAAGTGAGTGGAGTAGTGAGTAGAGGAGGAATAAAGTGTTTTACTAAATTTTAGGGTGTAATAAGGTAGAAAGTAGACCAATATTTCCATTAGTTTACTTCTATGAACAACGGTTTTGAAAGTATTTTTATTTGTTACTTATATACTGAGTATGAAGGAAGACTTTATGTATTAGTCTGGAATCTCAGTTTTAAATCACAACCAAGAAAAATGATTAAAAGGAAATTGAATTTTATTAACTCATGTAATTGAAAAGTTCATGAAATCATATTGCCTCAGACATATCTGATTCCAGATGCTTAAATAATGGCCATGGAAATCTTTCCTCTCTCACTCTTTATCTGTGGGAGAGAGATATCATTATTATTTGTGATCAAAAATATTCATGACAAAGTTGAGTTCATCAATATGGAAAATATCACAAGTTAGCAATTTGGAGAACTTATATCCTCAAGTCTTCTCAATATTTATATTCTTCTATATTGCTTTTCACTGAAAACATATGTCTATACACAGATATATACTTAATCAAATGTAAAAGAATTTAAAACACCAATATGTATATAGTGTCATAGCTTATTTTTTTTCCTTGGGGAAGATTGGAAAGAAAATATTAAACAATTCTACTAACAATTAACTTTTCCCTATTACAGATGAAACACTTGTATTTTAGGTAACTGTAGGTCAAGTACTGATAAGTGACTGCTGCCTGTCATAATTCATACGAAGTATTTAAGGTACTCTCACAGGCAAACGGCAATTCCATGAAGAAGGGGTTCGCATTGTTATTCTCACTCACTCTTTGTCCTGCAGTTTACATGCACCTAGAAATGTAGGTTTAAATATTTTATTCTCTAGTTTTTTTTTCTGTTTTCAAGCAAAACAGTTGTATAGTTCTATTAATCAATCACTTCCTATCAGTCAGTTATTTTGATGACCTAAAGCTCTTTTCTGGGTTAGTGTTGTTTTGTTTTTATTGTCCTTCACCCTGATCCTCATTCTTCTCCTCTCTCCAAACTCTACCCTTGCCTGTTCGATGGAAATCCTGAAATGTGCATATGCTCTTGTATTCTTTGGATGTTTTGTGTATTGCAGAGCATTTTTGATACTTGTTCTGTGCTTTTAAGTTCTACTTGTATTGCAATACATAATTACTTTTCGTTGCTTCTAAATAAGGAATGGTTATTCTAAAATTGGCATCTACTACATTTTATCTATGATTTCTTCCCACACTGACATCTTTGTTTTGTTCAACTCCATTATTTCAGTCATTCAGTCTATAGATAGACATGTAAGTAAAATTACAAGTCTTATATAATCACCTTCATTTATTTCTTATATGACTGTCCCTGAGTATTTCTAAGAGATATGCACCGATGCCTGGAGTGGGATTTCTGGACCATAGGGCACATGAGACACTTCGTTTCACGAAGAAGGCCTCAGTGTTTCTGGTAAAGGCTACCCCTGGTTATACTTCCAGAGGCCACACGTGACACCTTCCAGATCACCTTATATTGACTAACGTTTTCTCTCTCTTCATTGCCATTCTTATGTACCCAAATATATTTCACTAGTTCTTTGAATTTAAGATAACTAGTGAGTCTGAGCATCTCTTCATTCTCCTTCAGTGAATTTTGTGTGTGTGCCTTGGCTCCTTTTCTACTTGATTTCTTATTCCTTTTCTGTTGATTCTTAGGTGTTTATTATCTCTTCTAGGTAGTAATTGCTAGTCTGTGTTAGGGATTTAGAACTTTTTCATGTCTGAATTCTTGTTGTTGTTGTTGGTATTCTTCATTGAATTAAATTCTTACTTTTGATAGTAAAATATCCACCAACTATTTTCCTCTAGTTTGTGTTTTATCAGGGTGTTTTAAGAAGTCAAATACTGTCTCTGCACCTAGTGAGATGATCATATGACTTTCATGGATACTGTTTAAATTAGCAAATTTAATTGATTGGTGATGATATATTGAAACAATTTTGTACTCCTGAATAATCTTACTGATGATGTACTACATTTTCCTATTTTGCTGGATTATATATGCCTGATGCTTTGTTTTGGATGTTTACCTTTATGTTTATAGGGTAGATATAGATTGGTCAATCAGTAGATAGAAAGATAAGTAGAAATGTATTTATATTGTCTTTGTCTGACTTCAACATCAAAGTAATGCTGGCCTTTAAAAATGAGTTAGCAAATATTCTGTCCTTTTTAAAATAGTCTTTACATGTTTGATTAACTTCAACAGTGAATGATCATGCCTTGGAGTATTCTTTGTGAAAATAGTTTTCATTATGAATTTATCTTTTACATAGGTGTAAGGATAAGGATTAGGATTTAAAATAATTTCATAGGTATAGTGTTTTTTGTTTTTCTATATGAACATTTAGGTCTGTCAATTTTACTTAAAGTAGTTGAAACTCTGTTATTAGGCACACCACCATTTATGATAGTTGTTTCTTCTTTATCATATGATTTATTCATCATTTTACAGTCTTTCTTTGTGTTTTTGGTAATGCTACTTGTCTTAGAATTTGTGTTGGTTGATCCTACTCTTCTATCTCGTTTTTAATGAGTGTTTTACTTGATATAGCTCTTTCCATTTATCTACTTTAAGCTGTTAGTAATTCTGTATATAAAGTGAGTCTCCTGTAGATAATACATAGCTCTTTATTAGGAAGAACTCCTCTCTATTGTATTGAAATGTCCAGTACAGATTGTTTGCATGGGTGGAGCTACTGCTATGACAGTGTCTCCTCTACAGTTGGCTCTTTGTGGTGTACTGGTCCCCTCCAATCTTGTCACTTTGCTCTTCCTGTCCTGACTCATTTTGCTTGAATCAAGTGTTTATGTCAGAATTTTATTTTATTGACTTTCCTGGATTTTAGTTTTGCCTTTTTTAATGTATGTCAGTGACTGTTCTAAACATTATAATATTTACCTGATGCCTTTTTACTCCTGCTGGCCTCTGTGCTTTTATGATCAAAGGAAGGGACAACATGAAAATGCTTTTGCCCTGGTTATTACCTTTCAATCATATGATAATATCATTCCAAAGCTGTTATGAGCTAGTACAGATAAAGGAACCAAGAGGACAGAATTATACAAGACTACTAAAAATAAACTTTACAGGAATTAACCTTGAACCAAGTAAAATAAGTATAAAGTAGGTCTCTGTAATGATAATACATTGGGATTTTGCCTGTCTTGGTCCTAACAAACTGATTTTCCCAGGGAGTCTAATAATAAATAAATTATTGTCATTAAAATTACATGAACTTGGGTTGAGAATGTGTCTCTGAGGTAACCTTAGAAGCAGACTTTAATAACTTCATTTTTCTTCATTGTGTTAAAGCCTAAAAGGCAAAGAGTAACCACGATTTCTATGAATACAATTGCAAAGTCAAATTGGTTCCTGACAAATACATTTTATTTTTAAATGAAATTCTCATGATAATTCTTGATGCCTCACTATAATGTATGCTGCACATTCATCCGGCACTTTTTATTTATGCTTTATTTTTCTTCAGGGCTTACCACAAATGCCAGAACATGGTATAACTTGGAATCTTGGATTTTCTGCTGCAGTGTCTAAAATCTCACAATATACTATGCGATTTAATTGAACTCTTTTCTATTTTTGTTTCAGAGCACTGTCTGTACACAAAGTAAGGCTGAAATTTTAGGAACAGGGCTTCCAGTGAGTCTGCAGTCTCAACCTCTCTAAAACGTACATTCAAAATAATGTTACTTGCATCTCAATGAAATATGTAAGAATTGACATTTAATGATTCTTTTCCCACTTGAGAGTTACTATTTATTTTAATAACTTCAAGCTTAATGCAACTCTCACACTTTCACAGTATTTATTAAAACCCTCAAAACATATTTCCTGTGCTAAATTCAATATTTCATATATCAACTGATAAATGATACTACGAGCTAACTATCAGTGATGCCCTCCCATCAGTTGTCCCTGACAAAACTGTTCAGGCCTCTGCAGAGCAGGCAGAATGAACAGTGATTTTTGTGTGCAGAAAACCTAGCTCGGGCCATAGTCTGTTCATTACAACACCTCTAGGTTGCCTGTGACCCATGCCCTATGGAAGGTTACATAGGCAATCTATGTAAAGCAAAACATCCAAATTAAGGGTTCAGAGCCTCTAAGAAACATGCTGAATATACAAATCCAAAGTCTAATTCGTACAGATATGGTTACAGAAGTAGGGGGTAAAAGCACTGCAATTTGAATTGTTAACAGTCAAACGTATTTCAACACCAGTCACTTCATTAAACTGCAACACTAGGTATAGAAATGTACGGATCATTGACTCCCATGACACCCCAGAATTTGGAGAAAAAAGGAAAGCTCTTTGCAAAGCCATTTATGTGATTTGTTTTCTTTTTCCTGGGAAAAATGTGGGAAGAAAAGCTGGAATTCCTAATGAAGCTGCCTCATACTAGAAACAGGAAATATTTTAACTTTGTTCCCAAGGGAGGGAAAAATCTTATTTTGTAGTAACTAAAATAAAGATCTTTAAATGTTTTCATTTTCTGAAACTAGACTCCTCATCCTTTTATAATACTTTCAAATGCATATTTAGAAAATATAGCCTATGAAATCAAAGGATTGAATGAGGTGGGTGTGCTTTTTGGCACTGCACTTTGAGAAAGAACATTAAGAACCTCTGAAACATAATTTTAAGCAGTCTCAGTGATGGAAGGTAATCATAACATACTGGGGTAGACTTTGTCTTGCACCAGATGTGTTGCAAGCTTTACTTTTATCACTGCTTTTCAACATTTTCTAAAGAATGTCCTTTTGGGGAGAACAGCTGGGATGCCCCAAGAAATGCTGAGGAAGTCAGTTGCAAGTGATCACAATATTAGCAAAATATTTTATGTGAAAAACTTAGGGCAGTTCTACAATATGATGCAACCTATATGTATATAAAATTTAAAATACCATTTAAATTACATAACACCTAAACATTCAAGTAAGCTAACATTCTAAGACATTAATTCCATTTATATGATAGCTTCCCACATATAAGTTGTTTGTTATCACAAACTCCTGAATCACCACCCCATAGCCCTAAAATTAATTCCTCAAATTCCTCTAATATTCAAATTGCTCCTGAATGCATAAGGAAGATAAGCCTTCAGAAAGCAAAACATGTCCCAAAATCACATATAACTAGTGCTTACAAAACCCATTTTTAAGTGAAAGTCTGTTTAACTGTATACCCATGAACTTCCCATTATGTTCCCGTCCTGTGAAAAGAAAACTTGAGCCCTGGCCGGGTGGCTCACTTGGTTGGCGCCTCGTCCCATACACCAATAAGGCTGCAGGCTTAGTCCTTGGTCAGTGTCAGAAGGCAATTGATCGATGTTTTTCTCTCACATTGATGTTTCTCTCTTTCTCCTTCTCTCTCCCTCCCACTCTCCCTCTTTCTGCTCTTTCTAAAATCAATAAACATATACTTCCTCAGGTGAGGATTAACAAAAATGGAAATGACTTTAGAAATAATAAATAGTATGTAAGTAGAGCAGAAGATTAAGTTCATAATACTGTTTTCTTAAATATTTTATTTATTTATTTTTGGAGAGAGGGGAGGAGAGGGAAAAAAAGGGGGAGAGAAACATCAGTGTGCTGTTGCCTCTAGTGTATCCTCTGCTGGGGACCTGGCCTGCAACCCAGGCATGTGCCCTGACTGGGAATCGAACCAGTGACCCTTTGGTTTGTAGGCCAGCACTCAATCCACTGAACCATACCAGTGGGATCTGAAAATACTATTTAAAAAGGATAAAATTATTGGTTATAACTGCATTTATTGCTCAATAAACAATAAATACTTTGAGTAAATATACATTTAGTGCCAGAGGTAGTAAGATATAGTATTTAATTTCCAAAGAGTAAATAAGTAATCCAATGATGAATATTTTAGTAAATGTCCAGTATTACATACAAATATATAACCTATGTTTTGAAACTAAACAAATTAACAATGCAGTCAAAGTTCACATTTTTGTGTGGAGGAAATTCTCTATTCTATGTCTGGTTGGCTAATTGTGTCTTAACTTGTCCCCCAAGTTTATGAGCTATTTGATGAATTAAGACTTTTTTCTTCCCCAATATCTATAATCCTGAAATGAAGAGTGAGTTTATCATTTCTCCCATTAAAGATAGAATGATCCCAAGCCCGTGAATATAGGTGGCTTTAAAACTAGCTTTGGCCAATGCGACAACAGCAAACAGGAAGCTGGAGAGCTTGGAAATTGTTTGTGCATTAGGCTTGCTGTCTGGCTGCTTATGGAACTCTGATGCTATGTGAACAAACCTATTCCAGCCAGCTGGAGAAGAACACATGAGAGAGTCCTCATCTATCCCAGCCTTCCCAGAAATGGCATTATAAACCAGCCAGCCCAAGCTATCACCATCTAGCTAACAGCAGATGTATGAGTGATGAGACTTGTGTAAGAATAACTGCCCACCTGAGGCCAAACCAAATTGCTGACCTGCAAAATCATGAGTGAAATAAATGGTTGTTGTCTTAAGCATTAGATGTTGGGAATGCTGGTTACACAGGACTAGATGCAGTTGAAAAAACAGAGATGGTGTCTCTTCAGCATGCAGATATTGACCATGACAAAGAAGGTGAACCAGCAACAGGAGGGAGAAACTCTGGGATGGTTTTTACATGTGATCATTAACAGCAAAAGAGGCAGAAGATCCTGCTTGATAATTTCTGGTACCCACCTGAAATGGGAGTTTGAGTCTCCTGAGAATCAGGTGGTGAGTAAGTGAGCTGAAGGAGAGTGATAAAAGTTTGAAAGATACTTTGTACAAAAGGGAGAGGTGACAAGTGACTAAAATGCTTAACGTCCTACTGAATTGGAAGAACGTGAAACTATTGGAATTATTTTTATGAATTAAGATGAGCTGTGCCCTGAAAGTTATTGTACTTTTGAAATCCCAGAGAAACTTGAATACACATAGTGTATAGCTTGCAGAATCCAGAGATTTTATTTCAGCAAATATTATACCCTCAAGCAATTGAATTCAATCAAACACTGAGTCCAAATTTGGCTCAGAGAAAGAAACGTTTAAAATGATTTCATAAACTGAAAACTAAGCTCCTATGACTTCTTCCTGGAGTACAGGTATCAAATCACCCACCAAAATGGGGAGGAATTTTGAAGATATATTATTAGTTGAGATCCTTCTTGAGGTGTTTCTGAATTTTTATTGCTCAATAGCTTTGATCTATATTGTTGTAAATAGGGCAGGATTAGACACATACTCAAACACAGTTATTCCCATATAATGTTCTAGTAGACATTTTAAATAAGCATTGTTGACTTCCAAACATACAAATATGATTCTTCAACTGATGATTAGGATCTCCTATTATTAACATGAATATTATAACTCAGTTTCTTAAGAATAAATAAGAAACACTGTATGAATTTCTGCCTACTCTGCCTTTTAAGGATCAGTTAAGTACTCTTCTCTCACAGCACATGATTGAAAAAGTTTCCTGGGTGTTCGACCTCCTTTTAATGATAATGTAGAGCATGTAATTTTCTTTAATATTTTAACCCATCATTTGTTTCATTCCTCCTCACTCCTCCCATCCTCCCTCCTCCTTTCCCTTCTTCAACTTTAATTCAATTCTTCCATGTCACCACAGGGGTCTTTTGTCAGTGGTTTGAGTGTGATGATGTGATGTAACACCCCTATCTGGAGTCCGTCTCAGTCCTTCTATACCACATTATTCTGTTTCATGTCCTTAATACAAATTAAATTGGTTTATATTTTTGCCAACTACAATTTTTGATAATGTAAACACTGCATGGATTTGCTATTACTGTCATTAGTACATATATTAGCACTTGATATTAACTTTGATTAGTAGCTATATTTATTAATCACCTCACCAACTAGAATAAGATCTTCAGTAACTATTTCTTGAAGGAAAAAATGCTACAGAAGTTCTTACAGGCTTATAGAAAAATAAGTAAATATAGAAAGTAAATGCTAAAATTGAAGTATTTTGGAGAACAAAAGAAGAGATGATGGTGTCTCTCATTTGGGGAAAAAGAATAAACAAAATACTTTCTAAGAGTTTACTTTTGAGTGAACTCTTGAAAAAGAGGAAAAGTTTGTATGACACATGCAAATTTGTAATTCATAAACTAACTTTGTATGAAATTCCAAAAGGCAGATTTCTAAGAGTATTTTGTACAATAACATTAGTATAATAAATGTAAAGGATCTAACTATTCACAAACAAAACCCCGCATTCTACTGCAGATGCTATAGCTTGCTAGTCATAGAAAGCCTATGTAAGTTGATAAAATAATGATGTAGTACTTATTTACTGAATGCTTATTATGTCTCAAATATGTACTAAGTGCTGTGGATATGTTATGGAATTTAATCTTTAGCACAGCCCTCCATTTCATAGAAGAATTCTTTTTTATTTCTTTTTAATACTTCTGGTTGCTGTTTTTCAAGCTTGGCATGCTTTCAACTCAGGGTCATTTTATTTATTGTTGTCTCTGCCAACAATGCCATTCTTCCAGTTAATCTTACAGATGCCTCTCTAACTTTATTCAAGTCTTGGCTCAGATATGACTCTTTTAGAGGGCTTTTTCTAATTCCCCATCCATAAATACATGCCCATTGCTATTTCTTTCCAGAACTCATCATTAAAGGTTAATATAATATAAAACATATGAAGGTTGAAACTTTCTTTGTCCTGTTCAAATCTCTTCCTCAGCAGCTAGATCAGTAATCATCAATAGTAGTTGCTAATAAATATTGATTGAAAGATTAAGTAAAATGAGTCAGTAAAACAGATGGAATTTGGAGTCAGAATGTTTTGTTTTTGATGCTTTCTCTTAACTACCTATCATCAAAAATATTTAGTCATAATAAATCATCTAGCAAAATACTTATATCTGTACTCATATTCTTCAAATTTCTCTTTTACATTGAGTTTTGTATTCCCTCTGTCAGTAAATCAGATCCTTATTATTCTCATGGACTTTGTTTATGTAGTTATTCATTATCTCTGGCATCATCAAACACAACTTTTCTCTCGATTGATCATCACCACTAGCATTTAAACATGGTCCACCATCTAAGTTTAAAAGCCTTTAATTGTTCATCTTATGCCAGGTATCTAGCCATTTGCCTGATTTCCTTCAAAGCAAGAGTTTTCTTCATAACTCATTCCAATCTAGAATGGAATTCTATCAATTCCGCTTAAATACCAAAACAGAGGCCACTAACAACCTTTCTGTTGCCAAATAAGTAATTTCTCTGTCCTCATCTTTCAGGCATGATATCTTCAGGCATTTCTCGCAGGCAACAACAGTGTATTTCTAAAAACACTTTAGTGTTTTGGCTACAAAGACAACGCATTTGTTTTCTGAATTCACTTTTTTCTATCTAAAAGAACACACCATGTCAATATCCATAATCGTCTCTACAGCCTGGCTCGGTGCGGGCTTCTCCTTCTCTGCTTCACATGTGCTGTTTCTCCAGGACAGCTCATCCATCCCTGAAGCTCTGCATTCTGTCTATGTGCTGATTTCTCCCACAATAATACTTCTGGTACTAACCTCTGTGGATTCATGCGTTTGCCTACCTCCCTGAGATATCGGATATCACACAAGCATGCCAAATGAACACATTCAAAAAGAATTGTTTATCATCACCACAAGTTCATTTCTCCTCAAGTATTACAGTAAATGGTCCCACCAACCATTCAGTTTCTTAGGTTAAAAACTAGTAATACTCCTGAATTATGTGCTGAGCCTCTAAAACAAATCTATCAGAAATTCCTGAGCTTTCTTTAAAAACATACTCCAATATCTTCCCATTTTTTCTTTCTCCATTGATAAGGTTTCTAGTATAAATTAATCACTTATATTTACTTTACTTGGCTATTTCAGTTCAGATATCTAAATTATCTAGTTCAAGTTTTCTCATTTGTTTTTAACGAGCATTACTTAATTTTATCGACAGCACCCACATATTCTACGAATAAAGAATACCTCTCAGGTCTCAGTGGCAGGAAGAAATGTTAAGGCCCCATCAGGACTATAACCAGGAATTTAAATGTTCAGAATCAAGGCCCCGCCTTGCTGAGCCATTCCGGATTTCAGCCTCTTTCTCCTGCCCCTATGCTGACCAAAGTATATTGATTCTCTGGGAACATGGCCCTCAACCCCCAAGTTCATATCACCTTAAAAATGCTGTGCTCTTGTCAAGCTATTTGAAACACCTAAAACCAATTTTTCAAACTTCAGAAAAAAATAATCTGATTGGCTTCTCTTTAAGTCAGATGTCCACTGAGTCCTTTATGCTGTAACCAAGGGATAGAATCATTTTAACACTAAATACTGAGTAAGGGAGTATATTCTCTGAAAATGAAATATTGACAATATCTCAAGTGCATATCTCAAATGCCATAGAGATAACAAAGACATTTTTATTTTATTTTACTTTTAGAGAGAGGGAAAGGGAGGGAGAAAGAGAGGGAGAGAAACATCAATGTGTGGTTGCTTCTCATGTGGCATCCAACAAAGACCTGGCCTGCAACCCAGGCATGTGCCCTGACTGGGAATCGAACCAGCAACCCTTTGGCTCCAGGCCAGCACTCAATTCACTGAGCTACACCAGCCAAGGCTAACAAAGACATTTTAAAATAATATCTTAAACACTAAAGGATTCAATATAAGAGGAGAATTACAAGAATGTGGACTAAGGAGAGAATCATCCAGAGGTTAGAAGCCTCAACGAATATCTCAAAGGTGTAGTTGAGATTAAACTAGATTAAAGACAGACTCATTTCTAAGTATTGCTGAAGATTAAGACATGACTATTTACATGATAAAAAACTCTAATAACTGAATCCTGTTGAGAAGGCCTAGCGTAGATGTTAATATCCAACAACAAGATTACATTGGTCATTCTCCTTATATACTCATCACTTGACTCAGAATACTGGCATTAAAACAGAGACAGTGAGCCTGTGCCTGGTTCATCTAAGTGTAGGAACTCTAACCTGAGGACGAAGAGGTAGAAGGGTATGACTGTCACTGACAGAGCGGGCACCACGTCACGGCCAACGCCTGTACCTTGCACAGAAGCCAGACTCAAATGCAAAGTAGAGAGGGGGAAAGAATTGCCAACACAACACCTAAAAACACCACAAGGAAAAAATCCTAAAGAATGATTTTTGTTCATGGTTGCCTGCTTCATCTATAATTCTCCTTTAATTGATAGATGATAAAAATTATATTTATTTTTATCAGGAATTCACCTTTAAATTTTGATAAAGAATCTACAGATGGTGAAGACCACTAAGTTCCAACAGACTTCTTTTTAAATGGTCAGAACACATTTTTTTTTTAAGATGGTACTTTGAAAACATTTTCCAGTATGTGAAAAACTCTAAGTTTACGGTGAAACTGGGGCTTTAATTTGAAAAAAAAATGTATTATCAGAGGCAGAATCAAACGTTTAAGAGATTTTTAGACATAGGACCTATTGTGCACTTGGCACAATTGAAAAAGTGAAAACTGAAATTTCAAAGGATAAAAAATAGCAAGTCCATTTTATAAGGGAGTAGGCTAAAGCAAGGTTACTTATATAAATAAAGTAAGGAAAGGAAAGATGATACAGAGGCTAACATTATACTGGGGGAAGTTGAATTAAATTTAAAAAGCATCAAAAATTATAAAATTCAAAAGAGTATTTTGTGGAGGAGAGTCAAAAAGATGCACAAAAAAGATCAAAGGGATTAATGTTCAAAATAACATAAAGTTAAGATATTAGACGAAAAATACAACTTTCTTATGGATAATTATATTTTCTTATAAAAAACAAAAATATTATATATGAAATAACCACGATATAAAAGAAGCAAGAAACAGTAAGCCAAGTAAAATTATGTCTCTCTGAATGAAGAATCAGCATATAATTAAAGCAAGGGGATATTTTAAAACTGTCAAGAAATCTAAAGAAAAAAGTCCAAAGAAAAAAGAAAGGTTACTAAAAGGAAAGGTAAGTGACATAAATAAAATATATTCAATCAATACAGAAGCTCAATCATTTAAAAATTATTTTAAGGTAATTAGCTTAATATAATTCATTTAATATAATATTCATTGTAATTATTGTATTAAATTGACATTTTAAACCTGTTACATTGTATTTAGATAAATGAAACAATAAATACATTTTTATTTTGTAATTTTTGACTGAAGTGATAATAATAAAAATAATCTGTAGAAACAAATGATTTAACACTTATTTCAAGAGAACAATAATATTAATGAACTAAACATTCTTTTCAAGAGGTAACAAATAGAACACAAAAAAATCAAAGGACATCAGAGGAAGTATCTAAAGTTATAAAATAGGAATCAATACACTAGAAGAGAAAATTAATATAAGTTATTGAAAATAAATTTATTCTTAAAGAAACAACAGATTATGGCCTTTTATGATATGCTCCATATTTATTTTATTCTTTACTTTTTTTCAGTTGATGTAAGTTTTTCTTCTTTGTCCCTAACAGTTATGATTAAGGGTACTATTATACAGGAATGAGCCATCAGTCCATGAAAAGATATGGGGAAAACTTAGAGGAATAATGCCAATGCAAAAAAGCCAGTGTAAAAATGTTACATATTGTATGATTCCAATCACATGGCATTCCAGAAAAGGCAAAAAATCAGTGGTTGCCAAAGGTTAGATGTCAGAGAGGGGTGAGCAGATGGGGCGTGGAGGGTTTTTAGGGCAGTGAAATTACCCCGTGTGATACTAAAATGGTGGACACCAGTTGATATACATTTGCTCAGACCCATAGAATGCATAACACCGAGAGTGAAGCCTAACAAAGCGTATTTTCAGTGACAATGATGTGTCAATGTATGTTTATGAATTACAGTAAACGTGTCACTCCCATAGGGATGTTGAATGGAAGAGACTCTGCATGTGTCAGCACACAGGGGATACTAAAAATCTCTGCACACTCTTCTCAATTTTAATTTAAACCAAAAATGACTCTAAAGCACAGTTTGTTAAAAAGGAGTAGAAGTTCAAAAGCTATATGATCTTAATAAATTTTTAAAATGTAACAGCTTTTTAAGATAGTTATATTTCTGACTAACACAGGAAAATAATACAGCTATAAATAAATCATGAAGTAGCCCTCATTGGTAACTAAAAATTATTGTCATTTTCATTATCCTGTACCAATGAGCAATCCAATTTTGTCCCAAGGAACTCAATATAAAGGGAGAAGCTATTTGTCGCTCTGGTTGAAATCATAGACTTTCTAGACAAACCATCCTATATTCATATGTCTTTTGAGAATTTATTATGGAAACCTAATGAATGGATGGATGGATGTTCTATAAAGATCACAGTGATAACATAAACCTGGGCATTGACTCTAAAGTTAATGTGACAATGCACAATCTTCAATGTTTCACAATTTGTTGAATGTGGACAAAGTTGAGGGAGGAGGAATAGGTAATATTTTGAAGTGAAGATTTGAACACATTGTCTGGCTTTGAATTTCAACTAAAAAAAACACAAGATAGAAGTAATTTGGTTGAAGGTAGGAAAATGATTGATTGATTTGGAATTTTGAATTTAAAATTTTCTTAATAATTAACTTAAGCCCTCATATTATTAAAACTGTTAGCTTTGGAATTGGTAAAAAGTTGACAGTACAATTATAAATACAAAATTATAATAGTTTCTTGGAGGAAAAGAAGCAAATTCATAAATTGTACAAGACTATAAACATTAATCTGTTCATGTGAGAATATTCTCTCCCAGTGGTGGGGACTGTTCTGACAATGACTTCATAGTCAACAATCTGGCATATTCTTAACAGTTTGGGAATTGAATCGGAGCATAAAATGCTGGCATGCCTACAGGTATGTTGAAATGGCATCATGGCTGGAAAATCTGGCTCATCAGAGGTTACTGGAAACCATACCATAGCTGGAAAACATGGCCTCCTCCTGGATATTTAGAGATGAAATCAAAGAATAACAACTTGGCATATCCAAAATGATGTAGGAAAATTAACATAGTAGAGTGATTTAGTAGAGTTATTTGGATCAGCATTAACTATCTGTAATGCCGTTAGTGCCCAAAGCTTGATCTTGCACCAGAATCACAAGTTTCAAAATATGTTCTCTGATGACTACTATAAATGCTTGTGCCGCTTTAAGATTCTAAAATTCTGGATAATTTCACGTCAGCTATGAACATAATGATTAATTTATCCATACATTTGAAAGCGAAAGGCATGCAATTACTCTAGGAAAGCAGTCAAAAATTTGGGACTATTAGAAACAAGATTTTTGGTATGCTAAACTGATCTCAATATTTAGGCAACATATGAGGGCAGAGTAAAAATCCTATTTAATATTAGAGTGACTACCTTAAACACAAAGGAGGAATTCATTGACTTACAATAGCTACCACCTTATCCCACCTTCCTAATAAAAAAAAAAGGGGTAGGGGGTAGAGGTAGCTCTGGTTCCCAGTGTCAGCATGCATCCAGGGATGCAGGCTCTGCTTCTGTTTGTCTGACGGGCACTCATTTCCGAGAAAAATCCCTTTTGGTCTAATTAGGAGTAGAATGGGGTGAGTAATCTGCTGCTGTCTTGGCCGCATGCTTATTCCTGTAGTAAGAGTGCGCTGTGCAGCAAAGAGAGACCCATGGATGAGGGTGAGGGTAGACAAAAAAAAATAGCTAGTAAAGATACTGATTTATTTAAAAACAATTTGCCATGATGTAGGTAAATAGTTTCTTCTGGTTCAAGAGTAATTGGTTATTCTCTTTCTAACACAATTTTAACAAATAGTCATTTTAATTACCAAAAAATAAAAATTGTTTTCCTCTTTTTTGTTACTCAAAATGTGACTCTTAAGATATTTGTTTAATATATAAAATATTTAAATTGTTAGAAAAATATTTGTGTGCAATTCTCATATTCTACTCTTTTCATTTTTTATTCTGAGACAACGTAAAGCAGATTGCAAAATATACCAGAGTTCCATAAACCCTTCGCCCAGATTCCCCATTAAACTGCCATATCTTCTTAGTTTCTCCAATCTGTGACAATTCCTCACTCTTTGTTTACTTGTTTATTTTTCGTAACATTAACATATTTGGAAACTATCCATCAGTTATTTTGCAGAAGGCGGATCTTGCCAAAAGCAATTATTTCTGATGTGATATTGAAACAGTAACTTTGTTTCCTGCATCCGTTCTACATTTATTAATTGGAATTTTTCTATAAGGAAGAGTGGTCTCTTCTCTTTATTTATTTATTCTGTATTTGTTTGTATCAGCATGGACTCATAAATATTTATTGATTTCTTTGGGTTGTAACCTCAGGCTACGCTGTACATTTTGTTCAAGTTGTTCTCTCCATGCTTTCCTTAGCACTAGAATCAACCAGCTCTCCAAAAGGCTCTGGTACCTCTCGTTGGGAAAATGCAGTCAATTAGAGTTGCCAGAGCCAATGGTGAGAGATAACACTAACATCCTTCAAGATTATCTGACTTAAGCTAGAGACAAAAAGAAATAGAGGCAGAGATGACAGAGTGGGAGCATTTTTGTTCCTTATTTTATGATTGTAAAACAGCTCTTTGTAGTTATCATTTGCCTTCACGTAGATAATGTATCCCCTAGAGAACCCAGTCCTAGCAGCAGCTGTAATTATCACATCAGCAATTATACCAGCACTCTTGTTTTATGTATCAGTTTGGCGAGATTAGTTAATAAGGAACAGTTCTCCTTGTATATCAGAAATAATTACTTGTCTTGGTCATCATTTATACCTCCCACCTGAAAAGTGTGTTGTACTCAACTTACTGACATTGTTGCATTTTTAGAGAGAGATTGATTTGTTGTTCCAGACTGGGAATCGAACCCACCACCAGCCTTGATGTATGGGGGTGATGCTCTCACCAACTGAGAAAGCCAGGCAGGGCTCTCAGTCACATTCTTTAATATTTATTCCAGTTGAGATTATTTGGTACAAACCTTAGTTTCTATTTTTCTGAAAATGTCTCTATTCATTTCAGGGAAGTCCATGAACAAATATTTGTTGAAATATTTAAGTAATGGATTGAGTTAAATATTCAGCATTTTTCCTAATTCATACTGATCCTTTAAAAATCAGTCCATTTTGTGTTTTCCTAGTAAAAGATCTTAAAAATGCTATTAATGTACTAGCCTGATAACCAACATTTTTTATTTCTTTAGCCTTCTTTTAATTTATTTGTCTTTCCCTTTCTTTCATTGTAATCCATAGGGCAAGATTTTAATTGAGTATAAAAACCATGTATACCCTAAGGGGGAAATTATATGGAAAACACACATGACTACATCACATACTAGTTCATATTTATCGTTATTGATAAGTAATTGCTCTAAGTGATTTTATATCTATTCAAACATGCAAGGCACATACATTCTGCTGAATTCAATGATAAGACTGTTTTTTAATAATGTTAAGAAAGAGTAACAGATTTGGCTTGTGTCTTCATTTTTGGCTGTCATTCTTTGCTTATTATGTAAGTATTGATCAACAGGGAAGAGGCCTCCACCAAGGCAAAACTTAACCTTTTGAAATTTGGAAATGTTTCTGTGTCAGAGCATCATCTACGTGTCCTGTTCCTGCAGGCTCCCAGTGATTATAGTGTCCGGGAAGGGCAGTCTGGAAGCTATGAACATTAGGGCAGATGTTTGCTCATGTCACATTACTTCTGTTAGAATGACTTCTGCAGGGGCACACACATGGTGTCACCCCACAGGTCACCAGTTCACGCAACCAGCCACTCATGCGAAAACCTAGATCAAGGTTAAGATTTATAATCCATCATAAAGTTTTACACTTTTTGAATACTTTGGAAAGATGAAAAATGTGATCAGTTGAGACTCAAAAAATGGATAATTGTTTTGAATAGTCTTAGCAATAGTAATTCCAGGGTCAATAATTTTCATTTTAAAAATATAAAAGATATAATATAGTGAAATTATTAAAAAACTAGCATTTGTTTAATTTTGCTGAAGTATTATGACTTTATGTACATTATACTTACAAAATTTTTCAAAATCTTAAGCGAAATGAAACTAGAAGCAGTCATGTGTAATAAAGATTCAGGAACTAAAAACAGTTTTAACAGAATAAAATTCAGAGATCTAAGCTTAAATAATAAAAATCAAATCAATTCCCCAAAGTACAGTAGTCCACCCTTTTACATGGTTTGCTTCTGGGTTTCAGTTATCTGAGTCAACCAAGGTTCAAAAACATAAAATGGAAAATTTCAGAAATAAACAACTTATACAGTTAAAATTGTGTGTTCTTCTGAGTAGTATGATGAAATCTTGTGCCATCACGCTTTGTCCGACTCAGGACAAGATAATTGGTGTACTTTAATATTAGGCATTGTTGTTAATCTCTTATTGTGCCTTTATCACAGGTATATGCATAGGAAGAAAAAACATAGTATATACAGGTTTCACTACTACCTATGGTTTTAGGCATGCAAATTTGCTTTGTTGTTAAATTTTAAAAAGGCAAATACTCTAATCTGTATAATGAGTCATATTTTATGCAACATTGAGAGGTAAATAATCAACTATTTTACTGAACTGACAGTATTAATTTTTGGCAAAATTTTTAATATAGATTACTTCAAAATCTAGTTTCTGCATGGCCAAGATTTTCTGTGTTTGAATATATACAATGAAACAAACACAACTCCTTAATCAAAGCCCTATAAAATAGAATATAGTTTTATCAAGTTTGTTACATATGGATGTCAGTATGTTAGCCATATTTGTAAGTCCTAGTGTTCATGTAAAACCTAAGTTAAAGAATCTTGCCTTGGTTGGTGTGGCTCAGTGGATTGAGCTGTGGCCTAGTAGCTATAAGGTTGCTGGTTCAATTACTGGTCACAGCACATGCCTAAGCTGTGGGCTGGTCCCCGTTTGCAGGCACGCAAGAGACACTTTATCGATGTTTCTCTCACACACCAATGTTTCTCTTCCTCTCTTTCTCCCTCCTTCCCCTTACTTTAAAAATAAATAATTAAATAAATCTTTAAAGAAACTACAATGTTGTTTTATATAACTGAAATTTCTTATACCTTAATTTAATTTTTTAAAAAAATTGAGTGTATTTTTGTTTAAGCATTTTTATTCAACCGACTGATGAGATACTTGAAGCTGATACCCAGATGTGCCTTCAGCCATTCAGTAAACACGACGCATGTGCTGGATGCGTGGAATTGACTAAAGCTTATCGCTATCTAGCTGGGTGTGTGTGGCTGCTAATACATACTGATAAAATGTGCAGTGTTATAAAGTATGCTTATTCCAATTTCTTTAGAATCATTGAAAAGGCTTATTCTCTTTTAGTACATACTGAAAGGCATGATTTAGAGAAGAAATCACAGGCGAAAATGTGCAGCGACTCCCACAGGGGTTTAAGTAACTCTATGGAGAATGTCTGACATTTATTTCAGTTATGAACCAACAACGTAAGGTGAACATGAACGTACGCAATTTTATGGCGGAGTGATATTTTGAAAAACTGAACGAAGATCTCCAGTCTGATAACATGACTGTATCTGAAAAATACCATGAGTAATATTTTCTTCTGTGTACCACGTTTGAAGAGAGAATGTGTAACGTGAAGCTCATTCTTTGGTGGTTATCATGATTATGAATGACTTGTAATCAAGCAAATGTTGCGAGTTCCTGTTATTTTTATTTTCATCATTATTCTGAATTATGACTAATACAGAATTCTTTTTATCTTTATAGTACACACACATGCCTGTTCCTGTAAGTTACATTCATAACCATCACAACAGATTTGTTTTCTTCTCCAGTACTAGAATTTCAAAGTAAAGTCTTAGTATTCTTAGTTGTTCTAGTCATGTAAATACTTCTTGTGATATAAAGACACTTTGTTAAGTCCTGATGTTTTATGTTAACATACTATATGGTCAGTTCGCTTAGATTTTGCTTAAACTTCAAGACCAATATTGTAATGTATGGTAATAATGAACATTTTAATTTATTTTTACTATTATTATCTTTAGCATTATTATATTGATAGCTTTACTGTTCTCAATATTGTTATTGAAAGGCCTCACGTAACAATATACAAAATCTTGTGTCAGAAGTCTCACTGTCCTTTGATTATTCTATTGGCTTATTATTATTATCTTTCTCTTTTGATGAGTGCTTTCTTTTTAGAATTTATTATCAAATAGACATTCTCACACCAAGCATTTTCAAATTTGTGTCTTTTAATTTACCCTCATTCAGATGCCTATTGGACAACAGCTGAAATTTTTTTTTAGATGTTTTTATGTTTCAGTTACAGCTGTCCCCATTTTCCCCCATTACTCTCTCCAGCCCTACCTACCCACCCCCACCTCCCCTCCCCCGCTGTCTTTGTCCATGTGTCCTTTGTACATGGTCCTTGATGACCCTTCCCCTTATTTCCCCTGTTATCCCTCTGCCCCCTCCACTCTGGTTACTGTCAGTTTGTTCTCATTAAGCTAAGTGAAATAAGCCAGGAGGTGAAAGACAAATATCGTATGATCTCACCTAAAAGTGGAACCTAATCAGCAAAACAAATAAGCAAGCAAAATAGAACCAGAGAAGTGGAAATAATGAAATACTTTTTAATTAACATTCATTTATCAACATACCATTTGACATATAATAGGCACTCATTAAAGAATATTAGAATAGTTGCATGTGTTACCTCATTGAGCTTTTGTAAAATCCTGTGAATATGGTCCTATTACTTAATATTATATACATTTTTAAAATGAAGAAGTTGAGACTTAAAGAGGTTAAGTAACTTTCATATAGTTACCTGTGAGAGAGGATAAGAAACTAGCAAGAATAAGAACTTAGCAAGAATAAGAAATTAGCAAGAACAAGAAACTAGCTCATTTGATGATGTAATTTTGTTTACATATTATATTAGTCAAGAAAAAAAGTGTATTATAGAAAATAGTTACCAAAGTGAAGAAAAGTTCAAACAAAAAGAGAATTTAAGAAAAGTGATCACCAAGAGAAAATAGAGGAAAAAGGGAAATGTGATTTTCGTGTCTCTTCCTTCTACAGTTAGATGGGTCCTTCATTAGCAATTCAACAGATTTCGGTCCAAGTAGCCCTTTAATTATTGTCTCCTCCAATCACCCTAAAACAGATGCCATCCCAGATTTAAGACTCAATTATTTGGAACATATGGTCTTCAAGGGCTGTCTTCCAGGTAAATGTGCAATGTATTTCTTCAGAGAAAAATGCCGTTTATAAAAAATGTTTTCTGGTGTTTAGTCCTCAAATCCCACCTTAAGTTTCCTCTCTATATTTTTGTTTCGTTTGACTTTGTTTAACTGAATCTCTACTATAATTCTTATATTAGTGTTTAGGATATTTAAAAATATCATTAATAAGTGAAAATGAGTATTTTATAATGTTGATTGGTTTCTACTTAAAATAAGTCAGTGTTCAATAAAAGGGTATGTTAATGTGTATATTCTTATTACTCAAAAATACAATTTTATAGAATTTATATATAACATATTGATCAATGTTCAAGTGTATAATTATATCTGTAGATTTTAATACAAATGTTAATGGTGAATGGCACCAGATGTTACACCTTCATTCTTGAATTTGGCTAAGAAAATAATTCAGAGCTAAGGAACTCAAATATAAGCAATAGTTGATTTAGAAAATCACAGAGGTAGAAGAAGAGAGTGTGGAAGAAGTGAGCCAGCTGAGCTGTGTGGATGCAGGAAGCAAGGTACAAAGGCAAAAGAAGGGTCCTTGGAGTTTGGAGAAAGAAAAGCAAAGAAAATGCACTTGGAGAAGGAGGGGAAAGGTGTGGACATACTCTAGAGAGAGAGAACCACCAGGGAAAGGAGATGGTGGGGAAAGGTGCAGGTGTGTAGGAGAAAGAGTGTGCTGAGTCTGTTGTCTTAAAGGTTTTCATCTGCTTTTCAAAGGCAGGAATTTCATGGAGATCTCAGGGAAGGATGTCAAAAGAATTTTTATCACCTTTCCAAGTGTGTCTTTTTAGGGTCAAGGTCTCTACTGATGGCCAGTGCTAGGGTAGTGGGTCATTAGTCATCACAGCCAGTCCTTATGCCATGGCCTTGATGCGTTTCTGCGCCTGGAGCTAAAACACGACTGAGGCCTAGAAGTTATCTCTACTTTGACCAAAACTCTGTCTCTGTGTTCTACAGACCCGAGGCCTTTTCCCTAAGATTATTTGATGCAGATCAGAACCTCACTGTGTTGAGGGTTTAATGTTTAAGGAAGTGGTGGTGCTCCAAGCACTTGTGTGGGAGTTTATGAAGCAACTCTTCAGCCTCCTTGTTCCTCCTCTAAGGGTGTCTGGTCTACCCCATGACTAGGGTCGTGACAGCAGAGGAAAGTCAGGGGAGGGTCTGAACTGCATGACCAGCAATGAGAAAGGTCAGGGGGTCTAAACTACATGACCAGCAATATGCTAGGGGAAGAAAGGGTCACCCTGAGAACAAGTTCCCACCTGACAATACTTGGCCCATTGATAGGTACCCGCAGCTCCCTACCCTGATGACATTGTGCGCCTGTCCTGTTGTTCCTACTCTGCTCATATCTGTCTAACTGCCTACTCAAGTGTACAGTTAGTTGGATTTCAATTTATTGTATAAAGAATCATAAAAATGTTCTTAACATGTATAATACAAGATGGTTACATTTGAAAACTCCAATATCTAAAATTTAGTTACACTTAACCTTATCTTTTTCCTATTATTCCTATGGTTTGCTTTGCTGTTTGTATTTGCTTATGATGCTGAGCTACCCTAGATGTGATATAAGATCTTGAAAGTCAAGTTTACAGAAATTAAAATTTTACATTTTTTCAGTGAGAATGAAGTGAAATCCATCTTTATATATCTGTATATGAGTGTTGTTTTTACCTGAATAAGTAGAGAAGCTGTAACTCTTTGAAAAGCTCTTAATGTTTAATAATTATACTAATGTATGTTAAATGTTTGGTTTTGGATTTAGCATGTTTTTACTTTTTTGCATTTAAATTATGTTAAATGTTATTTTTAAAAACATTGTCTTGTCATATGAATACAAAAGTAAAAAAACATAGAAATTCTCTAAGTAGGTGGATGTTTAAAAATAAAACAAAAGAAATTCTGATCACCATAGTTAGGCTTAGGATAATTGGGGCTAATTAATTCAGAGAAAAACGTATCTGAAGGCAAGAGTCATGCTATTTAAGGTTGTTGAGTCTGATGCATGAAAACAACTTTTGCTTTGAAAGAGAGCAGAACTTGAAGACTTCTGGGTAAGAAAAGACAAAGAATTAAAGTATTGATGGTTTACATTGTGTATTAAAAGCAACAAATATTGTTTACTCCAATAGAAACTAAAACTATGTTAAATCCAGTCATCACTGAGACAGTAGGAATTTCCCGATAATGTATTTTGTTTTGCTGTGTTCTTTCTATCCAAGAGGTCTTGGTTTTACGTCATTGTGGAGGTTCCATAACAAACAAGGTGTTAAAATAGTCCAGCTTCCCTCCTAAGACTATGAATTCTACTTTATTGCTTTCAAAGCTATTATGCAAGATATTTTCTCAGTAAGTGAAATTCCCTTGATCGATGAACAATCTATTTTATGGATGCTGTTCTTTTCTATTTTCCTGAATTCCCTTCCTTTACCTTATCCTTCTTCACATTCACTGAGAGATCAAAATGTCTCTTGTTATTGACCCAGTCACGTTATGGAAAAGATAACACACTCTTGGGCCTAGAGAACTTAAGGGTTTTTCTGTATTTGCTAGTTCAGGATATTCTCCAGTTTGGTCTAGCTCTCTGGGAGTTATATTAATTTGGCATATATGATATAAAATACCTTATATACATGTCATGAAAATTTTAGTTTATAAGCTACATTATTTAAACTTTGGTAGTTTTCTTTACTTTCTACTATTTTCCACACTGTAATGACTATGCAAAATCATTTACCAGACATATGCTTCTGTTTCAATATTTTTTTGAATTTTGAAATTAATTCATCTGCTTCATTTGTGAAGGGAGTCAAATGGGATATTTAATTAAATGTTGGAGAAGTTCTCATGAAGTTCATTTAATATTTTATTACTAGATTTTATATGCTACAAGTCTTTTCTTACATGCTACTAAGAATTTATAATACTATGAGACTTTTGATATCTAATAAGAAAGCACAAAATATTAACAGTTTTACTTAATGATACAAAATTATAAATTCTGAAGATTTAATTGCCTTGCTTTACTAACCTATATTTTATCTCAACATCACTAATTTATGCTGAAATTTACTTTATTAGAGTAATAATTATATCAAAAGTGCTTAGAACAAATGTTAGTTTAAAATTAAAAGCTAAAATTTGAGATAAAGGACTTTTAAATAATTTTTAAAGATTGCATTTATTTTTAGAGAGAGGGGAAGAGAGCGAGAAACAGAGGGAGAGAAACACCGATGTACGAGAGGAGCATCAGTGGGTTGCCTCTCACACCCCCAACCTGGGATCGGACCTGAAGCTGGAACATGTGTCCTGACTGGGAATCAAACCGGTGACCTTTAGCTTGTGGAACAACACCCAACCCACTGAGCCACACCAGTCAGGGCACAACGGGCTTTTGGTATTAATCATGAATCAAATTGCTATTTCCAGGTAAAAGCTTCGTAAAGGGATGCAACTAAGAATCAAACTTTTATAAAAAACCAAATCGTACTAATCTTAGATACAAATGATATTTCTCAAATACAGAAAATGTGAACCTTAACCAGTCTTTGTTGTCTTAGAAATATAGAATATAAAAATATTATCTTTATTTTATGTTGCATTTTAACTATCACTGTTACTATTTCTGGATCACTTTTAGTTTATTTAGTTTTGTCTTAAAACTGACTTTTTAAATAATAGCAAATAAAAGAGAAACATTTTCATTTGCAGTAATAGTTTACAGTATAAGTTGATAAGACAAAGAACATCTTTCTTACAAAGAATGGCAAGCAGGTGACAGAAGTTTGCTTTCTGAGAACACAGGTACAGTGGTTATCTAGATGTTGTGGTAATTAAATAGGACCCCAAAGACTAAAAGAACTTATTCTTATTTGACAAATCTAGCACCAAAATGATGTGCAATTGTTAAGAAGAAACACAAGAATTTTTAGATTAATAAATCTGTTTTTTTGAATAATGAATAAGTCTGTTATTAATTTACTCAGTTAACTGTAAACACATCTCTTACTTTTGGCAAGGGTCTATTCCTGGGTTGTCCTAGAAACAAAGGCCTGAGCTAACATCTTTCATGCAAATTATTTATCATGGAAAATGCAGGGACCAGAAAAGAAAGACTGGGAAAAAATAAAAACAAAAACAAAAGCTTTTTCTATGTATCTTATAGCAACTCTCCAGGCCATTGGCAGGTACTTGGTCTCATACTTAAATCTAAATCACAGGAAAGGGTATGCTTTTACATTCCCCGAACAAGAACTTACAAAAGATAACATTTGAACTGGGTGTTAGGTCAAAGCAGAAAGGCCTTTAAGGAGACTGTTCATTGAAGCAGGTAAGACCTTGATCGGAGTAAATTCAAGGTTAAAAGGCCTTAAGGACATTGTCAGTAAGACATTAAAGAAGAGTGAAGAAAGTGTTATTGGAAGATGATTGAAATGAGACTCATGTGCCAGAAAATACAGCTCAATTGTCCCCACCACATACACAGATGCAATGAAACTACAAAATGACAGAAACATGTACAAAATTACAGAGGCTTTTGGATACCCCAACTCTTACAGCACGAAGTATGATGTGAAACCTACCCAGTGGCAAACCTAGTTTTCTTATGAAAAATAATAGATAACTTACAATGTAGAATCAAAAGTACAGATGACAGAGCCAATATTTATAGATTAAAAATTACCAAAGTATAGGACAGTGCTGTAATCAAGAAAATGGCAAAATATGAGGCTGGATTCCAGAAATATAATGGGCATTGACAGCTGTGTGCTTCCCATTTTTTACTTTTTGAATAGAATGTCTAGAGTGGTTATTGCACTCCTGTGACACAATTTAATGTTTTAGAGTGGGGATGGGGAGCATTAATTTCTCTCTTTAGCTCCCAATTCTTTAAAATAAGAAGACATAAAAAGAATTGTGCCACAGGAGCTCATCCTAGCCTGGACTTGAGTTAGAAGATGACGCTGGACTTTAAACTTATTCCATAGTAAGATGAAACTTTGAGGGACCGAGGTGGGAAATGAGTGTGTGTTGCATGTGACAGGGACGTGAGTTGTTGTGGCTCGAGGGCAGATGGTATGTTTTACCCGGGTGACGAGAGTAGATGTAGTAAAAGGAAGATAAGAGTTTGCAGGACTGAGCGCTGTGAACTTGATGACTTAAAGTAGGAAAAAGAAAGCACTTCTATTAAAAGTCTGAAAAGGGCAGCGAGCTTAGTAAAAAAAAATAAATAATCAGTAGCAGGAAATTGTGATTTCCTAGAATCTAGATGACTAAAGAGTTTCAAGTAGAAGTTGTCAATTGCACTGGAAATCAATACAGGCAAAGGCGAAGACCATTATCGTGACAAAATAAAAAGTCAGTAAACACGAGGGAAGTGTTTCCAGTGGAGGCATGGATGCATGCAGCTTTTTGTATACTTGGAAGTAGTAATAAGTGAAGTGGGTCGAGGAATATAGGCATGGCACTTCTGAGTGTTTTCTGTGTGATAATCAAAAAATAGACAGTAGGCTTTTTTTTAATAGAGAAGAGTTTTGCAATAGCTTTTTATTTTGATGAAAATGACCTAGCAGAGATAAACATCAAGGCCACGATAGAGAAAAGGAATAATTTCCAAAGCACTGTGTAAGTAGAGATCTCATTGTATCAGAGAAGAGATTGCTGTATATAGAAATGTGAAACCAAGAGGGGAGACAGATTATGTGGTTGTAGGTGGAGATAGTTTCAGAGGGAAATTGAAATCCTCTTCTAATTGATTCCATTTTCTTGGGGAACTAAAAGGTAATCAGGAGAGCATGAAGATGGAGAAGAAGCTCAAGGAGGAAGAAAGTGTGAAAGATATACCCTGCACGTGGGGTAATGAATTCACCAGGGAAATATATTACAGAAGGTTAGAGAGCAGCGATGCCTCTCACTTAAGATTTGTGGTTAAAACTTTAGAATAAATCCAGTCAGCATGACTGTGTGAATGCCTTCAGCTTTGAGAAACAGCTCCAGTGCAGAAGTAGGCATAGTTGGATTTAAATACAGTTAGGTTTTACTGGGTATTCTGGGGAGAGAATTAGGCAGGAGAAATGATATGTACAATGGACTGATTCTCTTGCTGGATCATGGACTCGGTGTATTAGGAAGTAATGAGAACAGCAGGTTGTGAGTTACAGAAATTAAAAAGGTGTCCATCACAGGTTTGAAGATGTTGGTGGGGTTGAAAAATTTTATGAATAAGGATACTTGAATAACCCTTGATACTAGGATTTGTTTTGGATGCAATTATTGGTTATGAAAATAGCATGAGATACTACCATGATAGGGTACAGCTGAGGCAAAGTGCAGGGCCAGATTTTTTTCAAGGTGAATAACCTTCAATCTGAAATTGAAGCCATCCTAATTTATATCAACTTTGAATTTTTCAAGTTTATATGTATCGAATGGTCCAAGATTAATCAACAGCAGAGGAGATAATCTTTGGTAGAATCTTTATACTTTACTGAGTACTAAGGCAAATGCAAGAGATAAAAAGTATAAGACCTTTTTTAAAGGAATTTTTACTCTTTGGGGAAGATATAAAAATAAAGATGCAGGAGAAATAGTGAAGGAGGGGGATGAACAGGATGCTGTTTTTTTAAAACATTTTTAAAATGTTTGTAATGACCATCTTTTCTGTTGCCTAATAAACTTTACTCTGGCTTCTATATTTAAGCTATCCCTTTTGGTAATTTATATACAATGCCAGAGTGTCTAATTTTCTGATAATATTACTGATAAAAAGTGAGAAAAACTTAGGTGAAATAGTAGCCGTTAACTGAAATCTGATCATATAATACACTTATAATACACTTTCTTAGCCATTTCAATAGATTGTGCTAAAATACATCTTAGTTAATATATAGCTTGTCATCTTTTTATAGTTATGTCAATCCATTATCTCTGATTTTAAAAATTTCATTGTGTTGATAACTTTCATTATTGAAAGTTAATGAACAATGTTTATAGACTTTTTTTATAGTCACACAACATTGTCTTATATATAAGAATTTCCATTTCAGCTTTCAGAATAGTGACTTTTAAATGTTGTGTCCACACAAGATACTTGTAAACAAATGTATATGTATATATAATGTAGGTTAACACATTTAACTTTAATGCAAAATAACAAGGTATATTTTGAACATATGAGACCAAATTAAATACGAATTAACCAAAGAAAAGTCACATTATTTTTATCTGTAATATGGTTTTTATTTTTTACTACTAAAAAGGAAAATCGCCTCAATTATGTGGATTTTTTATCATTATATTTCACCTCAGGTATATGGCTGATATTCAGGCCTTTCTTTCTTTTTGTAGATGCCATTGTCAAAAGCACATAATCTTCATGTTATTCTCCGAACCCATGTTTCCACCTCTGTTATATATTCAAGAGGTATTCTTTGAGCAGTTTCTAGGAATATAATAAGTATTTAAAATAACATCAACTTTAAAAAGCATTGCTCTTTTATAGTTCACTGTATTTTCTAGAAATTGTATCTTTGTAAACATTTTGAAATAAGTTAACAAAGGAAAAATTTCCAATGCACATGCAAATAAATCCTTATGAAAACAAAGGAGGCTGAGGCCATTCTCCGTTTTGCTTCTCCTGCGGCTTCAGGACAAACTTTAGAGAGGAGGTCATTCCAGAGCTCATGGGCAGACGACGAGTGGAGATGTCACCAGGTACCGAGTAAAAGGCTCTTCGAAGTGCCGAGGGACATCGATCAGATGGGAGCAAATGAGTAAAAAATACCCAGTTAGGGACAGGGCTGATGTTTGAATACAATACACACACAAAAAAATGAAGGTCTTAGATATCGATAGCAACATTAATAGATGCACTGCCATAAAAACATCTTAAGTGAAGTGAAAACGTCAGCAGGAGACAGCACAGCAGGGAGAAACGCACGGAGCTGAAAGCACAAAGGTGGGAAGTCAAATGGCCAAGACACAGAGATGAAGAGCTCCTTCCTGCAGGCAACAATGGGGGAAATAGAGACGAAATAAAAATTATAAACAGCCTAAACCAGAAGTGACTTCCTTCTCGGGGCAAGATTTTATTATGGTATTCTAGTAAACAATGAAATAGGAATTTCACAGCACCCAAAAACTACATTTATTAAAATGTTTCTTTCTGTCCATTTATCCCCTATTTCAAGCGCTAATAAATGATAGCCAAATATTATTTTCATTAGATACAACCTCATTCTTTTCTCAGTAGTTCAAACAGTGCTTCACTCTACACAACTATTTGTGTGTGTGTGTGTTTGTAAACAGTGGTAGTGTTTGAGATCCTTCTCAGTTATCACAGTGTATCCTTAAGCCCTAACCCTATTTTTTGCCTGATTTGTGACAGAAATAAAATGTATGGCCAATACTTGTATAATCTTATCTGTGCAGAATCAACAAGAAGGTAATTCTTTATTTTAAAGTCTAAAGTGATATCCAATGGACAAAAATAACATCTTCCATTTATTTCAATAAGCACAACTGTCAAGGAGAAAGAAGAAGGGAGGCAAAAAACTGAAATTTATTTTTTAACTGTGTATTTATTCTTATGTGTTTAAACTTCAGTCACCTTCAAAGTACTCTCCATTTGATGCTACACATCTATTGATGCATTTTTCCCACTGCTCAAATAGTTTTTGTGTACTTAACTGGTTTTAATGCACTTTGAGTCCTTCTGTGTTTTGTGTGTGTGTGTGTGTTTGTTTCACCTTTTCCACAACAGCAAAATGTTTCCTTTTGAGGACTTCTTTTGCATTGGGGAAATAAAACAAGGTCACCTGGGGCAAGACTGGGTGAATAGGGAGGGTGGGGCATGGGGGTTTTTGGTCAAAAACTGCCAAGCACTCAGTGCTGTTTGCGCAGGCGTGCCTGTCAATCACCCATCGTGAAATGGGCAAACACATTGACATAGTTTTCAAAAAAATTAACCGAAGCTGGGTGTGCATCTCACAACTATCCCAGCTGGTACAATGACACAGATGAGTTCCTAGAACACTCACTTAGTGGGGGAAGCCTGTAGTATTAGGGGCCTGCCCTCCAGAAGATAATTCCAGTTCTTTTCCACCTTCCCTCATAAACAAATACCTTATCATTAATTAATTACACCATTTTGAAGTTATCTCTTTCATGGAAGTAAATACAACATTAACATATGGTAAGCTTAAGTCTTTTCTTTTTCATTTCATAAATGAAATTAACCAAAATTTTCCTCAGCAAGATAATATCTCACTACTTGAAGTGTACAAAGTGCTCTCCAGTCAAAGTTTCCCGACCTACACTGTCTAGGAAAGTAGCCACCAGACACATGGGCTATTGAGAACTTCAAAGGAAACTAGTACAACAGAGGGACTCGATTATTTTACTTTATCTTCATTAAATTTAATTTTAGCTTACACAGCCATATGTGTAAGCTACTGTGTAAGACCATGCGGACTAAACTCGGTGATATGGAGAAGGAGGGAGAAGGACCAGTCCAGTATGACTATCGGTTTTCTGGGTACAGTCTGCTTGGCTTATTATTTTTTTTCCTGAAAATGTAAATCACATACGCTCCTTGCTTTGAGACTTCCTGTCTGTACTTCCTTCTACTTGTGTGTCCCCTTGGGTTTCCCCTTTGGCAATTCCTTTTCATCTGTCGTGTTTACACTTAAAGGCCACCTCCTGAAAAAGGCCTTTTATATATCTCAAACACTAACATAACGGCATCTCCTTTACACCCACTAATTACTCTGTTTCCCTATCATAGCATAGTGCTATTTCCAAATATAACTTATTATGCCTTGAAGTTGCTTGATTCCCCTATGGCTCAATGGAGACAACACAAGATTCAACAGGGCAGAGATGATGGCTGTCTCATGCACCTTATTACCAGTACCTACCATAACGCCTGTTACTCTGGTAGATACTCATAAATATTTGTTGAGTAATGTGGAATGTTTTCCAATTTATCCAGTGAAAACTGCATTTTCTCTCTTCCTTTAAATATGTAATTTTAAATATTATCTTAATAAAATATCATAACTTAGTTCTCAGCCTGAATTGTCAGTCACCAAAAATCAATACAACCTACCTTGAAGGCATCTCTCCTCTGCTGTGTTCTGTTTACAGGGCCTCTGCTGGGACAGCAGAATTCTTTTGCCCACTCTCTCTTAAATCCATTTCCATTTGGCTTTACCTGTCACACTTCTGCCAAATTGTTTTATCCACATGGTAATCACACTCCAAGCCAAGGTGGATTTACTGTGAATTTTAGTTTGCACAAGGTCTAAGGTCTTTCATTTTCTTCGGTCATTTATCCATCTGTTTAGGAAGGGTGCTAGTTTAAATGTTTAACTAAAAATTGGAAAAGTAAAATATTTTACTTCAAATAGTTAAGACCAGCGCCTCTTTTCCTTTGATATTTCTCCATCATACTTCTGGAGTTAGAGGATAATGATTCTGGATATTTTGGGAATCCAGCCAAGAGCAAGTTGATTTGGCGGCACATTAAATTTTAGTTTAATAGAATCTATTAAATTTGTTTATAATCACTTCTGCATGCATTTGGTTATTTTCAAAGTGGTGGAGGAATACCTTCCAAAAATACTTTCTCACTTGCTGTGCAAAGTTTGCCTGGAATTGTGACATAAATTTGCAGGTGAATATAGCCTAAGAGCCTGGTATCTGGAAGTAAGTATGCAGCATTGGAGACCCAGATCGTTAAAAATGCAGTACCAGTTGCAACACTGTGGAAAATTTACCAATAATCAGATATGTACAATTGCAAGCAATGCTTTAGTTATTATCGATGCCTAGTCAAATTAAATGCTCTCATTGTCAGAGATATACTTGATAATGCAGTGCAAAGGATATATACACTGTACTTTCTTTTTCCTATGTGAATTATGAAAAACTGAATTAATTAGAAATGTTCATAGGGCTACAGTATAAGCAATAAATACATTTGTGTATGAGGTAAAATATTAATGAATCCTCACATATTGGACTGAATCTGATCATATTTGACACATCATATCCTGAAGCATATGGTTGTTTTACTCTTGTAGTAAAATTGACTGAAGAAATAAATATTCCAGGGATAGAACTTTAAATATTTATCCATAACTGATTCAATATCATGAAATAATTATTTAATTGAAAATTAGGTTAGTCAATGGAGTTTAATAATTTATTTGAATTGTTTTTGCCTTAATTTTGAATTAATATTTAAAATTATTGGTCCTTTATGGCTAATAAAAAAGCAAAATATAAAATGAAAATAAAGAAGACTGGCAGAAACTTCAGTTGGCAAAACTATTATTATATCATCTCCATAGAATAGCTATAAATTTTGTCAAAATTTGTAAGAAACTTTTAAAACGGATGAGTTAAGACTAAACAATTAGAGAAAATATTGTTGTCTTTAATTTTTTTTTGACATCACACTTTAAAATCCTTAACATCTGAATAAGGGAGCAAAGTATATGAAGCCCAAATGTACAAAAAAATATATAGATTTAATGTCAGACAGTTACTGAAGTAAAATGCTGTATTTTTTTCACTTGGATTTTTCAGTATTTGTGGTATGTTCCGCCTCTCTAAAACTCTTTAATCTGATGTAAAATCTTGTGATTCAAAAAGATGCATAAATTACCTAATTTAAATGCAAAGATTTATATTATTAAATAGTATGAACTTTAAGACCCCAACACTGGAAGTGACGTTGGCTCTCTATACAACCAATGATCAATTCTGTTCTCACAGAAATTTTGCTCCTGAATATACTTTTGTCACTTGGCTTCACAGCACAGCACTCATGGTTTTCTTCCTACCATACTCTCAACACTTTAACTTTTCTATTTATGCCCACTGCCTTGGAGATTTTACCTCATCTCAGGGCTGGATCGGTGGCATCAAAATGCAACATTGCTGATATTTGAAATACTGCAAATTCCTCCACCCACTAGCCCTCCGAGAGAACTCCAGACTTCTATACTCCACTGCCTACTCTGTACTTCTAGGTGTTTACTAGGCATCGCAAACATAATATGCCCAAACTGAATTCCCAGTCTTTCCTCCAAAACCAACCCTGCAGACATCCAGTCTCAGTTAATGGTACCTCTTTGGTAGCTGTACATTGCCTTGTATCCTTGCATTATCCATGATTTTTTTAAGTGTCTGACGTAAATCAGGCATTCTTCTTTGGAACAGTAGTATTTGCACTTTCTATGTTTATGGCACTCTTGTCCCAAATGTACAGATCTCTCAATATCTCACAAAATTCAGGTGTTTATTCAAATGCTACCTTCTTGAGGAAGCCTGATTAAATATTATTTAATATTGAACATCCAATGCAGTTATACAAAGTTCCCTTTTATGATTTACTTTACCCTTTTCCATCTAATATATTATATGGTATATTTATTTGTTATTATGGCATCTGTATGTATATGTATGTATATATATACACATAAATATATCCATGTGTATATATATGTACACATACACACACACTCCCAATAGAATGAAAATAGGGATTTTTCTGTTTTTTATTGTCTTGTTAATTACTAATTTTGCTTTGCATGTATAACTCCTTGAACAAATAATTGTTGATGATATTAAGTAAATTTAAACTAATATTCACAGCCCTGAGCAGATAGCTCAGTTGGTTAGAGCATCATCCCTGTACGCCAATGATGTGGGTTTGACTCCCAGTCAGGGCACATACAAAAATCAACCACCAAATCCATGAATAAGCAGAAAAACAAATAGATGATTCTCTCTCCCTGTCTGTCTTTTTCTCCCTTCTTCTCTGTCTCTAAAATTAATAAATATAACATTAAACTATTGTTCACTTATTTAGTCACCCCAAATTATTTTTATAATGTATCCTTATTCTAAATATATTTCTTAATTTCCAAAGTTAAAACGCCTTTTAAACTTGTATAATGAGTGAATCATTGTAAATGACAAATATTCTATTTACCTACCTGATGTAATGTTGATAAACTTTCTCAGATGGTGCCTATACTATGAAATTTAAATACCGACAGTAGAAAAATTAAATATCAGTTACAGAAACACATGCACCTAATCAGTTGATCTACTTATGCCATAGACAAACAAAATACACATGTGTTATGATTCTGGCATCTGCGTGAAGCCTCAGTGTCTCATGGGAAAACTAAGAAGCCTCACACACTCGTTATTCTTGCAAGCCTGTCTCAAAGGTTGTGTTGCTAGAGCTAATTTAGGATTTGAAATACATTCCAGGCTTTCTTTAATGGTTGATGTTTAATATAGTTCTTTGGAAACAAAATTGATTTCCCTCTTTACGATATCAAACTCTTACAAGGTTCTTAAGATAAACACTTATAAGTGTATTCATACCTACAATAACACAACAAATCATTTCTCTAGGCAAGGTACTCCCAAAGGCAAACTCTTGGCTTTGTTTCATAAGTTCATTTTTCCATTTGAAAACTTTCCTTATGTTTTATTCCAAAATGTCTTTTCCTATTAGGCACTTTAAAATGATGATTTAGCTAATATAAATATGTAGTTGGTACTGCTTTGCAAAACTCATTTTAAAAATAAATCCACCTAATGTTCACATTGCTTTTCAGTAGCATCTTTTTATCTGATTTTTTATAGAAATTTAATAAAACTTTCCATTTGAAAGTGTGCTTTATATAAAAAGGTCAGGAAAGGAAATGAAGATTGAAGAAGTATGGTCTAGTGAGGGACAAAAATACAGCACACTTTAACATTTGCATTTTTAAATGGTATGCATTAATTAATACTTTATTATTAGCTATATTACTATAACCATTGAATGTTCTGATTATATAAATATCATAATATGAATATAATTAAACACTAATAATAATTAGTGACTTTTTAAATAGAATATATTATCTTTATTTGTAGTCTGTTTATCCAGTTGTAAAATGAAGTTAAGCAATTTTCAGCTTTTCTGTTTCACAGCCACTTGTGTAAGATAGTAGTATTGACCCTAAATGTACGTTCATCAAAATCCTAGTAAAACACATCTATAATATTGCCTGAACCTGCATACTTTCAATTATTATTTCAATTTCTCTAGTTTTTATGAGACTACTTAAGTTTTTATTTTTTTCCTTACCAATTTAAGCCTTTTGTGCTTTTCAATAAATTCATGCATCTTGTATAATATTTCAAATTTATTTGGATTTTGGCATTAATAATGTCTTTATTATGCTTTCATCTGTTATGACTGATTATTTTACCTCCTTTATTCTAACCTTTTATTTGAAACACATTTTTTCTGACTTACTTTTAGAAATATTTGAGATTATTAACATATTTAAAGTACCAGCTTTCAGTTTTTTTGTCTTTTTGTTATTATTTATTTCATTCTTCTTTTCTCAATTTTGTTTTTATTATGTGTAAGCTTTTTTTCACTTCTCTTCATCAGAGGTTTTCTTTTATTTTTTTACTGTTGTTAAATTTCTATATTTTTACATTTCTTCCAGGCTCTTTGTTTACACTTTCTTTTTGTCAAGTTTGTTTCGAAGATTTCAGTTCTTTAATTATTTTTTTAACTTTCATATACGTATATTTAGAGTTATTTATTCTCTTTGTGGTATTGCTCTACTTGTGTATACTAGTTATCTAATGACGTCAGCAAATTAACCCACTTGATGGCTTGAAACAACAAACGTTATCTCAGAGATTCTGTGGATCACAAATCCTGCGCAGCTTGGTGGGCTCAACAACTGTCAACGTAGTGGAAATCAAGCTGCTGATGGGGGCCACGGTCTCTTCTGAAGGCATCGCTGGGTAGGACCTGCTTCTAAGCCCCATACCACAGCCATCGACAGGATTCAGTTCTTTGTGGCCTAACGAACAGTGACCCTCAGCTCCTCCTTCCCTTCATCTATCTACAGGGAAGTTTTCAGTATGGCAGCTGGCTCCATCCAGTACAGCATCCAAGCAAGAGAGGCCAGGCAAGATGGAAGCCCTTGTCTTTTTTGGTCTCGATTTCAAACATAATACCACCTTTTCCATACTTTAATATTAAAAAGTGAGTTACTCATTCACACTAAAGAACAGATCGTTCCACAGCGTCATGAATACTAGGAGGTGTGAATCATTAGGAGCCTTTTTTGAAGAGAATACCACACCTTGGTTTATTGGTATTAATATGTATTCTTCAACTGGCATTCAAACCTAAGTATTTTGTAATCGGTCTAAAGATCATTTTCCTCTATAGCAAGGGTTGTCCACTTATATATTTTATTTTAAATTCCAGATATATGACTATTAAATGCCTATCATTTATTTACTATTCCTAAATTTCTTAATTTGTAGTCCAGAAAATCTTGACATCATAATTGTTTATGGCCCTTGTTCTCCCTCTCTCATTAAGCATATGTCTATTTATGGTCTTTATATTGGTTAAATGTGTTTCACACTATTTTAGTTGATAGATTTATGAGATATAGCCCTCCTTTTAAGATACTAGTATGAGTATAGTATTGCAATAAAGTTAAATAACTCTTTATAATCCCAAGACACTTAGAAAGACAAACCCTTACAAAATGCTTCAATAGTTTTAAATTGCCATGTGTTAGAGGAAGTGACATAAAGTTACTGGAGCACCTTTTCTTTAATGTTTAAGTTTGAAATTGAATAGAAAAGTATTTCAGATTGTATTCATTATTAAAAATATTACATAAATAATTTCAGACGTAGCCTTAGAACTTAAATTAAAAGTAGGAGACTTGGATACATAAATTCAGGAACCTTTTTGCTAATTTCTGAGAGTTTTAGAATAAATGCATTCTTATTTTGAAGATTCCATTAACATTTTATACACTGAAGATAATTTTCTAGTAATGGAAAGAAAATACATTTCTCACAATTTCTCCAGTTTTTCTGAAAATGTGCTTGCATTGCCATATCATTAAGAATGAAAAAGGAGTTGGAAGTATTTACCACTGATTTCTTCTGAGGATCTGTGGTATTTCAATTTAAATGTAGGATAGGGGAGGGGCATAAGTTGGAAAGAAGGTGAAAGGAGAACATTGGTGTTCTTCATGTCTAAAATATTTTCGACTAGTCAAAAAACATATATGAATGAATGAATCATGGTCATGGACAACAATGTGAGGACTGACTGTGGGAGTAGGGGGTGGGCAGGTGGGCTGGGCAGAGGAGGGCAAAGGGGGACAATTGGGACCTCTGTAATAGAATAACAATAAAATTATATGTACATACACACACATACACACATACAGGGAACAGTTCTTTAAAACCAAATAATAGAAAAAGTTATCTTCGAGTGTGAGGTAGGTTGGGATTAATTCAATTTGGACTGAAGACTAGACTAACCCACACAGAAGTTGGATTTAGAAACAATTCAATTGAGCTGGCCAAAATTGTCAGGCCTAAGTGAAAATAAGTATTCAAAAATACTCCTTTGGAATTTCTATTATGCTCTCTGTAGACTCAATTTTAATAAAGTTTCCCAATATCAATTTATCATTTTTTAAGTTTTACCTTAAATTTTTCTAGACATCAAGAAAACATTCTGTTAATTTTGAAGAAATAAATATGGTAAGTTTCTAGTAACTGCTGGTCAGTTGAGTATATGTTATCATCTTCCTTCTTGAACCTCTGCTAGAAGGAAGAGCAATGCTGGTGGAAGGGAGGGTATGACCACCTGATTTTATTCAAGCCTAACCCTTTATTTGGAATACTTACAGACTCACATGCAATTGTAAGAAGTAATACAGAGAGATTCAGTGTACCTTTTACTTAGTTTTTTCCAAATGCTATTATTTTCCAAAGTTGTAGATCACGATATCACAAACTTTCCTTTACATCAAGGGTCTCTAATATTGTGCCCACCTCTTTGCCACCTCTACACCTGAATTAATTCTTGTTGGCCATTAATGTTCTCCATGTCTAAATTTTTTTTCATTTCACAAATGTATGAATAGAATCACATAGCATCTAAGTTTTGGGGTTGTCCTTTTTCAGCCTAATTCTCTGGAGATTTACCCCAGTTGTTACAAGCATCAGTGTTCCACTTCTTCTGTTACTAAGTAGTTCATGGTATGGAATGGCCACAATTTTATTTTTTAAATATTCATTTGCTGAGAACATGTGAATATTTCCCAGTTTGGTGGCATTATACATAAAGTTTCTTTCTTTTTCTACCTTTTTTACTATTGTGGTTCAAATACAGTTTATAAATAAAGCATCTGTAAACATACTCACATACATAGTTTTGTTTTTTGGGGGGCACATCATCATTTCTCTGCCATTTGACTTTTTTTTCTTTTTAACTTGATTCTAATAGTTCTTATTTGGATTGTTTACAGAACAACTAATTTCAATTTTACTGAAGTCCAATTTACATTAATCTTTTTAAATCATTTTGTTGATCACACATTTAGTGTCAACTCTAAGAACTCTTTTTTCTTATCCACCGGGTTTGTGTTTACATGTTTAGCAAATCAATTGGCATATTTGTGTGGATCTATTCCTGATTTATAGTCTGTTTTATTGGTCTATAGATCTACCCTCTACCAATACTACACAGTCTTGATTAATGTAGCTCTATTATAAATCGTAAAATTGGGTAGACATATTCTTCCCATTTTATTCTCTTTCAAAATTGTCTTAGCTATTCTAGTTCATTGTCACTTTAAGTATTGTTTATAAATGTGATTTAATAATTTGATTTACATTTAACTTAAAACATAGCATGTTTTCTATGACCGGCTATTCCATTTACAAATCCAAAAAAATATGTTGTTTATGATTACCTTAATATCACATGGAAAGTGAAAATATTAATTTGAATTCTGAGTATTATGACCAAATTGCAAAGCCTTGATAAACCAGTGGTATGATAATATCTTAACTATAGCTTTGAAATTCTTGGCCAATTACTGCAGTTTAAATTTTTCAGTACCCTAAAACTATCTGATTTAAAAGGCCAAAGCGGATATGGTGGAACCAAATGCAGGCTTAGTGTGATGATTAAGGCCTCACAGATCCTTCCTTAACTGTGATAATTGGGAACAATTAGGGAGTCTTGCAGTGAGTGACAGTCTACGCACAGGCCTCCTAAGAATACAAACTGATGAGCAATGAAGCTCGCCGAGCAGACTCTCGAGTCGGAGACTGTTTAGTTAACAGCAGGCCAGCCTAAAGTGGAGGTTTTTGTCTTCCTACTATTTACTAGAATATCTGTCTTTGACTTGTGAATATTATGTTTGGGATTTTTATTTTAAAAGTGGAACAATGTGTAGATGACATTAATGTATAATTACAGATATCCTTAGTCCAAATTTCTCAAAGTAAAATGGATGTTTTGCATAATTTCAGTTTACTTTTAATGGAATTGTGGAATACTGATATTTGGAGTTCCCTTGATCCATGCTAGTGCTACATAAATGTTTTGTTCTAGACAGCAACAGATATTTGATGCTAGTGACTCACTGAAGTGCAGTAAAAGCGCAAGGATTCTAGAGGGCAGCCTAGCAGGAGGAATTCACTCTGCAGATGAGTCTACCATGAGGACATAGCTTACAGAAAATGCTGTCCTGAAAGACAGGGTAAGTAGTTGGCATTTCCAGTCTCTTTATGACTACACCTACCAAGGGTTTATGTACACCCACATCTTTTGTTAGAGAAAGAAATAAAGTGCATGATCATTTGTCACAGAAGTCCATGTTTTGTATCTAGAAGTTTCTTGTAAAAAAGAGAAGTAGTTCTTTGGAAAAAGCAATAAAAATTATCAAAGGTATAAGATTTTATCTAAATGCAACCTGACAGTTTAGCTGGGCACAGTTTCAGAGATGTTAGTAGAAGACTGGGGACTTGTGGGTCAAGGGCAGGAGCATGGCAGGCAGTGTGGGCTGTGAGTTGGCGTGTTTCCTCCTGTCCTCCATCCCCAAGGCGGAGACGAGAGCAGGACTGGCTGGATGCTGCATACACAGTGGGTGAGTCATAGGTGAGGAACCTGAGCAAAGAAAACTCCGTTCTCATAAGTGGGTAGCTCTCAACTCTGCCCAACCTTTACTTGAAAGGAGATATGAACTTTACCACCCTGGTTAAGAAACATTTGCCTTCCATCCTGAGAGATACTGCCTCCAATTTCCAAGGCTGTTTACTATACAAATATCCTTAAAAACCAGTCTAGAATACAGATAGCAATGCAAAATATATAGACACATAAGAATTAAGAATTTTTATCATAAACTTATATAATAATAACTACTTATAATATTAGAGTTATCAATTGCTTTAAAAACTCACAAAACTATGAAAATTTGAACCTTAAAAATTTATTGTTGGTATGTAAACCAAAGGTTTCATTTTCTTAACTCAGGCCAAGTAAAGGATCAGAATAGAGCACTCTTTACTAATTAAGGTTATAAATGTTCACCTCAGTAATTAATTAGATTGTGAGACTTTCGAAGGTAAACAATGGACTTCAATTACTCAGTAATTCGCTAAAGTAAAATTCTATATCTCGTACTTGTTAGCTGTTAGTGGTAAATGTCTCTTATTTTCAAATTCCAGCATCAATCACTTGGTAGAAATACCTTCCTCTACGCTGTGTGACTCTGGTCAGCTGCCAGTCACCAAGCCCAGAAGAGGCCAAAAACCTTAGAACAGCAACTGGCAAAGAGGAAGAACAATTTAAGTATTTTCATATTAATAAAATTAAGGCAAATTAATTCTACATGATGTATCACTTAGTAAAATATTCAGTTATATCAAATTGTATTTTCTATAAATTTTAATAGACAATTTATTATTAATATTCACAAATTTCCCCCTCATACATTTTATGTACAATAAAATATATATGCATATTCACAAATACAAACATGCAAACTGCTATTTTCTCATTTTAATATAAATGGCAACAAACCATACACATTATTCTGATCTTGTCAAGTCTCTTTCCATCACCATTTATCCCCCTTTTACCCTCTCCTGTGACCCCCTTTCCCCCTTCCCTCTGACAATCAACACACTGTTGTCTGTGCTCATGGTCTTTTTTTTTCTTTGTTTAATCTCTTTACTTTTCTCACCCTCCCCAACCCTCTCCACTCTGACAGCTGTCAGTCTGTTCTCTGTATCCATGAGTCCGCCTCCGCTTTGTCAGTTTATTTTGTTCACTAGATTCAGCATGTAAGTAAAATCATATGATACTTGTATTTCTCCAACAGGCTTAATTCACTTAGCATAATACTCTCCAAGTCAATCCATGCTGTCCCAAAAGGTAAGATTTTCTTTTTTTTCTTAAGAGCAAGGAAAATTCAATTGTTTAAATGTAACCATATCTGTTTTATCTGCTCATCTACTGATGGGCACTTGGGCTATTTCCAGATCTTGGTGATCGTGAATAATGCTGCAATGACATATGGTGCTTATGTGCTTTTAAATTAGTGTTTGGGGTTTTTTGGATATAGTCCCAGATATAGAATTGCTGGGTCATAAGGCAGTCTCATTTTTAATTTTTTTGAGATAACTCAATACTGCATTCCACAGTGGCTGCACCAGACTGTATCCCCACCAACAGTGCAAAAGGTTTCCCTTTTCTCCACATCCTTGTCAACACTTGTTTGTTGATTTATTGATGATAGCCATTCTGACAGGTGTGAGGGGGTATCTCATTGTGAATTGAATTTGCGTATCTCTGATGATCAGTGACATTGACATCTTTTCATATGTCTATTGACCATCTGTATGTCCTCTTTGGAGATGTGTCTATTCAGTTCCTTTGCCAATTTTAATTGGATTGCTTGCTTCTTTGGTGTTGAGTGTTACAAGTTCTTTATAAATTTTGGATATAACCCTTTATCAGATATATTATTGTCAAATATGTTCTCCCATTTTGTCAGTTGTTTTTTCATTTTGTTGATGGTGTTATTTGCTGTGCAAAATTTTATTTTGATGTAGTCCCAATTGTTTATTTTTCTTTTGTTTCCCTCACCTGAGGAAATATATTATAAAAAAATATATATTGCCATAAGAAATGTTTGAAATACTGCTTATATTTTTAGGAGTTTTATGGCTTCATGATTTACATTTAAGCCTTTAATCTCCTTTTCCTTTATCTATTACATGGACATGTTGATGAGCAAAATTTACATGTGGAATTATTCTGAGGGTTACAGAGATTTAGAGAAAAGAAATGTTCACCCTTGTCTGGTTTCCCATGGTAAGAAATTAAACTTAGTAGAAAAGGAGTGACACCGTGAAGTATGAGATAGAGACAACGGAGTAGGTTCTGATGAAACAGAGATTATAACCACAGATCTGCCTGAAATTCTATCATTAGGGGAAGAAACACCTCCAGACTTAGGTGAGGGAAGCTGTTTCTGTATGCCTTAAAACCTTTAAGCATTATATCAAGAGCAGTGGTCTTGCCGATTCTACTCAGGATATATTCCCACATCACTATTTCCTTTGTGCCCAGGATTTAAGTTGCACAGCCAATACATTAGTCCATTCGGGCTGCTATTACAAAGTTCTATAGACTGTGTTGCTAACAAATGACAGAAATGTATTTCTCAGAGCTCTGGATACTGGAAGTCCAAGGTCAGTGTGCCGTCCAGTTTGGGTTTGGGTGAAGGGCCTCTTTCGGGTTGTGGACTGCGTTTTTCTCACTGGCTCTTCTCATGATGGACTCTGGAGTCTCACAAAGGCCCTGATCTCACTCAGAAGGACTCTCGTTCTTCTGACCACGGTAGTCCATACGCAATTATAAGGAGAGAACACGGTGTTGATAACTCTACACTGCAGAATGGCAAACTCTGGCCAGGCTGTGTCAGCAGCGAGTGCACATGGGATTGTATACTAAAGGTGCTGTATCAAGGAGGGGCAGCCCAGTGCGTGGGAGGATTACTGTGTTTATATGGAAGTGGTTACTGGGGATTAGAATTTTAATATCTTGGCTGAAGCCCAAGGGAACAAGTTTTAATAATCTACTAAAGACAAATTGAACTTGGACTCAGTGATGGCCTATAGTTAATGAACTTAAAATGTCAGCTTCTCTTTGACAAAACAGATGATAGTCCAGAGAGATGAGACTGTAGGAATGAATAATTATGTAGAACCTGCTTAACTATCTTCTAAAAATAATCTTAAAAGAACTTCTCACTAATTTTTAAACTAATGAATTGGTGAGGAGAATGCAACATTCTTATCATACTTATTCTCTGCTTGTTTTAATCCCCTGAACAATCAATAAAATATGAATAAATAAAACAAAATATGTATCTAAAATAAAAAGAGAAGGACTAAAGTAGAATATAAAATATAACTTTAGTAGCAAGGAAAACAAGAACAATAGATGGATGAAATAAAAAATAAAATGGAGGATTAATCCTAATAATATTTATAATAGCTTAAATTTAAATTAATTAAATATTCAATTATAATAAGAGATAAGATGGTGCACATGCCCATCCTATAGAAAGAGATCCAGCTGTTTGCAGACTTCCTTTGATTTTAGTGAGAACATTTCCTATATCTGGGCATCCTGTTCTGACTCCTTTTCTTGGGCACTCAAAGACTGTCACTCTTTTTTTCCCTTTTTTTACAGGTTTTTATTTTGTTCTCATTCAGGAGAAAGGGGAAGGGAAAGAGATAGGAACATCAATCAGTTGTCTCCTGCATGTGCCCTGACCGGGAATTGAACCTGTGACCTTTTGGTTACAGGTCAATATTCCATCCGTCAGAGTGAGAGTGATCAGGATAAGACTGCCACTCTTGAATGTGACCTGGAAACAGTAAAGAGAGTCTACAGGGTTGCAATACTAGATATTTGGCCATTTGTTCCTCACAATGTGACACATTCCATGAAATAGGGATTGTTTGGGCAATAATGTGTTGTATGGAATTCACGCAGGCCCCAAGAATAATTGCGGCGAAGGTCTGTGTTTTAGGGTACGGTCTTAACTTCTTCTGTGGATATTTAGTACCCATTTGAATAGTAGCCCCTGGAATTTTTCTCTTCCAGCCCATACATAGTAACCAGTTCTTGACTTCCCCTGCTGCTGGGGACTTGCTAGAAGCTGAAGACATCTATGAAATGGAATATATATATATTCCAGAGAGAGAGAGACAGGGACAGAGACAGAGACAGAGAGAGTTGTTTTCAGGCATTGGGTAAAGAGCAGTGAAAACCTCTTATCCTTATGAAAGGAGAACAACCAGTGTAAGCCAAACAAAGGTCCCAGCCTTTTGAGTGAGGAAGCTGCAGTGTGAGTGGAGGATGGTCTTGCTCAGCTGAGGAGAGTGCAGCTGGGGCTGATGAAGAACGGAAAGCTGCTAGTAAGATGGAAGAGAAGTGGAAGCTGTGCCGTGGGCAGTGGGGGAGAAGACAGAGTCGGAATGGAGACATATTGTACATAGTTTTGTGGTCAAAGGTAAGAATGCCTTTGGTTAATGCCTGAAATAGAAACACAGAAAAATCTAGATGGAGTGCTAAAATTATTTAAATAACCCAAAGGAAATAATTAGAATTAAAATGTACTTTTAAAGAAACAGAAAATAAAAAACAATTATATAACAGCTGAATTAAATATCAGTGTATTAAATATTAGTCCCCAAAAGACAAAAGTTGCCAGACTGAATCAGAGCACTTCTCAGTTTTATTTTATCTTAAAGAAAATAAAGATACGCTAAAAGGAAAAGCATAGAGAAATCATATGTCATTCAAAGATAAGCAGAAGAAGGTGTAAGGTTACAGAGTATCATCAGAGACAAAGAAGAATATTTTATAATGACAAAGAGTCAATTCACCAGAAAAATGTAACAGTCCTCAATATGTCATACATAATATCAAGGACTTAAAGCTAGTGAGACAGAAATTGACAAATCCAAACTGAGAAATACAGAAGTTCACAATTATAGCTGTATATTTTAACATTGTTCTCTCAGCAATTCATGGAACAAGTACATCAAGAATAAACAAAGAGCATAAATTCGAACATTCTCAATCAACTTGACCTACCTAATTTTTATAGCACAACATGCACAACCACTAGAGATTGTATAATATTTTCAAGTGCACATTGATGATTCCCCAAGTGAGACCACACACTGGTCCCTGACCGGTGTGGTGTGGCTCCATTTGTTGGGCATCATCTCACAAAGCGAAGGGTCACTGGTTCAATCCCGGTCAGGGCACAGGCCTGGGCTACTGGTTCGGTCACTGGATGAGGTCATGCATGAGAGGCAACTGATGAATATTTCTCTCATCAGTGTTTCTCTCCTTCTCTTTCTCCCTCCCTTTCTGTTTCTCTGCAAATAAATAAATAAATTTAAGACCACATAATAAGTCAGATAATAAATCTTAAAAATTTTCATAAACTTGTAATCTTATCAAATATTTTTTTCTGATGGCAATCATATTAACTTAGATCCTTACCCTTCAGGAGTGAAGGTTACTGTAGTGACTACACTAAAAATCTACTTTATTCATATGGTTTGTTAGATGGTAAAGTGAACATAATTTGGGTAACAAAGCAAAGTCACTAAATTAAAAACTTAAGCTTTATGATTATTGCAGAAAAGGAATATGAAGAAGTATTTGTGATACTTTGTTGTGGTTTTCATTTGCATTTCTCTTATTTCTAGTAAATCTCAGCAACTTTTTTACAACTTTTAGTAATTCATTCCTTTCTTATATTCATTGTCAATTGCATACTGGTCATTAATTTACCTTTAGTATGTAAGAAAATTTATATATTTTAGCTTCTTTAGAATTTCCCTATATTGAAAATATATTCTATTATTATAAGATGACTTTTGATAGACAGAAATGTTACATTTCAGCCTTGGCTGGTGTATCTCAGTGGACTGATAGTGGGCCTGGGAACCCAAGGGTCATTGGTTAGATTCCCAGACTGGGCATATGTCTGGGGTGTGGGCCAGGTCCCTAAGACCGGGCACATGAGAGGTAATCACACATTGATGTTTCCTTCCCTCTCTTTCTCCTTTCCTTCCCCTCTCTCTAAATATAAATAAATAAAATCTTAAAAAAGAAGAGAGATTACATTTCAATGTAGGTGTATGTATAATATTTTTCTTTACATTTGTTTTGTCTTTTTAAAGAATTCTACACTACTTCAGCATGGCAAACATTATTCTATATTCTGTGCTATATATTTTAAAGTTTTCCTTGTTAAATGTAAATATTTGGTATGTGTATGTGTGTGCCATGGATGTGTTGGTGTGTGATGTAACGTAGCTCATCCTCTCCTCCAAATTGCAATGATGGTGCTGTCAATTATTAATCAACGGTGTGTGTTTCGCACAGTACTATGTTTTAACAGTTACTGTAATTGTTATTTCAATGTTATTTTGGAAGATACCTAATAATGAATAATTGCTGAAATTGAGGCTCTTGTGAATTTTCTAATGATTCACATTCTGAGTGGTCCCCTTGACTTGCAACTGAATCGCACATGAATTCAGTTGCTTCTTGATCATTTATCTGTTCCTCTGAGATGTGCTGACAGCTAAAAATTCTATGATTACAGGTTCAAGTGTATGAGATCTTGACCTAAGAAATGGGAGAACAAAAGATGGAAAAAGGCTGGTCATTTACCTGTGGACAGAAACAGGTGTGGCATATATAATTCTCTGTGTGGGTAGTGTTCACGAGACTATTTGAAAGAATATTTGGAGTAAAACATCTGTGTATGAGTGAATATAAGTAAATAGTACAAAAGATCAAATAGTATAGATATATTACTGCTTAAAAACTAAGCACATAACAAAACTTGGCCATCTAAGTCATTTCAAGTAGATTTCTGTTAGTAATTTTTTAATGTATTTATATCACTTTTGAATACTATATGATAGGTTTTTAAATATGAATACTTTCCTAAGAATACTGCATTATAATAGTGTTTATAACCAGATAATGGAAGGAATACTATATTCTATTATTCATGAAAATTTGCTGCAAAGGTAAATTTAGAAACAACATATTTCAACTCTTCAGTACTGTCCTAAAATTAGCCCTCTACATTTTGGAGGTAAAGCAAAATGCAAGTTAAATACAGTGTTGAGATCAAATGAACTCATTAACAATGCCCGTAATGTGAGGGGCTGAGAGGAGACACATTGGACTGAAAAAGCTAAATTTAGATGAAAAAGAAATTGCTAGATCAATGACCCAGAAGAGCTGAAAACTAAATGTATTATTACATTTACAATACAGAAACATGTGGTTAAAAGAATTGCAGCTCAATTGTCCCTGTCCATGAAAAGTATTTCCAAAAGTAGAAATTGAAACTGCCTGATTACTTGCAACAAAAGATGTGAAGACAAAAAGATTAGTGGAGAAAAAGGATCAGCCTTTGCATCAAAGTGGCTAATATCGATGGAATGCATATCAATATCACTATCAATGGAACATACGTTTGAAGGGCAGATGCTAAAGCAGTATCACTACTGTTATTGCTAATGTAGAATGTTTCAATTAATTGAAAAATAAACTAAATTGGTCAGGTGGTATTGATGTATTCATTATATCAACGAAGTAACTGAAACTTAAAGAGGGTCTTTGAGTTTGACAGTATCATGTTGTAAAGGCGTGATGAGTTCTGAATTCAGGTCCAGGCAGAGTGACTGGATTACCTGGCTCAAGGGATTGACTTAACCACAGCACATCTGTGAACCTCCTTTTTCTTAAGGAATTACTATGGTGATATATAATTTACATAAGTCAACAACGGAGAAGAATTCATCAAACTTTTCAGACTATTTAAAAGTGACTGTGAGCTAACACTACTTCCTATGAACCCTAAACTATGACTTTGACCTGCCTGAGTGACAGTTTATGGGTGTTAAGTGATAAAAGGTGTTATAACAATTTACCGCGTGTCAGAAACAGCAGAATTTTTTAAAAACACTGTGATTGTTTTTCAGCTCTTAGAATGACTTAGAAATTCAAGTGGCCAAATCCCACGTTGGCTTCTTCCCTAGGGCCCAGGGCTATCGTAATTGAATGCTCCAAATGGAAAGTTTTAAAGCTCTAACTTACTACAGAAATAATAAATCAATATTAAATCCTGCATCCCTGGAGATATTATAAGAATTTATATTTCCATGAATATTTCACAGATTCATTAGATTATTCATGTTGCACATTTTACATATTTTTTCAGTTCTATGAATGGAAAGGACTGAAGTATCTTGTAGACTATGGCAGGATAATAAAAATGATATTGATTTCTCATATTTCCTTTGCTGGCCCAAATTAAATCAAATACTGCCACTGGGTTTGAGTGTATTGGTGCTATTAATAAATGTCTATCCCTTTGGAGCAGAGAGATCTCCAGAGGTTTTTGCATGGCAAGAATATCACTACACATTGTGGTACTCTATTGTCAGGTCCCTTACTTTATAATCCACTATGTTAGTTTGTAAAATTCTTAACATCTTTCCCTTTCTATTGGATATTTATGCCCTCTGGGACATGTATTTATGGTGATGTGTATTTTCAAAAGCAGTAGGTGGCTTGGATTTCTTGATAGACATTTGTAAGGAAAGCAAGAGATATGTCACATATAAATGCAAAGCATTTCCTGGAGACCCTGTGACCTTATGGAGATTACAGATTCTAAAATGAAAAAGAAATAGTTGCTATAGTCTCTACTTTTTATCTTTAGGGAATATACTCTTATATAGTTATATTTTGATTGTTTGAAGTGCCATTTAACACATTTAGATTTTTCATTTGTACCTATTTATCAAGTGAATCAAAGAGTTAACAATTTTGACCAGGACCATGAAACTGAAGGTTAGAAATAGGGTTAGAGCAAGGTACTGTCCTGACCATGGAATTCACTTAGATAGGGAATTCAGGAAATAGATTACATTTAACATGGAAGATGAGTGTAGTTTAGAAATATGCATTTTCTATAAAATTGAGATAGTCAAGAAGAGATATGTGGATGGAACATGAAGCTTTAGTGTCATAAACATATGAAAGGACAATAGAGTCACAGCACAAAATGGGGTCTCCAAGGAGAAAGTGTGTGAGAAAGAATTGAAAGGCATGATGAATAGAAACTTTTATTGTGTAGTGTGAGAGGAAAATAATCTTTACCCTTCTGAGTTCTTAGCTTAGACCTCTGTTATACAAGACAGATTAACAAGAGAGAAAGAAACCAACTTTATTTACATGTATACATCACTTATATGTGGGAGATACCCAGGGACAAAAGAGTAACTTCCTGAGGTGGCTTAGAATTTAGACTTAAATACCTTTATAGAAAAAATGGGGAGGGGGAGTTTAGGCATCCTCGGAAAAAGTAAACAATTTTTAGGAAAGATGAATGAGCCTTTAGAAGAATGGATGGATGCTACAATAGTTTGCTACAAAGTTTGTCAGGGTGTACTCTATGTAGACTTGTAGTCTCTTCTTCTGTGATAAGAGTTCGTCTTTCCTGGGTGATGAACTAGTGGACAGAGGACTTACTACAATGGAGTTTATTTGAAGGATCTGTCTTTAAGCAGATAAAGGAGAAAGCTCACTCCATTTACATTTATTCAAGTACCTACATATCAAAATAATCATTATATCAAAGCAACATATTTTGGATAGCATGTTCTGAACTATAGTCACATTTTGGTATGGTATATTCTGCAAACATTTAATAAATATAAGTAGAGAATTAGTTGTAAGAGTGAAAGAAAGGATTTAAAAAAATAGAGGCATCACTGGAACAAGGCAAGTTTCTAGATGGTGACAAGTACCTTATAAAGTAAGATCAGTGAAAATCCACTGAGTTGTCCCAGTTATCTCACTGCTAAGGTTTCTGATCCTGGAGAGAAGCAGTAGGAGTAGTAGGTTATGACTCACTGACACCCATTAAAGATAACTGGAAAAGCTTGATAAAACACTAAGATCATATAATCAATGTTATTGGATAACCATGCCTACATAGAAGCTTAGATTGACTAAAATTGCAAAAAATGAATGCTTTTCAGAAGTGAACTGAAGATTGTAGAGATTATTTCTCAGGGTTTTTCTGATTAGGGTGTAGGATGGAGACTAAGGATTGAGGTTTGGCACAAGCAGAGTTCTCCGCTGGCATAAAAAATTCCTAGCAAATCTTTTATTGATTATTCAGGACTTGAGTTAAAAAAAAAGGAGATTAGTCAATTCTCTAATGCAAGGTGGTTTTCCCTACAAGATATCTGTATTAAGTTTGGTTCACAGGAGGTTAGGAGATGGATCGAAAGCTTCTTTAAAGTAGCATGTGATCTTCCATGTCTCAAGGGATTTCAGGAATAAAGAACTTCCAAGAAAAAGGATATGAACTTAAAACAGACACAAATTGAAAGTAAGAGAGGAAAGGTCTCATTGACAATGAAGGTCTGTAGCAACTTCCCACTTTCCACTCAGGATCCGTTGCAACATGAGTCTTAGACTTTAGGTTTAGACTTTCTGATGGGCCCAAGAATCCAACAGAGTTTCAGCATTTACACAGGACTAGGATGATAAATCTCACCTGTGGGGCCAGCTTCTCCCTTAGGGAATTAGCAAGATTTGAAAATGAATTGGGCAAAAAAGCTAAGTGGTTCTAAAATCTCCGTCAGTAATGAGTCTCCCTCAGGTATTAAGGTCTCAGTAGACAAAATCCCCAAGGCTCTCATTTGAAAACTTTGCAGAAATATACTGTAGTAAGGTAACAGACTTAAAGTAAAACTAAATCTTACCAAAATTTCAGGCCAGCATCCATCCATGTCAATCAATCCCTGATTGAAATTAGAAATAAATTACTTCTTTCTCACAAAGAGAACAGAACAAAACCCTTTAGAATACAATACCATCTAGAATCGGGACTTTTCCATTATTTAATGCACAGATTATGTTTTTCAGCACATTTTTATACCTTAGAACTCCATAGTTAAATATATAAGAATCCTAGTGGGCTGGGCATAGTATGGAAAATTCAATTTATAAGCTTAGAAGGAAAATCAATTGGGAGGCTACAATATTGGTGATTCCCATCATTTGAAGGGATATGTAGTCTAGTGTATCATTGGTTGATAAAATTTTGATGTGTATCCTCTATCACCAGTCTTTCAAAATTTGCTGTAAGTTTATTACATGATAGTAGGTATCCACTGAAGCTCATTTCATGGGCAGTATCAGGGCAAACAGGAAAGTTGCAGTATTTAGACAGAAGAGACCTGTGGCAGGGTTGAAGTATGCCATCGTTATAAGGATATACAGTATTACCAAAAGAGGGTAGAGCAGGAGTTCAAAATGAAAGTTTGTATTCTACATTTTGTTTTCCAGAGACATTATAAACTAAGGGAGTATTAAAAAGAATGTCTTAGTTTTATAAGGCTGGCCTTTTGATTAGATAGCAGTTCCATGGGAAATGGCTTATTAGGGAGAGTCACATCTGATAGGAAATAACCAAAATTTTCTCTGGATTTTAATGGTTTAAATGTGCCATAATTGTCAGCCAGGTTTATGTTATTTCGCCTGGAAAACCTAGCACCGTGTATTAGACTGAATCCTGAGTAGAATATAGCCTCTATGCCTAGGATTCTTTGTAATACACGGTTGACTAAACTTTTGAAGTATATCTAAGGCTTTGCACAATAAGCTGCAGTATATAATGTTATAAATGGCCATGGTATTTTTGGAAGCCAAACCCCATTTATTAACTTCCTATCAGTTAGACCTTTCCTCCCTGACTTTGAAAATAAATACTCCAAGGGGTATATTTGTGAGGACCTGGGGAAACCCAGAAATTTGGAATGATGAGGGTCAGTGTCTCTCAGTGAGAGTTACAGACAGGGAAAGAGTGGACATCTCTGACTTCCGGGCTGTGGTGGTTAAGGAGGAAGGAGCAGCGCTGGTGAGAAGGTCCTAACAAGTGGTAAGACAGACTTCTCTCTCAGAGTTTGGCAAGGCTGCTCTTCATCAATCTGAAGAGGCAACGAGTTTAGAGACTTGGCCAGTTTGTCTCTCAAGGTGTTCTGAGGTCTTCCCAAATCCATAACCCGAAGAGGAGGCATTTCACTCCACTTCCAAGTCAGAGAAAGAGAAACTAATCCTCACAGACAGAGAGATGATGCCCAAATGATCCTTGCTGCAGGGAGGCTCCGAGAATAGATTTTCTGGTTAGGGAAAAATAACTGCTCCTGTTTTAAAGGCACACATGGAAAATATATCACACACCTGTCAACTCAGAGCCCGAGAAGTTGCTGTGTGGGGAAAGAGAGCAGTGTTTGGGGCTAAAATCTCTACCTCCTCAGATTCATAGCCATCAGTGCTTCAGACCCAAACCTCATCTACCTTCCTTCTTTGCAGACTTCATAAGGCTACACTAATGCTCCTTCAACTCCCTAAGAAGGCATATATATACACTATGCTTATACTATTGTAATAAAATTTGTATGGAATATATAAATGATATGATATGGAAGAAAAGCCTTATCATGATATGGAAGTAAAACCTTAAATATTATATTTTTGTCTAAAGGTAACATCTGATTAGGCAGAAATTATTATAGTAATATATTTAAGCTTCTGTATGTTAAAATATGAAAAAATGCATTTCCTAAATTTACCATGGAGAACAGAAAATATTACCCTTACGATATATATTTTTTTAATTTTTATTTATTTAATTTTAAAGAGGAAAGGAGAGAGAAAGAGACGGAGAGAAACACTGATGTGTGGTTGCCTCTCGAGTCCTCTGCTGGGAACCTGGCCTGCAACCCAGGAATGTGCCCTGACTGGGAATCGAACCAGTGACCCCTTGCTTTTCAGCCCAAGTCTCAATCCACTGAGCTACACAAGCCAGGGCAAGTAAAATTGATAGAATTAAAATTAGGGTAACAAATGATTGTTGATAAAAATCTAGTCAAAAGTTTATGACACATTGTGTTTTTTAATATTACATTTATATTTTATTGTTTTTACATTTTTATTTATTTTATTTTAGTTTATTCAGTACAGTTTCTATCCTTTATTCCCATTCCAGCCCACCCACCCACCCCTCCCCTCCTCCCTCCCATTTCCAAACCCCTAGTTTTGTCCATGTGTCCTCTATATTTGTTCCTGTAAACCCTTCCCTTCTCCCCTGAAATTCCCTCCCCTCTCCCCTCTGGTCACTGACAACCTGTCCTCTATTTCAGTGTCTTGTTATATTTTACTTGTTTCTTTATTTTTTTGTCTTGAAATTCATTTATTAAAATATTAATTACTTCACGATTACATAACCATGATTACTTAGTAACTTTGAATTAATGTAACATTAATTGCCAAAGATATGTATATACATTTTCTTTATAAAATACGGGAGTGGTGCTAAACTGTGAGCCACACTTTTCTTTAGTAAATATAATTGTATAAGCTTATGTTAGTTGTTCATGCTTTAGTTAAATCCTCAGTTTGTTTAATTATTTGGCTTACTGAACAAAAGCTAGACATCAGAGTGCCATGATTGAAATACTCATATCAAGAACTTGATTCCTGGGTGGAATAATCTTATTTTATTGTCTCCTTATAATTGAGAGCAAAAATCACACATCGATGGTATAAAATTTTAAACACATTTTATTCCTTGGCGATTTAAAACCTATGTTTACTTAGCTGTATTTGAAGAGATGTTCTTGTTATTTTTCTTGAAATAATTGATATGTCTAAATCAATAAATAACTTGTATCTATAATTTTATATAAACTAGCAACTCTTCATTTGTCTTTAGTATAAAAATTATTAAGCATTAATATTTACAGTGCTCCAGTGTAAACTCTTGTTTAATATTTAACAACTATGTTGAAAAATAAGTGATATACCCATTTTGCATCTGTCAAAAAAACAGAGGTTAATTAATTTGACCCTGGTTAAGCAGATGGTAAATAGCTGGGATTTAAAACCTTACTCAAGGGATGAGAACTACTTGTTTTTATGCCTGAGAAATATTTTTAAAACTCTAAGCCATGAACATTTTGGAATCAAATAAATAATTAACTTTAAACCTTAGTTTCAATAAATTGTTTATATAAACAATGTAGAAATTTCAAAAAGTCTACCCTCATTAAAAACTCATTTCAAACCCATTCTTTTGTATCTCCAGCATTATTTCAGAACTAGCTCAAAAGAAGAAGCAGATTCATACCTATTAGAAATCTGTGCTGGTGTTTTGGCTGGCTTGTTTTGTTTTTACACCATGCACAGTGCAGTAGGAACGCAGCTTTGAATGAAGACTTTGCTCCCCATCGAGATGCAAGGGAAGTGGTTAAGAAACTAGGATGGGCAGTTCCAAGTTCGAGTCAGATAGTGAGAGTAGTGGGGGGATCAGGGGAGCCGAGGGAACCGTCCTGGAGTTCAGTGGTGCAATGTGATGTGGATGGGAGATGAAAAAAAGAAGGAAGGGGGAGAAAAATGTTAAATCTCCAGTGTCTTAAAGTTGAAAATGGTTATGTTTGAAGACTGCATGCAATCCTCTGTCATTTTCTGTCATATTTCCTGGGATTTTTCAAATTCAAAGTAACTTAAAGTATTTTTACTCTAGAGCAGTGAGTGTTTCCCATACCTGGTGGCCTCAAGGGCATCATCTGGGAAGCGGACTGTCAAAAGTGCTGTTGCCTAGGTACCCCTTCTGGACAGCGTGATTCAGCCCATTTTGGGATCAGACAGAGGAACCCACTTCGTGATTTAATTAGAAGCCAATTCCAAAAAACATTTTAATTTTTTTCTGCTGGTCTGTGAAATTTCATCCACATGTTTACTATTTGGGGGACTGAAAAAGCCCTTATTTTATTATCTTAACATATTGTATTTCACCGTTTATTACAGAACCAATTCCAGCCCAAATTATAGAAGTAAGACATGTTTAAAGCACTGTTTGCAGGTCAGAGATATATCTTAATGCTTGCATATTTAATGCCTAAAGACTTTTCGTTGTACTAAATTTGTCAAATTAAGCAAATTATATTAATTGACTAACAACAACCATTTTTCCTCTTTCTACTTTGCTAACAGAGCCTTAATTTTATTAGTGACATGATGATAATGTTCTCTGGACAGATAGGTGCTGGATGTGATCCATAAATAAACCAATTATGTTATAATTTATGGTAATCCCTTTTTTTCTTACCAGGGATAGGTTTACAGTGTACAGCTAACAAACTTCTGACCAATAGGATGAGTGTGACTCTTCTAGGGCTCCTATAAAACATTTTCCTCCATTATAAAAATCTGGGATCATATGGTAACTCTATCCTTAATTTTTTGAGAAACCCCCATACTATTTTCCATCGTGGCCGTACTAGTTTATCTATCCCCCAAATTTGAAATATTTATTCTCAAAGATATATGCACCACTTGGTTTATTGCAGCATTATTCACAGTGGCCAAGACATGGAAACAACCAAAGTGTTCTTTGATAGAGGACTGGATAAAGAAGGTGTCCTCTACATATGTGTCCTGGTGCATATGTACAGTGGATGCTTCTCGGCCATAAAAAAAGATGAAGTACTATCATTTGTGACAATATGAAAGGACCTGAAGAATATCAGGCTAGGCCAAATGTCAGAAAAAAGGACCATATGATTTCACTCATATTTGAAATATAAAACTAAAAGCAATGAACAAATAAATAAACAAAAACTCAGAGATGCAGACAATGGTATGGTAGTTGCCAGAGAGAAGGGGTTGGGGGCAATTAAGAATAAAGAGGGTCAAATATATGGTGACAGAAGAAGATTTGACTTTGGGTGGTAGGCACAAATTCAGTATACAGATGATGTATCATAGAAGTATACACATAGAATCTACATAATTGTATTAACCATGTCACCCTAACAAATTTTATTTAAAAAAATTAAAAAGATAGGAAGCTCTGTTCTAGTGACTATTAAGATTTATTATAATGCTATATTATTTAAGATAGTGACCAAGAAATATAAAAATAAAAGCTGAGCTCTCTGAGGGTCTCCTTTACTGCTTTTGGATAAGGTTTTACGAATTTCATGATGCTTGGATTTTGTGATGTTTAGAATTATCATCACCATCTCAAAAGTATAGGAGAGCCCTTCCTGGTGTGGCTCAGTGGATGCAGTGCTGGCCTGCAAACCAAAGGGTTGTCAGTTCAGTTCCCAGTCTTTCAGGGCACACGCCTGGGTTGCATGCCAAGTCCCCAGTAGGGAATGCACAAGAGGTAACCACACACTGAGGTTTCTCTCCCTCTCTCTCTCTTCCCCTCTCCCTAAAAGTAAACAAATAATATCTTTTAAAAAAAGTATAGGAGAGGAAGTGGCCAAGTCAATGAGGGCCCAAGGAAGAATTGTGCAAAGAGCCATGATGCTTGGGGACATCATACAGCCTGTGAACAAGCCCTGCTTCTGCCTATCTCTGAACTTCTTATCATGAAAATCACGTGTTTTTACTGTTCAGGTCACGCTCAGTCAAATATTGTTCCATTGCTGCTGGTATGTTGACTCAGACCTTTCCCTCCATTACAAGATCACTTTTATTGAATTCCTGTTCAGAATGGTGAAGCTGCAGCGTTCTTCTCAGATCACGCCTTACCACGTGAGCTCCTTTGTCTCTAGTGTAGCCCTGCAGCATTATCAGACCTTACAGCACACATCCTCGAGGGTTCCATACACTTCCAAGTGATCATTTTTAGCAAGGCTTAAATTTTCTCTAAGCCAACTAGATTTTTAAAAAACAAGAAAACTGGTGTTCTCCATATGTACTGATTAAAATGAGCAGCAGACCAGTAAGTTTTTTAAAACCAGCAATAACCGTCTCATGAAGAGAAAGGCTAACAGGGAGAACCACAGAATTAAAGTTACAACTTCACCCAACTATGCTGTCAAAAATCAGTGAGTTTTTGTCTCTTACCTCCAGTGTGGAAATGTGAGGAAGCTAAGGTGAAAAATATTATTTCTGGGTCCTGAAAACCAAAAGAGGCCAAGTAATGTCTGGGTGCAGGGCATTAGTTGAGTTCAGTTGGGCCTGTATGCAAGTTATTGGGGTTGGCGACTGAGGGGAAAAGAAGAGAGCAGGTTAAGAAGACTCATCATCCCTCTGCTCATGGAGTTCACTGTCTTGGGGAGAAACACATGCACGCAATCAGTAAAATTCAAGTAGAGGTGTAGCCAACTCTGACATAGTATTAGCCTTGATACAAATCTGTGTCCTGGCATTAAGAAGCTGTGAGACCTTGTCAAAGGTAATTTATTTCAGAGCATCAGCTGCATTCCAAATTAGAGAAAATAAGACCTAGCAAATATGAATATGTAGAAGCTTAAATGTATGAATGCATGTAAACCTCTTAGCACATAAGCTATACGGTCATGGCCAGTAAGTATGCAATTAATATCATCGATTTAAAATAACAAATTATAAAAATATAAGCATTTTTCTCCAGATATGTAAAGAAACAGGATACATTTGGGTAGCAGAAATGATTGAATAATTGATAATTAGGTGTTTAAAGTTATAAAACATTGTACGATTTGGTTATATTGTTTAGTTCAATAAAGAGAGAATGTATAACCAGAAATAAAAAGGATGCTAAGTCACTGTACTTTATACAATTAAAGGGCAGTAAGTCACTGCACTTTATATAGTAAGGCTTGTGATACTTTTATCTGCATCAGAATGTTTCTCATTTCTCATATAGCAAATTTTTTTACAGACACTACTCTGAAATCAATTATTGACTTTGCTCCCCAGGTAACATTTGGCAATATCTAAAGTTATGTTTGTCACAAGTGGCCAGAGTTTGCTACTTGCATCTAGTGGGTAGAGACCAGAAATGCTGCAAAAGCATGCTGCAATGCACAAGGCAGACCCCTCACTACACCTCGCATGGAATTATTTGGCCCCAAATATCTATAATACCTAGTTTAAGAAACCCATGTTAAAGTAATTCAATTTATTTAAAAAAATAAGTGTTCCCGTGGTATGTATATGTGTGTGTGTTGTCCAAGAATAAAGGCATTCAGTCCTGGCTGGTGTGGCTCAGTGGACTGAGCACTGGCCTGTGAACCAACTGGTTGCTGGTTTGATTCCCAATCAGGACACCTGCCTGGGTTGCAGGCCAGGTCCCCAGTAGGCGGCACTTGAGAGGCAACCACATATTGATGTTTCTCTCCTTCTCTTTCTCACACCCATCCTCTCTCTAGAGATAAAGAAATAAAATCTTAAATAAAAAATGAATAAAGGCATTTAACAAATAGGTACATATCCTAAAAGCAGGCAATGGGAAGAAGGAGGAGAGAGGAGCCTTGAAAACCACCACGCCTCTTGCACTACACAGTCTATTGCTTGCACAGTAAAATTCACTGGACTTAAGTGGCAAATTCAGGACTAAGATCCACAGTTTGATGACTCTAAGTCAAAGCATGTTCCTTGGGATTGTCTCTCAAATATCAGTGTCAGAATTAGCTATTTTCATGTTATTGGGGTTATGGTAGACACATTAAACTTTTAAAGATGTTGCTTCAAATGGTGGTGGTGATATTTTTTATTTTTTATTGTAGTATATCAAAATCAGTTGTTTCGATTTTATTTTATATATTTATATAGCCTTTGGGATTCCTGATGGGTTAGAAATGCATTTATGAATATTCTAAAATCTAGGCAGTGCTGGATTTATACAGTCAAAGACACCAGTATATCATTTTAAGCACAACAAAACCTCTTCTTTATTTCCTTCCTCCTCATATAATAACATATTTTGTGCTAACTCTTTAGACCTTACATATTGACTGTATTTGCAATTATGATCACTCTGAAAGAATGGATTTTTGTTGATGTGCAAGTTGTGATGAAGAAGCAAATGAATCACTGAAATAAATATAATCTTGAACTTCTTTTAAAATATATATTTATAAAGTATGCTGTTTCAAATAATACAATAGGGTAAGAGAGTGCCTATACTTCACAGTGAGACACAGTCTTACTAGTCCAAGCTGCTTGCACTGCAGTAAAAAATGCCTGCCCCGGATTCCTCTTTAATCTCCTCTTGAAACAGAGCAAAGAATTATGGGAGCAGTACTGGCAATTCCACAGCCTCTTACTGAGCCCCTGTTTCTCACTGGCTTACAGGGGCTCCAGTCTGCTGTGTTTGTGGGAAATTGAATATAGGAATCAACGGCAGAAATACCTTTCTCCTGTCAGCAAAGATTGAAAACCATGAAGAGCCACAGGAGCAGAGTCATGAATGCCCACAGACCTGGAGAACCATTAAAGCCACTGATAATGAGTTCTCCATCACTGAAAGTATGCAAATATAGAATAATATGAGCGGATGTCTTAGAAGGAAATCTAGCACTGTGTGAGTGGCAAGAATGGAAAATCTCAAGAATTTTGTCTATGCCTGACAATTTTACTCAGCATTTTATGCTATATTCTTTCCGTAGTCTATTAGGGAAAAAATCACTAGCAAAAATGCATACAAATACAGGAAAAAATATGTAAGCCTTTTTTAAAAAATAAAATTAGTGGTTAATGTGTATTTTCACAATTTTTATAATGCAATATATATTTTTTCTGATTTATCTTAAAATAATAATGAGGAAATGATAAATTTGTATAAATACTTTTATATTACTTTCTCGCTGTTGTTTTGAAATTTGGTCCCTGTGGCAGGCAGAATAATAGCCTCCAAAAGATGTCCATGCCTTTATCTCTGGAATATGTCAGTATGTTTTGTTACATGCAAATGAGTAAGTAGCAAATAAAATTAAAGTTGATAATCAGGTGACCTTGAGATGGGGAGGTTATCCTGGATGATCTGAGAAAGCCCAGTGTAATCATAAGGGCCCTTCAGTGTGGGGGAAGACAAAAGAGGCAGACTAATGCATGTGAGAAAACTATCAGCTGTTGCTGGCTTTGAAGGTGAAATGGGGCAACAAGCTAAGGAATGTGGGCAGCTTCTAGAAGCTATGAAAGCAAGAAAACACCACCTGTAGAGCCTCCAGAAAGAAATGGAGCACTTGACACTTGTGACTAAATTTCTGACTTCACGAATTATGAGATAATTGATCGTGTAGATTTAAGATACTAAGTTTGTGTTTATTTGTACCAGCAAAAATAGGAAATGAATGAAGTGCTAAATAAAATATCCCGAGCCATTGTTATTTTTTAAGATTTTATTTATTTATTTTTAGAGATGAGAAAGGAAGGAGAAAGAGAGGAAGAGAAACATCAATGTGTGGTTGCCTCTGGCACGCCTCCTACTGGGGACCTGGCCTGCATCCCCAACAAGTGCCCTGACTGAGAATTGAACCAGGGTCCCTTTGATTTGTAGGTGGGTACTCAATCCACTGAACAACACCAGCCAGGACTCTTCATTGTTTCTTTCTGGTTATCGTTTTGGTTGTAAGTAAAGTAAAATTCAAGCTAGCTTAGCTGGAACCTCAGAAAGGACAAATTTGGGGGACACAGGGATGACTGGAATCATGGATTTGAGCAACAACAAGGTGTTTTTCTCCTCATCTCTAGTCTCTGCACCTCTGTGTTATCTCACGTAGCCTTCCGTTCTATCGCTGGAGATGGTCACAGGCAGCACGCAAGCGGCGGGCACAAAACATTCCAGCTACATCTCCAGATGGAATTTACAACTGAAAAAAAAATTTTTTTTTAAATCCCAGATGATAGCCCAACTGGCCCATATGGTCCCTTCCAACTCAGTGGTCCGGTAATGAGTATCCTTTTCCAAGGCCTCCAGTAGAAGAACAAAGAGAGGGTGAAGCAATCCCTGAAAGAATCGCGGTGTTTGTAATGACAAGGGGAGATGGTGATTGTAGGTCAAAGTAGGGTTTACAACAAACAGCAGGTTTCAAGTCCTCTATGTACAGAATGAAAACCGGATCAATACCGTCATTGAATTGCAGCAATGATAGGGAAAAAAACAAGCAATTTTATGAAATTCTAGAAACAGGAAAGAAATATAGATGTTAGCTTCAGACACTCTAATTGTCTTCAAAAATTGATTTAAGTGTTGGAGGAAATGGAGGTAATTGAAAAGTCAGGTTTGAACATTCTGAGCTTCAGGCTATGATGAGTTTTGTCTTTTAAAGCGCCACAGGTAATGAGTAGTGAGTCTTTTGGAAACATTAGGTTACCTAGGCTTAGTACCATCTGATACAAGGATGATTGCAAGGAAGCAAATGTAATTTAAAGATGCTAATGTGTTTTATTCTTCACAAAATGAATTTCATTAGATTTATACATGCTTACCTTTGGTTTTATCTTTATTTCTTATTGTGTGAACTGTTTCTACGGTCGGGGTCTTCTAAGAAGCGTATACTTGTACATTTAAAAGTTTTATTTTTTTTAAGATTTTATTTTGAAGTAATATTCTCCCAACTTAGTAACCTTCTACTTACCTATTAAATAGCCACAGGGTTTTATGTCTTTTTAGTGCATGAAGGTTTATCTTGAAAATAGGTACAGAAAGACAATTTTCTTAGTGGAATTTCAAGGTTTCTTTTTGAAGTTCATTGATAATTTATTCTTACCTTATGCAACTTTGAACTACAAAGAGAAATATAGAAATCCCCTCTCTTTCAATGAGTATTTATATAAGCCTTTCTGTAAAATAATTATTTTAATACCTTTCCAAAATTATGATAAACTGCAGTTCCTTCTTCGAAATTCTGAAAGTGCTTATTATTCCAGATATAAAATAGGTCTCTTTAGAAATTTAAAAAGTATTGTTCATAGAATTATTTTTTAGAAGCAAATAACATGTCTTTAGTAAAAATCAGTTTTTATAAATAAGAAATATATACCCATCCTGTTTATTTTTACAAATAAATTTATGATTTTGTTATTTATAATATGCTTAATTTTTTATTTATAATTTTATATTAACCCTTCTAAATCCATGAAATAGTTGTTTTATATAGTGTTTGATGTTCTTTTATGTTGTAAAATTGATAATTAAACTCATAATTAAAATAAAACAAAAATAGCTTGAGAAAACTATTTTCTAATAATCAACACAAACCTAATCTAATCATAATATAGAGAGCCTAAATATATTTTGAACTCTTTTAAAAAGACAGTACATGTTTCACATTTAAATCCCCAAGACTTCTTCTGAGTTTAAGAGGTAGATTGATACCTCTGTAGTAAGAACAAAGAAAATCATGAGAACTTTCTTTACTTCATTACAATGTAAAGGAGTACACATTAGCTATAACTAAGGACATTTGCTATAGAAACATTATTTTTATTTAGTGATACTCTATGGGCACATAGGAGAAATGAGTTCAGAATCAAAGTCTCTCTTTCACAGACACCTCAAGTGGTACACTATTTATGGAATAGTGAGCTGTACCTTTTAAATGACAGGGATTGTGGATGTTAACTGAATACAGGTACTTGGTAATAAAATAGACGGACAGTGTATAAAGTATATTTTATCTATATAATGGTAAAAACCAAAGCAGAAGTAAAAAACCAAAGTAAAAACCTGGTAAGTAGAAGACACATTTAAGTTACTCTCTTAGAAATTTCAAATCAAAAGCTAGTGGCTTTTCCTCACTTTTCAGATTGAAGGAAATCCATATATCCAGAACCCCGCTGACTGAAGCAAATTTGAATTTATTAAACAGTAGTTATCAAAGAATGGTCCCTTGTCCAGAAGCATCAGCTTCACCTGACAACTTATTACAAGTTTAAATTCATTGGGGCATATCAGAGACCTACTAGGTCAGAAACTCATATTGGGGGCTCAGAAATCTGTCCCTTAAAAAGCTTTCCAGATGACCTGATTCATGATACAGTTTGAGAACCATTATTTTCAAGGAAAAAACTTAAAACACTTAGATGATCTCTGCAACCTGCATTAAAAACAACTGTGTCATTTACCAGAGTTACTGTGTAGTAGAAAACAAATATACTCACATTTTTATGTTTATTTTCGATAGTTGCTCTAAATTGCCCCTATTCATTGGAGAGCCAAAATATCAAGTTTGGTCTCATATTTACCTGATAGAAGTCCAGGTAAGTGCATTAACTTTTCCTGAATTTACCTCTTGAGTTCTTGAAGGAGGATTTAAAACAGACGCCCTCCTTCAATGGCACAATCTTGGCTTCCTGACTCCTGACGTGAGGGCAACTATTGCTGAGAGAACCTAGCTTCAACCTTTGGGGCTGTCCATCCATAACAAAAGAGCAAACCAAAGCAATTGCACATTCCTGGAAATGCTGAGGCATTTGCAATGCCTTCCAAAACTTGAGAGATTTAGAAATTATGTTCTTATTAAAAAGTCCTCTCCCATCATCTTTTTGGTGGAAAACCAAATGGATATTGCAGTCAGGTAGTGCCTGTAATTGTGGTTGAGGCCAGAGATGCAAGATCTTTGATAAAGTAAATCAACATAGTCCCTGTCAACTGGTAGCTGTGGGGATCTGGCAAACTCATTCTATTTGTGTCAGTCAAAAAGGATATCACAAGCAGTGGCAGAGACAGAAATGTAACTTAATTCTTATTCCCCAGGAGTAGTTTAACTTTGCTTTTGTGTGTCATTATGGACTTCAAGGACCTTCCTTATGTAGACATCCCATATTAAATGACACTACCCTGCGATATTACTGATGTGACATTGAATCTGGTATGATGCATGTGCTAGAGCTGAAGTACAGCAGAAAATCATGACAAATCTGCAGGAACCTGTCACTGCGGCGAATTTTCTACGATTTTAATGGTGGAGAATATTGAATATTCTTTCTGAATAGAAAAGCAAAGGCGCTCGATGCTGCATAATAAGATAGAGGCACAACACTTGTTGTGGGATTTTGGAAACAACACATGCTGTAGTGAGATCTGCTACTCTGACCGTTTACTGTAAACTTTTCATTAGGAATCTTAATACATTAATAGGCAAACAGTTTTTCAGGGACCTTGTACCGGAGAAGGCTCAGCAGTAGTGACAGTTCCAGCAACGATCTGTGATATTTAAAAAAGTGTACTATTGTGTCCTCACAGCATTGCAAATTCAACATTGCTCAGAATGTAGGTCATCTTTGGACAGCCCCAAAGGAGAATCGCAGGAGAAGCCTAGCACATATACCTAAGAAAAGCTGTCCCTTTTTCTGCTGATAGCCATTCTTCTTGTGAGAAGCAGATGGCCTGAAACAATAGTGCCGTGGCCAACGAAACACTCAGCTATGAGTGTTTCACAAGGAGTTTCACAAATGAGGAAATATCCTACGGTTTTGAGTCATCATATGTAAATGTACCAGCGACCAGGATATCACAGTGTTCTCAGAAAGGCAGAACACACAAGTTAAGGGACTGCGAGGGGCAGTAGGTTTATAGCTGTGAATATGTGAAACATGGAGTTTATTCATGCCTTACATGTTTTTCCATACAAACAACTGTAAACCTCCTTTGCCCACCCCTCTATTGGTTCCCAAAGAAGAAATCTATTTTGCAGTGGTCCTATTAAATTTGAAGTTGGAAAAGCCTCCTATATATTTGGGGCACTTATCTATCACTGGACAAAATCTACACAGAGAAAGGCATTTCTGTGCTGGCTATGGCGTTTGGTCTCTATTACCAATGATAACTATCTAAGATGGCTTCATGGCCAGACAGAAATGTAAGACTGTGACTTCTATGAACAACTTTGTTATGTAGCTATATATATTAACCAATTTCTAGGGTTTTTTCCTGCCTATTATTTTCTTCTGTTATTTTGGATGAGGAGCATTGGAAGTGATTAAGTGATTAATAAGTTCAGAGATCACGAAAATAAAAGAAGCCACATGTGCACTTCATGGAGAAGACTGTCACATGGAGATTTTGAACTTGAGATTGTTCCAATGACTAGTGGAGCTTTTTGGCTCTTACTGAGAGGGGGAAGAGAGAGCAGAAGGAGAGAAGAAGAGAGAGAGGGAAGAAAGGCTCTCCTGTGTGTGAGAGATCATTGACTTATGTCAGGTGAAGGTATAATATTGTTAATAATGGGTAAAATGGTGAGAATGGATGCCAAAAAGTAAGTGAGGAAGACTAGTTCACTGTTAAATTTTTCTCCCCTCTTCCATGATCTACTTTGTATCATTGGGCAAAGTGGGTAAGAGGGGGTAACTATTGCATGTTTTATTCCCCAGACTCCAGTATCAACCAGATTCTTACTGGAAAGTACCAGCAAGATCTTGAAATTCTAAGTATCGCCCCCCTTCTCTACCTCAGGTGACTTCTCTAACAGCAGTTGTGTTTTCTTTATGGCTTCAATTCCCACTCCCTCTGGCATGCAAAGCTGCTGGGATTATGCTTCTTTCCATTGCCCAAGGCTCCAGGGATGCAGGAACACCATTACTTCTGTTCACCTCTCAGGAAGATTCAAAGGAAGGAGCTTCTTGCTGTTTCAGTTCTAAATTATCTCATCAGTCTTCTATAGCCTTCAGAATCTCCACTGCCTACTTAGTGCTACTGTAATTCCTTCTATTATAATTTTTGAAAGGGTTTTCTTTTTTCCTAGCTAGATAACTACTGATAGAGATCTCGATAATTGCCATCCACCAAAAAGCAACAGCTTCAGATGAGGTCAATAGTGGATTTTCAGATGAAAGGCTAACCTGCTCAGAAACATATAAACCTTAAGGGGGATTTGAGCATCGCTCTGTCTTCATGGAGTTGGCCTCTTTGTGCTACTAAATGTGACCACTGCATTTTGGTGATAGTTATTTGTCGGGTTTCTGTAATCCATCTAGCCAGGTTAAGATTTAACGTGTCATTCTTCGACATTCAAAACTGAATTTTTATAAACAGGACTAAGCTTTAATATAAAGCAGAAACTCTGGACACTGGCTTTTTTTTTTTTGTCCTTGCTGAGGACATGGTTGGACTTTTTCCATGGCAGGATGATGGAGATGGGACATTAGAAACCCAGGGGCAATTTTCACCCAGATAAACTTTGCCACACCACAATCTCCTATGTGTGGGTCCATGAAACACGTTCATTCTGTGGAAGAACCTGATTTCCACCAGCAACACTAGCATAATGTTTTGTTATTGTCATTGTTTCTTTCCTCTCTTACAAATGCTGCTCCCTTGTCTTTGGACCACTTCTTACCTTTCTTTGCACCTCGCCTTAAAAATCTCTTCAACGAGTCTTCCTCGAACCCTTCCTAGAGCACCTATGGCCCCTTGCTTTTATTTAAAGTGGTTGTGAAACCATGAAAACAGCATATGCATTTGACTACTAATTCGTTTTCTGCTTTGAAGCCCACTATGAAGATAATGACACTTTTTGTTTTATATCCTCGTATTTCCTATGTTTAGTTTAAATGCCAGGCACATAGCAGGAACGCATCAATTGTTTGTTGAATGAAGGAGTGACTGTTGTCAGTTTCTCTTAGATTTCATCCAGGAGAACTTTGAACCATATTTAGCATTTTCGTATAAGCCTGAATGGCTATTTCACTCTCCTCCCTCCCCACCCCACTACTTCAGTGCTGCTGGCCTAAGTTAATTGACTTCCCCACTTCCTAATGACCTAGAACTCAAAATGATTTATGTGTGATAGAGAAGAGTCATGTACTTTTGTCTGGAAGAATGAAAGTTATGTATAAAAACAACATGCTTACTTGATGGATAATGTAGATAATAGACTCTTACTATAACATTATCTGTATTCTTTTGACAGTTTTCATTGCTTTCACAAAACTCAGCTAATGGTTACCACTTTCTATTGATCTTTTGACTATCATAACTCAGAGTTTACATATATATATATATATATCAATTGATGTCCAAATAATGAATATATAATTAAGCACATGATTTTTGAGGCCTTGAAATTATTGTGTTCTATTGTTGCTATAGCATTCTAAGTTTTTCATTAGGGCTGTATATTGTCATTTAGTGCACTTCTATGGTTTTCTTTCACTTGCCTATTTCTAGTCAACAAGATGATATATATATATGTATATATATATAATTTGCATTATTAAATGCAAAGTAGTCCCAGGGTTGTCTCTATTCTCTTCATATATATGTGTAAACCTGCCATCTTTTCAGATATCATGCTACTATAAGAGAACAGAGATGAAGATGTATTAGTTTGCTAGGGCTGCTATAAAAAGTGCCACAAACTGGGTAGCTTAAACAACATAAATTTATTGTCTCACAATTCTGGTGACTATAAGTCTGAGATCGAGGTATTATCACAGTCAATTCCTTTTGTGGGAAGTAGGGAGGATCTTTTCCATGTCTTGCTCCTAAATGCTAGCGGTGTGCTGGAAAAATTGGCATGACTGGGCTTGTAGATGCATCGTTCCGATCCCTGACTTAATGTTCACATGGCATTCTCCTTCTGTGCATCTGTTTCTTCACACTTCCCATCTGTATAAGGACTCCAGTCACATTGGACTGAAGGGCCATCCTCCCCCAGTAGTGGCCACATCTCAGCTGATGCCTTTGATGAGAACACTATTTTTAATAAATTTATATTTTGAGTTACTGGGGCTTTGACCATGATCATACAAATTTTTAGGGGACATAATTTAACCCATAACACACCACGTGATTCCATTACTGGTATTTAAACATAAAACTTACAGATTATCTTTATGTGATAACTGGATGCTTGCTGAAGAATGAAAGAATGCTAATTAGTCATCTTAGTATTTGGCTTATTTGTTGTAAATAAAAACCTGAATTTATTCAACATCATATACCTTATGGACACAGTGTAAGCTGTACATTTGTTTGATTACATATACCTCTGTAACACATATTCTCCACCTCCTTTTCCTGTTCTGTAAATGTAAAAGAAATGTCAGAAGCTTTACATTGTTATTATGCATCTACTGTAAGAGTATCCTTTGTTTCCATAATTAACATCTTTATTTACAACCTCTTTATACTACCAATTGTTTTAAAGTTACATACCTTCAATTATTAACTTTATTCTCCACAAAATCATCTTTTGATAAGTAAATGTAATTATCAAATACTATGAAGCTACACATCTCAAGAAATTAGGAGATTATAAAACTTAACCACTATAGATTATCCTTAGGAAAATGTAGGGAGTAGGTTACCTTTTTAGAAAATAAAGTGCTAAAAAAGATCTTGATATAAATTTACCTTGGTTGTAATCAAAATAATGAAGAAGAAGGATGGCCTTGATGTAAACAGTCACTGATTTGGATATGTGAAAGAAAGCAACCTTATAAAATTATAGATTTTTTTCAGAACTCACACAACTCCACTCCATGAAGACAAACAATCCAATTTAAAAATGGCCAAAGGACATGAACAGACACTTCTCCAAGGAGAACATACAGAGGGCCCAGAGACATATGAAAAGATGCTTACCATCACTAGCCATCAGAGATGCAAATTAAAACCACAATGAGATACCGCTTCACACCAGTCAGAATGGCCATTATAAGCAAATCAGCAAACAACAAGTGCTGGAGAGGTTGTGGAGAAAAGGGAACCCCAGTGCACTGTTGGTGGGAATGCAGACTGGTGCAGCCACTGTGGAAAATGTATAGAATTTCCTCAGAAGAATAAAACTGGAACTGTCTTTTGACCTGGCAATTCCACTACTGGGATTACACCCTAAGAATACTGAAACACCAATTCAAAAGAACCTATGCACCCCAATGTTCATAGCAGCACAATTTACAATAGCCAAGTGCTAGAAGCAACTGAAGTGCTCATCAGTAAATGAGTGGATCAAAAAACTATGGTACATCTATATGATGGAATACTATACAGCAGAAAGAAAGAAGGAGCTCCTACGATTTGAGATAGCATGGATGGAACTGGAGAGCATTATGCTAAGTAAGCCAGGAAGTGAAAGACAAATACCATATGAACTCACCTATAAATGGAACTTAATCGACAAAACAAACAAGCAAGTAAAATATAGCCAGAGACATGGAAATAAAGAACTGATAATAATCAGAGGTGGGGTAGATAATGGGGCAAAGAAGGGGAAGGGTCATCAAGGAATATGTGTAGGGACCCAGAGACAAAGCCAAAAGGGGAGTAGGATTGAGGGTGGGAAGTGGGGGTGGATGGGGTGGGGGAAACTGGTGGTGGGAAAAAGGAAGCAACTGTACTTGAACAACCATAAAAACAAACAGATAGTTAGGTAGGTAGGTAGGTAGGTAGATAGATAGATAGATAGATAGATAGATAGAGAGATAGATAGATAGATTATAGATTTTTCTAAATAAATAGCTCTAGTTATCTGATTTTAATACCAAAAAGAGTCTGCCTACTTTCTAAAATGGAAACAAAAAGTACTGAAATTCACTTGAGTGTAGTTTGAAACCAGACAATGGGCAAATATTTTATAGATGTGCAATATTCTCTCCTTTGGAAGAGGTAGGCACTCATCCCTTGCTTATATCTTGGAGACCATGTGACATGCAGCTATGTTATATTTTTCAGCTGTGCTGGATATGACCTGTTCAAAGTTAACAGGCCAGGCTTTTTAGAATCTGTTTCTGTATTAACATTTCTGTTCGCCAATTACTGTTTTCTTCTGGAATATCCCAGGGAAAGTTAATACATCAAAATCAGCATTCTTAAGGGTGAAATATTAACACCCTATGTAGTAGTTTATTTTCAAGTCTTCAACCCTTGTTAGATGTTAAGCTCTGTTTTATAAGTGCACCTAATGAGGTCAATAAACATCACAGAGAGGACAGAAATGTCAGCATGGGCAAAATCTGACAATTTGTTCATTCTTCACTGTCAAGACTAGCTTATGAACTTTTAATGATAATTCCTAATGAGAAAACCCCCAAAACTGAGAGCAAAATAATTACAATAAATGTTACTGGGCTAAGTGACAGAGTGATATGTTTTATCTCAATGACTTTATCATTTTGTAAAATAACATATAAAATTTAAAATAACTCATTTATAATAATGCCTATGACATTTAGAATTACTACCAAAATCTTTGCTTTTTATTTCACCAATTCCTAGAGATAAGATTAGTCAGTCACTTCTTTCAGAACTAAAGATAGAATGCTGTTTAAATGTTAGAAACCCACATTGAACACAGATGCTATTTATTAAAATTTGCTTATTTCCCAGTTTTCTGCTGGTGTTCAACTCTGTATTACCTTTCACTTGTCCCTGTTGACTCACTGATGTTCCAGGGGTCACACCTGTTCTGACGAAGGTGCGGGAGGGAGTGGGTTGGGACTTGAGAGAAACACCTGGGTGAACTTCGCTGTAAAGGAATTTTATATATTGCTGAGTTTTTGCACCTGCTGCCCCGATGCCCTTTCTGTCGACAGCAACAACATGCATCTAGTTGCCCTGTGGGTCAGGATTCTTCCTTACAGGCAAAATAACAGCAAACAGCTCTATTGTAAAAAGAAAAACTGCACAGTTTTTGATTTCAATGAAAAGCTCAACATAGGAGGACACACTTAAGTCAGAGTTTTGCCTTAAAATAATAAACATTGGAATGCAATGTGTGTGTTAGTAGAAGAAGGAACATCTAGGTTTTATTCTTGGTGTCTGAAACACTGTGACCTTCAGCAACTTATTTATACTATTAGGACTCATTCTCTTTATATACAAAACAAGGAAGTTAAGACTAGAGGATGTATCATGTTGTATCCAACTCCCTGAGTCTCTTTTCATATGATGTCACAGTAGATACGGACAGTTATCATCTTTCAGGTGGTTCTTCCTGGGCTGCTTCATACCACCTTCTCAAAAACCCAGCTCTATGTTTGTTTGGTTGGTTTTTTAACCTTAAAACTCCATTGCCTTTGCCATTAAAGACATTGGAAGAAGCATGGAATTATATAATATTACAGAATTGGAAAGAAGAAGTTGATAAAATAAAGAAGCAGTGATGACATGATTAAAGTTAAGTAAATGGTCCCTGAGGAGCCAGTACACTCTACCCCCCACTCCCCATGCCAGCCCCCACATGCTAGTGATATCTACCTGATACTTACCTTACACTGTCTGCAGGTTTTCACTCCTCTCTGGTCATCTACCTGACACTATGTCAGTTAGCTGTGCCCCCTAGTTACCAAAATATCATGTAAATATATCTTAAAATTTGTTTAACACTCATGTGAGGTGAATGTTTAAAATAACTCTTTGCTTGACCTTAAAAATGGGTGCCAGAAAGAGTAAGAATAGTGGTTTTACCACCAGCTAACATTTGTCAAGTGTGTCTAACATGACATGTGCTGGACTACATATATCATCACACTGAAAGCTCACTAAAATCATAGGGAGTAGAAATAATTGCCCCCATAGTACAGATGGATAAACCAAGGATCAGCATGTATATATATATAGCTTTCCAATTGCTACACAGCACTAATAAAAAATAGAGATCGAATTTGAATAAAAGTCTAGCTGTAATACCATGTTCTGCTATGAAATATTAATATTTTCATATTGCAAGAGTTTATGCTACTGAAGTCAATTTGGACACTTGTTTTTCTCCTTAAGTTGTACTTAATCTCATGAACGTGAATTCTGCAATTTTAGCCTAATGTTATAAAAAATATTTTTCACATCATTAAAAATCTTTCTAAATATACTTCAGTTGATGCCTACATTAGATGTCTGTTGCCGCTGTAACAAATTTCCACACATTTCAGGGCTTCAAACAACACTGTTTTATTATTTTATATTTCTGAGAGAAGTCCAACGCTGGAGTTACCGAGATACAGTGAAGGTCTTGGCAGAGCTGCGCTTCTTTCCAGAGGCTCCTTTCTCTTCAAACCCAGCAACAACTGGTTAAGTCCTTCTCATATCCCCTTACCCTGATCGATACTCCTGCTTCCCTCTTCCATTTTTGAAAACACATGTGCATATATCAAGGCCATATGGATATAATTCAGGATAATCTACCTATTTTATGGTCAGCTTATTAGCTACCTTAGTTCCATCTGCAATATTAGTGCTCTTTTGCCATGCAACCAATCATATTTGCAGGTTCTGGTGACTAGGTCCTAGATGGTGTTGGGCATGTTGGGGATGGGATATGCCGCCCACCCCAATGTGTAACGTGCTTTAGAACAGTATCCGAATACTTCACGCTCCCAGATCTTATCTTTGAATATATTTTATTAACACGGACATTATGTCATTGGTTTATTAAGGAGATAATAATATATTTAATAACACTGAGATTATATGTAATTGAAAGTAGCAGAAAATCAAACCTACACATATTATATGTTACTTACCTGTTGTGAATTTCCCATTTCTTGAGTTGATAATTTTGTCTCATGAGTTAGTCACTGAAATACATTTTAAGTTTTTATTTTAAGATACTATTTCTCCATATCTATGCACATCTGTGAATATATTTATGTTGACTTTATACTTAAAAGATTAAGTGTAATCTATGTTTATAATTATTCCCTGTTGAAGATCTGTGAAATATCATATCCATCCTGACATAGGAGAAACATGAGGCTAGAAAAATAAGTGAACATAAATTCTTTGGTGTAGGTTTAGAAAATTTATCAGTCAATCAATATATATATGTAAAATGCCTCTTGCAAAATGACTTCTATTCCCTACTTTCTATGTGTAATTATGTTGTGTTGTTTGGAAACAGGGATTTTGCCAATGTGATTGAGTCTGTAGGCCTTTAGAGAAAGTGTGCTGAAAGATTCAGCTGGGCCCAATCTAACCCCATGAACTCCTAAAAGCAGAGACATTTCTCCAGATGAAGTCAGAGAGATTCAACCAGTAGGAAGGACTGGACCCACCATTGCAAGAGATCAGCATGGGCAGACACTGGAAGCCCAGACCAATTCTCTGTCTGACAGCAAGAAAGTAGGGACCACAGTTCTACCTCAATACGGAACTGATTCGGCTAACACCTGGGCTGAGCTCAGAAATGGATTCCTCCCCACAGCCTCCAACAAGATATGCACTCTGGCCAACATTTTGTTTGCATGCTTGTGAGCACCTGAGCTAAAGGACTCAGGTGAGCACAGGGCCTTCTGACTTACAGAACCGTGAGATAATAAGGATGTGTTGTTTTAAGCCACTAAGTTTGTGATAACTTCAGCTAACTAGTAATAGGTAAGTAAACATGTATTAAAATAATTGACATGTATTACATAATCGATAAAATAAAAAGACAACCCACAGAATGGGAGAACATTCACTGACACCTCTCATAAGGGGTTAATATGCAAAATTTATAAAGAACTTACAAAATGCAACACAAAAACAACAACAGCAACAACAAAACCAAAACCCAATTAAAAATGAGTGAAGGACCTGAATAGACAACTCTCCAAAGAGGACATATGAATGGCCAACAGACATATGAAAAGGTGCTCAACATCACTAATCATCAGAGAGTAGCAAATCAAAACCACAATGAGATGTCATCTCACACCTGTCAGAATGGCTATTATCAATAAATCAACCAACAACAAGTGCTAGAGAAGGTGTGGAAAAATGAGACCCTTCTGCACTGTTGGTGGGAATGCAGACTGGTGCAGCCACTGTGGAAAGCAGTATGAAATTACCTCAAAAATTAAAAATGGATCTGTCTTTTGACCTAGCAATCCCACTTCTGGGAATATATATAAAGAAACTCAAAATACTAATTCAAAAGAACATAAGCTCCCCTATGTTCATTGCAGCATTATTCATAATTGCCTAGATATGGAAGTAGCCCAATTGCCCATCAGTAGATGAGTAGATAAAACAACTATGGGACATTTACACAGTGGAATACTACTTGACCCTAAAAAAGAAGAAAAATTTTGATGGCAGTGTAGGTAGACACACTGTGCCTCCTCACATAACCAAAATAAGGACCACAACAATTTAGAAACAAAAAACAACCAGTATCAACAGAAAATTGAACTGTATGAAGTCCGACAACCAAGGAGTTAAAGTAGACACATTCATCCAGACCAGTAGGAGGGGTCGAATTGGGCTGCTGAGTGGTGAAGGGTCGAGACAAAGCAGTGGCTGGCAGACCCTGGGCACGCAGGGCAGCAGCTGAAAGACCCAGCGAGGCAGCAGATTGTGGAGGGCACAGTGCACAAGGCGACTGGCAGATCCGGCAGTCCCACATTCGCGTGCAGATAAACCAAGCGAAACTGGGGAGCGAGACAGACCACACAACCCAGGGTCCCATCACAGGGAAATAAAGCCTCAAAACACTGATTGAAAATACCTGTGGGGGTTGAGGTGCCAGGAGAGACCCCCAGCCTCACAGGAGAGTTCATTGGAGAGACCCATGGGGTCCTAGAACGTACACAAACCCACTCACCCAGGAATCAGCACCAGAAGGGCCCAGTTTGTTTGGGGGAAGCGAGGGAAGTAACTGAAATCTGGTAGAGAGCAGAGCAAGCACCATTGTTCCCTCTCGGACCCTGCCCCCACATACAGTGTGACAACCCAGCAACTGGGTTGCCCTGCCCTAGTGAACACCTAAGGCTCCACCCCTCATATGTAACAGGTGCGACAAGACGAAAAAAATGGTCCAAACAAAGGAACAGATCAAAGCTTCAGAAAAAATACAACTAAGTGATGAAGAGATAGCCAACCTATCAGATGCACAGTTCAAAAGATTGGTAATCAGGATATTCACAGAATTGGTTGAATTTGGTCACAAATTAGATGAAAAAAAAGAAGGCTACGCTAAGTGAAATAAATGAAAATGTACAGGGAAGCAATAGTGATGGGGAGGAAAGTATGACTCAAATCA
>CM052548.1:14471197-14497734 GCA_028533065.1 Trachops cirrhosus | reverse complement strand
CAGAAAAAATACAACTAAGTGATGAAGAGATAGCCAACCTATCAGATGCACAGTTCAAAAGATTGGTAATCAGGATATTCACAGAATTGGTTGAATTTGGTCACAAATTAGATGAAAAAAAAGAAGGCTACGCTAAGTGAAATAAATGAAAATGTACAGGGAAGCAATAGTGATGGGGAGGAAAGTATGACTCAAATCAATGGAGTGGACCAGAAGGAAGAAAGAAATATCCAATCAGAAAAGAATGAAGAAATAAGAATTCAAAAAAATGAGGAAAGGCTTAGGAACCTCCAGGACACTTTAAACATTCCAATATCCGAATTACAGGGGTACCACAAGGAGAAGTGGAAGAGCAACAAGTGGAAAAGTTATTTGAACAAATAATAAAGGAGAACTCCCCCAATCTGGCAAGGAAATAGACTTCCAAGAAGTCCAGGAAGCTCAGAGAGTGCCAAAGAAGTTGGACCCAAGGAGGAACACACCAAGGCACATCATAATTACATTAGCCAAGGTTAAAGATAAGGAGAGAATCTTAAAAGCAGCAAGACAAAAGGAGAGAGTTACCTACAAAGGAGTTTCTATCACACTGTCAGCTGATTTCTCAAAAGAAACCTTGCAGGCAAGAAGGGGCTGGAAAGAAGTATTCCAAGTCATGAAAGGCAAGGACCTACACCCAAAATTACTCTATCCAGCAAAGCTTTCATTTAGAATTGGAAGGGCAGATCAAGTGCTTCTCAGATAAGGTCAAGTTAAAGGAGTTCATCATCGCCAAGCCCTTATTATATGAAATGTTAAAGGGACTTATCTAAGAAAAATAAGATAAAAATCACATACAGTAAAATGATAGCAAACTCACAATTATGAACAACCACACCTAAAACAAAAACAAAAGCAAACTAAGCAAACAACTAGAACAGGAACAGAACCACAGAAATGGAGATCACATGGAGGGTTAGCAACAGGGGAGTGGGAGGAGGAGAGAGGGGGAAAAGGTTCAGAGAATAAGTAACATCGATGGTAGGTAGAAAATAGGGGGAGGGCAATGTAGCATGGGAAATGTAGAAGCTAAAAGAACTTATAAGTATGACACATGGACATGAACTAAAGGAGGGGAATGTGGGTGGGAGGGGGTGTTCAGAGTGGAAGGAAGTGAAGGGGGAAAATGAGACAACTGTAACAGCATAATCAATAAAATATATTTTTAAAATAAATAAAATAAAAAAGAAGAAAATTTTACCATTTGTGAGAGTATGGATGGACCTGGAGAACATTATGCTAAGTGAAGTGAGCCAGTCAGAGAAAGACAAATTTTACCATATGATTTCACTCATATGTGGAATCTGATGAATGAACTGAACTAACAAGGCAAATGGGGACAGACTCATAGATGGAGAGCAGACAACAACTGCTGGGGAAGGTTAGTGGGGGAAGGATTGAGCAAAAGGAAAATGGACTCATGGACATGGACAACAGTGTGGTGGTTGCTGGGAGCAGGGAGATATAAGGGTATCAAATGGAAATGGAAAAATATGAAGATTAAATTACAAAAATGCTTCTCCAATGGGATTGACAAAGCTTAAAGAGTGCAGTTTTGTGTGGGGTTAACAAGGGTGCTTTGATAAACAATTTGTGAGAATTGTAATTTGTAGTTCTCTTAGGAGGGTAATTTGACATTATGTGTGAAAATTAAAATTCACATGCCATTTCATTTGTTAGTTTCATTTAGGTAAGTTCACCTTCTAGATATACCCACACCTGAAGGAAAGACATGTGCAAAAATGTGTGCCTATTTTAGTACTGTTTGTATAAAAAATAGTAAGTTTTTTCTTTTTCTTCTATTTCTATCGCTTAACTTTTTCTTTTGTTATGTTTGGACTTGTCTTTAATTCCTGAAATCCTTTCAGAACCATAAAAGTGACAAGGGTGTCTTGTTATTTATAACAATCCCCTTCTGCCATGACTGGGTTTATGTTAATGAAGTAAGTTTTGAAAAGCTCCTAAGCATAAGGTCTGATTATCAAGGGAACCCACCAGGAATAAAGGATTGAACTTTCAGTGCCTGACTCTCTGTTTTGGGTGGAGGGGAGAAGAACTAGAGATTAAATCAATGGGCAGTCATTAGATTAATCATGCGTAAATAATAAAGCCTTAGTGAAAATTCAAAAGGACAGGGATTGGAGAGCCTCCAGGTTGGAAATTAAGTGGGAGTGCATGCAATGCATGCACCCTTTTCCCATACCTTGCCCTATGCATCTCTTTCATCAGACTGTTACTGAGCTACCTCCTTTCATAAGAAACCAGTAATACAGTAAATGAAATGTTTTCTCTGAGTTCTGTGAGCCACTCCAGGAAATTAACAAAACTCACAGAGGCTATTGTTGGAACCTTAGATATATTGGTGATTGGTCAGAAACACAGGTGATAATCTGGGTTTGTGACTGGCATCTGAGGTGTTAAGAGATGGGGATGGTGGTTTTGTGAAATTGAGCTCTTAAAGTTGTGAAATTTGATTTATCTCCTGGTAGATAGTGTCAGAATTGAGGTGAACTGTAGATTACCCAGCTGGTATTGGAGAATTGCTTGGTCTGGTTTGTGGGCTCCCCATCCCCCACCCCCAACACACACACACACACACACACACACACACACACACACACACACACGTTAGTACTAGGTGCAGGGTGCTTTGCCATAAAACAGATGCCGGGATGTGTTTTCAAGTGAAATAAGGTGCTAGAGAGTGCTCTGTTATGAATACATATTTTTAAGGACACATGTTATGTGCCACATGCATAGAATGTTTCTAATTCCATGGTAAAACCTGGTCAAATTGAATTTCTCTGGGAAAGTTGTCATGGGAACTGGGAGTCTAGGTGAAGATGGAGATTTTATCTTCCCTCTGGTATTACTTAAACATTAACATGTGCCTTTATCACTTGTCAAAGTATTTCTTATCCAAGTTTTTTTTCCCTCCTTATAAATAAACTGTCCCTCAGAAATCCTGCAGCCCTATCCATTCCCATGAGAAATTTGACTGTCTGTCTTTCTAGAAAAAGTCTTCTAGAATGTGGATATGGGGTCGCACTTACCTCTCTCTCCAGTGCCATATTACAAACACATCCAAGCACTTACAAATATACTTGAATATTGCATGCATGGGCCTTTATATACTCCAGTTATATTTCTATAAAAATTAAAGTATGAATCACCCAGAAATTACATAGTATTTGGTCAGTGAGGATGTACGATGAGGGAGGGACAAAAATAGCACATTGCCTGTAGTACTTTTACTTTTAATATGTAAAGAGCCAGGATGGGGTTGGTAATCAGAGCATTTTGAAAAGCTAAGTGGTGTTGAGGGGTTTTCATGATAGTAAAACATTACAGTCTTTCTAACGTATTTTAATTCTGGTGGAATCAAATTCAATTAAAACATGCTATGAACTCTTAGACTAAATGTAATATGCGTTGTACCCTAGTGTAGGGTAAATGGAGGCAGCCTGGCTTCCTTGCCCAGGTGTCTGGGTAACTAAGGAAGCCATGTTCCCATAGCCTTGGAGGGACCTAATAAGTAGCGTTCTCATAGCCTTGAGTATGGGTCCAATAAATGGTTCCCATAACAAGAAGTGGGCTCGCATGTACAGAATTATAACATTATATAATCTGGCTTTAAGCAGGATTTGTTTGCCTCTAGTACTTAACCCAGTAGGGGCTTCTCACTACAGACACTCAGCTTGCAGCGTGCTTGGCTCGCCCACCCATGAGTAAAGGTGTGTCAAGCATCCCCACAGCGCGGCACATTTTCTTCCATCTCCCCAAATGCAGCGTGGACCTGCCAGGTCTTGACAGGCTGCAACACACCTAGCTAGCAGGGTATGGAGAAAGTTCCATTTGTTATGGATGTTTATTTCCGTTTCCTTTATTTTCTACAATAAAGATGTAACTTATTGTCAGAGAAAGATGTTTTAAACATCTGTTATTGGGGAATGACTGTATGATACTCTCTGTTTGCTGTTATTAATTTTGGTGGAGATAACAGGGTCTGAGCAAGGGCTTTCTCCGTCTATTCAGAGATCATCAACATGGACAAACTATTGTTTTCCACTGCGGTTTCATAGTCCTACTTTTCAAATGTTGCATGCATTCTTCTTTCCATGTGTCTTCATGGGTGTGTTAGGTGAAAGTTGCCAGATGCTCATCAGTTGGTGCTAACCACCCTCTCTGCTGTGACATGAGTCTTCCTAATTCAAACCAAGAAAATTGATGTGCGCTTTTGAAATTGCATCAGAATGTCCCTATTCAAAGTAGAGTATGTTCTGTAATAAAGGAGAATTAATTATGGGATAATGTGTATCTTACCTGAAATGCCCACTTTTGGTTCCAGAATCAAGGCAGGTGTAACAAACAGTTGCAGTCCATCCCCTTATATTTCTTTCCTGTAATAATAACTCAGACATTTATTTAACTCCACATGTTTGAACAAGGTAAACATATTAATTGCAAATGCATAGTCCTTTAAGAAAATGAGTAGTGTATATATATGTATCTGAAAAGTTATCTGAGCGTCAACACTAAAGACTTAGTGGAACTTGACAGTAACATTTAACTACACTTTACCAACACTCATGGGAAGCGTTCAGCTAGGGGATGTCTGTGTTGTCCTCATTCTGGTCCCTTCACATTCATCTTCTTGCTTGGTTTCAGCTTTATTGATTTGGACTTCTTATATGACACTAATGAGATCTGAAATGTCCCTTCCTCTATGAGTGCTCCTGTTATTCTTTTATTAAAGTTCTAGGTTTCCATATCTGCAACTGGTTAAAATTCACTTTGAGTTTTACATCTTCAGAAATTAATCACTTGGGTTAAGCTTCCATCCGACGTGCGCTGCACTATCCCTGCCTCTACTTACACATTAGTGAAGGAAGGTTCCTTCATTCCACACTCTTGAAGCTTCCGTGATTTGTATGAATTTTCTCTGCCACTAACTCCATGTCCTACATGTATTTTGCTTCTAAAAATGGCCTTGAAAACTCTTCTCTTTTTTATAAGGAACAGTAACTGTAGAAAATGAATCCTATCCTTTTGCTGAAATAATGTTGAATGTGACACTTCTTTGGAAAACTATCAAACTTTTTGATTGAATGCTACAGCTTTAAACAAAAACAAAAACTGTGCATTGTTAGGGCCACTATGTAGGGTTCTACCTTTTAATATTCTGTGTAGCATCAGAAAAAAAGCTATTCGTAACATAGACCTCACTGATTTTGATATTTTTACTGAAGCATTTTTTGACAGATGATAAGAAAGTATTTTCTTGCAACAAAATTAGTACACTCTTACAATATGTTGATATATGGAAATATCTTAAGGAAGAGAAATGTTTTTAAAATGCAAACAAAGATCATTTGAACTAGCATTGACCTCACTGTTATAAGAAGGAATATGGGATTGCATTAGTTTGAGGACCTTCAGGCAGAAAATACAACGGAGTTGTTATCAGTACATTTTTTTTGAGTCAGAAGCACCTGGTTCAAATCCTGATTTCTTCACTTCCTAGCTAAGTGACCTTGAGAGAAATATTTAACCTTTCAGAAATTGGGTTTTGTCATGTGGAAGACTGGGAATGGGTAATAACATTTTTATAAGTTACACATAGTTTTTCCTTGAAATATGCACAGACCTTGGTGTAAATGGGCAATAAGCATTTACCCGGACCAGCAAATGTGGGGACTGAGGGACGGTTTTATCTCGACTCTTCATTGTGTGCACATATATCTTAATGGATCGATTATAATACCTTAAATAGAGTGATCGACCAAGTGGCTAGCAGGTGGTGTGCGCGTGACGGTAACTTTCAGATACAAATCCATGGAAATTGCAGACAGTGGCACACCTGCCCCTAACTCCAGGACCATTAGAGATTAGGATTTAACAGTGGTAAGCTGTGGGTAGGAATCCTAGCACCAGAGGCTTTGGGTGCATCCCACAGAAGGAGATGTCAGGAATATGGGCAGAAAAGGCAGACGTTCGGTGGAGACGTGCAGCTAGCTTTCCTCAGAGGATCCTGCACAGATAATAAACTCTATGACACCCAGGTGAGGAGTGTCCACTTGTGTAAAATCTAAGAAATTGCCTTATGAGATGAAATTTGCTAAAATAAGAAGCCCTTTGGAGGCGTTTCTCCTGTCTGCCCAAGACAGGAAAAGAGTTATACAATTCACCTCTGCTGAATTCACCTGAAATAAACTTTGTAACTCTTCCTGAGTGTGAAAATAACAGGCCATTGAAAAGATGGCAGCAAGAAGGGGAAGAACATTAGAGGGATTTGCCTCAAGTAGAATCACTTAGGTAGTTATGTTATGTGAGGAGCTCTGATCTTTTTGCGCCCAGAAGAAAATGTAGAAATCTACCCAGCAAAAACCCCCAACATATATTAATCCCAAAATAGTCCCAGAATTTCTTGAGGCAGAAGAGCTGACTGACAGCAGATGTGGAAATCTGGAAAAAGAAATCAGATGAGGCATAACTTGAAAGTGAATGTGGTGTACAAAGCCACATCCTTCAGAAAGTTTCCTTGTTTTAAATTTTCAGTGTTTGTAATAATGTGCACTTTTCTGTCCTGTTTTCTCAAAAACAGTTTTCATGGACCATCAGATTAGGGATTGAGCCCAGGGAGATATATTCAGTCACAGCTTAATGTGGGTCTAGGGAAACCTTTAAAATTAGACATGTGGGAATATTTGCTTTGTAGTTTGGATTTTCTAGAGGCAGATGCTGAAATGGATTTGGAGTATAAAATATTTATCAGGGAATGGCACCTGTGAAGGAATGGAGGTAGAAGAAGGATTGAGCAAAGCAAGTGGTCAAAGGCTGATCTACTTCTGACAGAGCCTTCATCTGCCAGTAGGCAGTCCTGCCCACAGACTTGCTCCAAGTCGGGCCTGAAATGTATGGGCCTCTAAACCCCACCTTGCCCGGTCAGTGGATGGAAGCGGCGCTTCTCCACCACTGTTCCTGCACACGGGGGCGAGACCTCAGGCAAGGAGGCTCCCTGCAGCTGGTGGAGTCCGGAAGGAGCTTGGGGACTCTCTGGGGGTTGCACCTTTGCAGCTAGCTGGGCATCATGCCTTCCCTTGATGGGTGATCTGAGTGTCACATCTCCATGCCCACCACTCTTCATTATTTTTGCAGTTTTTCCCTCATTTCTTTTATGTAGGTAGATGAGCCTTTAACTATTCTTTTCCAAATGAGATTAGGGAATGTAATGCGCTTTATGGCCTTCCTGTTTTCTCTGAATTTGTTTCAGAGAATAACAAAATTTACTATGGAGAATGGAAGAAAAACAGAATTTACTATACAGAAAATATCTCTAATTATAGAACTTTAATAGATAATCCTGGTCCAGAAAATTTTTTCAAGTGTTATAGGCTTCAAACCTGCCCTTACATAATCCTATGTGTTACATTTCATATTTCAATAAATGATTTCTCTAAATAATATCTTAAGGGCTTATTACTCAAAATGAAGTCCTGATTCCCTGGGGTGGAGGGGAGGGGAGACTCTTTCATTTCTTAATAAAGCAAAGTTTACACTTAACATCCCTAAATTTCTATCCCTAATTTGGTGAATATCTCTAATTGAGCATGTGTAATTTAATTTAGAAGAAAGAAAGAAAACGATCGTTGCTGTGATACTGAGAGCTTTCTCCTTGGCTGACAGCTTGTCCCTCGACTTTCTTCAATCACAGCTCTGACATTCCCTTGACCATTCCAAACCTCGATGAGACCCTTTAGTCAGGAGTTTTACAGGAGTAGGCAAGCATGAAATTAATTTTCCAAAGTGAAGTAGCTTACAGATGCCAGAAGCTCATAACTCAGTACTCCTGGTAATTCTCTGAATTAGATTTTTGCTCCTAGGTTTGGGGTGTTGTTGCTGTTGCCATTGCTCTTATGGTTTAACTGGGCAAATTCCTTCAGTCTTTTTAATATAGCGATAATGGGTTACACACTTTCAGGACAAGGAACCTACTTTCCTTTTTTATGTGTGTATGTTTTAATTTTCTGGCTATACTTTTTCTTGGTGAGACACAGATATCCAGAAATGTGCTGGTTTTATAAGGTTACTAAGAGATAATTTCCTGCCACATTGCATTTAAAATTGTTCCAGTCCCTTTGTTCTGACCCTGCAAGAGACAGCAGCATGTCCAGTTAAGAGCCCAGACCTCTAATCTGCACTCCAAGGAATACAAATTCTGGCCTCTGTAGAATTGGGGAAGACATCCCCATAAGGGTTTTGCATATGTAGGTTTCTCACTTACAGATAAGAATAATGGACCAATTATATTAAACAAGCAATTTTTAGTAATGTAATTTAAATTGTAACATTTACTATATGTGTATTGACCTAATGATGGGATGTGTTTCAGCTCTTGCAAAGTGACTCCTATTGATTGTTGGTTTCTCCCACAGTCTGAGTGTAGAGTTTTCCTATAAAACTTTTCATAAGCCAAAATGGGTAAAGTGAAGATTATCCCCCCTCTTTCCAAAAATTCTTGTTACCTACTTCACTTTTATAAAAGACCTACATGTATACAGTAGCAGCTTTTTTTATGTAAGTGAAAATTCTCCTTGAATTTCTTTCAACTAGAAAAAATGAATACTAATGTAGATTTTCATAAAAGCCAAGTGGCATAACACAAACTTTACAAAGGCTTAAGATACCTGTATGTTAAATGACTCCTGATCAATCAGTTAGATTAGTGTGTGTGTGTTACAAAGGATTTTCCACTGTTTTTATTTTTTGCTACAATTGCTAATTTGGTGACTATTAGTCAAACTTCTTACTATAATTCCTTTTCACATCTTGATTCACACACCATCAGTTTTGAAATGATGACATTTTGTATAATGTAGTATATTTGTATGACCACGTATTAGATGCTTGAACCAAATTGAGAATATCAGTGTCTCTGCACTAAGAATATATGCTGAATCCTCTTCCACTCCTCTGTGGGCACCCATAGCGCTCTTCCTTACTGTGGAAGTATACAGAGCATAGGATATAAAGGGCTAGCTGGTCCAAGTTGATCTCCCACAGGGACCCATTCTATGTCCTTTTGTCAGATATCTTAGTATGCAATTGGGATTGTCATACTGAGAGTTGCAAGAATCCTTTATTCTAAGATCAGTGGAATAAGAACTAAATAGAAGAGTCAAGTGGAAGCCTTAATACTACATCCTTCCTCATGGGTCACATTAAACATTCAGAAGTGGTATTACACCCAGGCTGATGATAGAGATTTGCACTATGCTCACAGATTTACAGGATGCAGTGTTGACCAGCTCTATCATACCCCATTCACCAAGGAAACACAAAGCCATTGCACCTCCAGCTGCTACAGAAAACAGCACAACATTTGTAGGCATCTTGGATTCTGAGATCTGCACATATACGCTTGAGAAGATGGTTTCAGAATATTTTTTTGTATCTTGAAAAGCTGTTTGGAAGGGGATGCAGAGGAAAAAAGTCTTTCGCAGCAGGTTCAAACTATGATATTTATAGCCCTACCGATTTGGCCACATGGTTCAGGAGCTCTCAAGCTGCTTGAGAAGGCCATGTTCACAGGGATGTTTTGTGTGTGTCCCGTAAGCCAAGACTTCTTGGAAGACATGAATCGTAGTTATAATAAACTCGTTTATGCTTTTGAGGAAATTTTATGTCATCAGCAGCAGAAAACTCCTCTTTGTGTTGAAAGCAAACCCTGACATGCTAGCAGACCCCAGGAGAGACTAAACACCTAAGCAGGGGACAAATATTAACTGTGTAGCTGGAGATAGGCATCAAGGACTGGGGATGGCAGGCCTGTTAAGTCAAAGGCTTGGATGACGAAACATCAACTCATTATACAAATGAAACTGTGCATACACATGTAGTACTGAAATGATCCAGGGGACACAAGTTAGTTTAACAAAACCATGGCCTGTAAACTCATGTCACTAACCACTCTTGCACCCCTTCTTTAGGTATGATAGCCCTGTGGTGTTTTAAGCATGACCAGATGATTAAGAAAGAAGAAAATTAGAAAGGCCTGGTGCATGGATGGCTTTGCTGAGTCCTATGGGACAAAAGGAAAATAGTCCCTTGCTGTTCAAAGCGTTACATAGAGGTGATCCTGCAGACCCATGTTGAGGAGGAAACTCCCAGTAGACAGAGCTCTGAGAAATATGCCTGCACATCAACTTGGTGTGGAGTGAGGAAGGCTGTGGGAATGCCTCAGGTGTGCACTGTCTTGGCTCATTGTGCAGAGACCTAAAGGGAGACTAAGGGAAGATTAGGGACAAAGTAGCCTGGCACGGAAGCAGGTGGAAAGTCCTCTGCGAGTGAGCAGAGATGTGTTATCTTACATCAGGGAGAAGCCCATCAGGAAAGGTCTCTCACAGAGGAGATCCTAAAAGCCACTCAGCAGAGCTCAGCCACCCACTGCTTCAGTATCCAAGTACCTGGAAAAATGAACCAATAATGCTATAGCTATCATGGCAATGGGAATTTTTTACATGCCCTAATGGGAAAGGCATTCTTTCAGAAAGGTTTCTCTAGCTTCCACCTCCTCTTCATCTTGCAAATAAAGAGCTCAGGAATAAATACAGACATATACAGCACATTAATTTATAACAAAGGAGACAAGAATATACAATGAGGACAGGGTAATTTCTTCAATAAATTGTGTGGGATGGGGAAAACTAGATGGGCACATGTAGAAGAATGAAACCATACACAAACATTCAAGATGGGTCAAATAATTTCACATAACCTGAAACCATAAAACTCCTTGAAAAAACCATAGGCAGTAAATATTTTGACAGAGACCTTGGTGATGATTTTTTGGACTTAACACCAAAAAAAAAGAAAGAAAGAGAGAGAGAGAAAGACAAAAGCAAAAATAAACAAGTGGGGCTTCATCAAACTATAAAGTTTCTGCACAGCCTAGAAACCATCAACAAAACAAAAAAGGCAATCTACTAAGTGAGAGAAGATATATGAAGTGATATATTTGATAAAGGTTTACTATCCAAAATATATAAAGAACTCATACCACTCAATATCAAAAACCAAGCAATCCAGTTAAAGAATGGCCAGAGGAATCCAATAGACATTTTTTTAAAGATTTTATTTATTTATTTAGGGAGGGAGAAAGAAAGGGAGAGAAACATCAGTGTGTGGTTGCCTTTCACATGTTCCCCACTGGGGACCTGGCCTGCAACCCAGACATGTGCCCTGACTGGTAATCGAACCAGTGACCCTTTGCTTCACAGGCCCATGCTCATTCCACTGAGCTACACCAACCAGGGCCCAATAGACATTTTCTAAAGAAGATAAACAAGTAGCCAGCTGACACACAAAGAGATGCTCAGCATCACTAATCATTACAGAAATGTACATTATAACCATAGTGAGATATACTCACACCTGTAAGAATGACTGTTACCAAAAACACAAGGTGCAATGACTATTGGTGAGGATGTGCAGAAAAGGGATAATTATGCACTGTGGGTAGGAATGTAAATTGGTTCATCCACTATGGAAAACTGTATGGAGTTTTCTCAAAAAAAAATTAAAAACAGAACTACCATAATATCCAGGAATTGCATTTCTGGGTATCTATGTGAAATGAAAAAAAAACATTGGTTGAAAAGGTTTATGTCATTGTATGCATTTCAGAAATTTTTACAATAGCCAGGATAGGGAAGCAAACTAAATGCCCATCAGTGGGTGTATGGATAAAGAAGAACGAGTACACTACTGGTGGGAATGCAAACTGGAGCATCTACTATGGAAAACAGTATGGAGTTTCTTCAAAAAACTAAAAAATGAAATTGCCCTTTGACCCAACAATCCCACTTCTGGGCTATATCCTAAGAATCCTAAAACACCAGCCAGAAAAAAATATATATGCACCCCAATGTTCATAGTAGTGCTATTTACCATAGCCAAGATCTGGAAACAATCTAAGTGCCCATCAGCAAATGAGTGGGTAGAAAAGATGTGGTACATTTACACAATGGAATACTATGTGGCTGTCAAAATGAAGCTCTTTTCTTTTTTAAAGATTTTATTTATTTTTGAGAGAGGGGAAGGGAGGGAGAAAGAAAGGGAGAGAAACATGGTTATGTGAGTGAAAGATAGATCACTTGTCTCTCGCTTGCCCTCACCTGGCAACCTAGCCTGCAACCCAGGCATGTGCCCTGACTGGGAATCAAACCAGCTGCCTTTTGGTTCACAGGCCAGCACTCAATCCACTGAGCCACACCAGCCAGGGCAAAAAGAAAGAACTCTTACCATTTGCAACAGAAGGGGTGGACCTGGAGCTTATTATGCTAAGTGAAATAAGTCAGTCAGACATATACCATATGATCTCACTCATATGTGCAATCTAATGAACAAAATAAATCAATGAAAAAAGTAATCCCTGAGGCACGGATACATGGAACAGACTGACATATCTCAGAGGGGTGTGGGGTGGCTACTAGAAGAGATTTGCCAAAAAAAACATATATGCATATATGCACAGTCCATGGACACAGAAAACAATGGGGGGAAGGCTGGGGTAGGAGGAGCTCTGTAGAGGGAAGGAGAGTGGGTGAAAATGGAGAATATCTGTAATAGTCTGTACAGTCAAAAGAAAGAAATAAAATTTCCTAGGAAATTATGTTTTAGTACAGAAGTTAGAACATTAAAACAAACAACCTTCTGTATTTAAGAAAATGTGGTGAAAAAAATCCTATTAAAAAAAGAGGTGGTATATATATATGTTTGTATATATATAATATATGCATATGTATCTATTTATACTACATATGTTTGTGTGTGTGTGTGTGTGTAATGGAATACTATTCAGACATAAAGAAAGAATGAAATCTTGCTATTCACAAAACATAGATAAACCTGAGGCCATTATGCTATGTGAAAAAGTCAGAAAGAGGAAGCCAAATACTTTATGACCTCACCTGTTTGTGGAATCTGAAGGAAAACAACAACAACCAAAAGGGTACATGAATGATGAGAAGAGTTCTGTGGTCATCAGAGCCGGCAGAGGTGGTGGGAGTGGGTAAGTGAAGTGGTTAAAGAGGATTAAAAAGTATAAACCTCCAACTTAAAATAAATTAGTTATGAGGTATTACTTGCAACTTTTTAATAATAATAAAAAATTGGTGGTGGTACATATTAACTAGACTTATTGTAGTGATTATTTCACACTATATACTAATTTTAATATATAGTATATAAATTACAGTATATAGTACATTATTATAGTATATATAGCTATATACTAATTGTACCTCTGAAACTAACATAAGGTTGCACATGAATTATATCTATAATTTAGAAAGATACCTCTAATTGTTTTCCACTTAAAATGAAAATATGTTAAATAAGAAAACAAAAAGAATTGGTGCCTCTTTTTTAAAAAAAGGTCATCGCTATAAAAAAAGAAGAAAAATAGGTAATAGGAAAAGGAGCTGCCCTGGCTGGTGCAGCTCAGTGGATTGAGCACGGGCTGTGAACCAAAGCATTGCAGGTTCGATTCCCAGTCAGGGCACTTGCCTGGGTTGCGGGCCAGGTCCCCACTGGGGACCACATGAGAGACAACCACACATTGATGTTTCTCTCTCTCTCCTTGCCCCCCCTCTTCCCTTCTCTAAAAATAAATAAATAAAATATTTAAAACAAAAGAAAGAAAAGGAGCTCTACTATGGGGTTGTATAAAATAGAAAAAGTCATAAGTGACAATGGACTAGACTTTTCCAAGGAACACACAAGTGCATATAAATAAGTATAGTAGCTAACTAACTAACATCCATTGAGAGGTTTTCTTGTGCCAGACCTGTTGCCAAATACAGTGATTAGGTTATTTTTAGTTTCCTTAAAAATGAACAAAACAACAGAGACAAGAATATCAGTTACACACTGCTCCCATCTTATAGATTGAATCACGTGATACCAAGCAGTAAGTTAGTGCTACCATGTATAAACCCAGATATTCATAATCTAGAATCTGGACTGTAAATCACTATGTTTATTGTGTTACTGTTTCAGATGCACAAAAACACAGATTATCCTATGTGATGTACTTCATGCAGTGAGGAATTGAATCTAGCTGTTGGTGGTGCATATAAATGCATACCTAATAGGCTTGCACCCTTAGGTACTACCACAGTTAGGCTATAGAGCCTTCCAGAAGGCAACCATGGTATGTTCACAGAGCTCATCTGCCAGACTCTGGTTCCTGAAACATTGGCAGATAAGTCTAAGCTCCACAAAGCTCTATTTCTGGTCCTCATCTTTAATTGAAGACAGGGTGTTTATACACAGAGTGTTTTTAAAACTCTCTAATGACTCATTGTAGGTACCTCCTCTGGTAAACATGCCTCTTTTTGAAGTTCATTGCTATTAAATTCGATGTGCGTAGTGTTCCTGAAACTATGAAGCTAATTACTGTCAACCAATATATATAAGACTACCCTAAGGATTCTCCCTCACTTCATAGAAATGTAGTCTTAGTTTTCTGAACCATTCATCTATTTATTACTCTAAAAATTCTATTGAAAAACTTCAATAGAATTGAATATATATAGATATATACACAGAGAGAGATTTTGCCAGGCATTGTATCAGCAACTGGGGATGGAATAATAAACAAAATAGTGCCGTTTCCTTAATGTGATAGTTGAAAGGAAAAAGAGGACTTCTAGGGAATGAGACTGAAGAAATAGTGAATAGCTATCTATGGTAAAGATTTGGATTTCACTAGAGCTGTGATGGAAAGCCATTAAAAGCTTTTGAGCAAAGAAGTGATCAAACCTAGCATATGTTTAAAGGGGCCGTGCTGACCACTTGTGTGAAGGGCAAATAGTCATGTACCCCTGTTCATGTGGCTAAGTTAGTTTTCTTGGCCATAGATAACAGGTAAATTGCTCGCAAGAACCTTTCTGGCATTAAACTACTGCATATTATGTGAACAAAGCTTCAAGATTATTACCCTTATACTGCAGTCTTTAAGAACCCTGAAATACACCACTGTTAAACAACAGCTGATATCGGGGAAATTTGCTATCAAGAAAGACCATCCAGAGCTTATTTGCAGTTCTAACAAGAGAGGTTATCTATTTTGTGATACTGCAGGACACTTCAGCAGTAATTTTGAAGAGAAGTGTCATTAAAGTAGGCATGATAAATCCGAATCCGAAGAAACAGAATTGTTTTAAGTTTTTTTGTCATTTCAAAGGCTTCTCCACTGCCTGCATTATATGCTGCTGTATTTCCTCTTCTTAGTTCAGTGATCGTTACACCATAGATGTTTAATAAATATTTTTATAAACTAATGTTTAACATGTATTCCACAATTACATACAAAAGGCTCATGCTCAGTCTTAAGGGTGATGTAGACTGAGGGAAGACATGTTTCCTGTGTTCACGGAGTTTGCAGTCTGATTTGGTTGAAGAGATTAAACATGTGGCTATGAACATGATTTCAACGAGAATTGGCATTTACCGGATGTTTGCAGTGTGCCAGGCACTGTGCTGTGTGCCGTTTGCATATTTGCTTTGGTAATCTTCGCAACAGACACAGGTCGGTAAGAGTGTTATTACATCTCCTTTATGCCAAAAAAAGAGGAAATGAATCTTAGAGAGTTTGTGTGATTTGACTAAGAACCCAAGACTGAGAAATTCCAAACAGCCTGACTTGCCTTATTAAGCAGTAAGCAAAGATCGTCTCTGAGGAGTTAGGGATGTCAGGCTCTAACTGTGACTGGCCTTTAGAAAAGGAGAGACATTTTATCTGTGGGTCCTCAAGGGAAAGTTCACGGAAGAGGTGGGCCCGTGGAGCAATATATAAAGAGAAAGAAATGCATCCCAGAGGCATACTAGCACTGCTAATGCTGAAACTATATAAAATGTGAAGCACGTGGAAAAGAGTATAAAACAACAATTACAGATTTAAAATTTTGTAAGTTTTTGGTATATGTGGTGCATGTTCTTTTATGTACAAGGTCTGTCCAGAAGTTATCCAGCCATGTAATATGAAAAATAAGGACATTTGTTAAAGAATATACATGACAAAGGAAACATTGTACATAGGACAATGATGCCTCAGTCCCCTTCAAAGCAAGCACTTTGGGACCTCACACAGTTCTCCCAATTGTCATCAGATGCCCTGTCATATTTTCCTGAATCTCATCGATGGTCTGAAATCTCTTTCCTTTCAAAGGTGATTTTATTTTGAGGAAAAGCCAGAAGTGGCAGGGTACCAAATCTGGGCTGTAAGAGGACTGAGTCAGCGGGGTGATTTGATGTTTTGCCAAAAAAATGGTATAAGACATGATGCCTGAGTGGGTGCATCGTTGTGATGAAGCTGCCAATCACCAGTTGTGGCCTTTACTTGTGGCCCTCTGAATCATTTGAATAGTTTCCACGGAGGAATTGGTTAACCTTAATGCAAAATTTGTTGCAGATCCATTGCTCTACTCACTAAGTCATTTTGAATGTGATGGCCACATAGTGTGCTCACTCAACAGCATCTATTACCCCCACTGACTAGTACAGTGAAGTTGTCATTTTTCATACATGGCATTCCAGTCTACTCTCCTTGGTTTTCAGGTTACTTTGATGTTGCACAAACTGTTCTCATTAGATTAACAACAGCTGCACTTTTTCTGGACAGACCTCATATCTATCTATCTATCTATATCATCTATCTATCTATATCATCTATCTATCATCTATCTATCATCTATCTCTACTCCAGTGCCCCAAGGATCTTCTTCTCACTGTTTGCCACTGGGAAGTGCTTGCTGCCTGTGTCTCTCTTCCTGTCTCTCTCTTGTCTTCTCACTGTCTTCCAATCTCCTATAGAACAAGACGAATAAACCCAATACATTGCATGCTGGGAAGACTTTAAATGACAAGATAAATGCCAAGGAAGTGTACCAGTTCTGACAGGGTATTTCCAGATCTTAGGATTTAAAAGCTTTTTAACCTTTAGATGCAACTGACTGCTTATCTCTGACTGACATGTGCTCTTTAGTCTTGTTGGTCGCAAACAGTTTTTTAGCAAGCACTTTATATTTTGTTCTAAAAATATATAGGATATTATATTAGTGTCTGTCTCCTTCTGTAACAAATTCCCTTTTCATGTGGAAGCTAGACTTACAGAAAGGGAACCATTGAGAAGAGCAGGCATACCGATAGCTATTTATAACTGGAATTACTAGTTCTTATTCTTGCTGACATTCGAAATCTTTATCTATTTACACTAGCCTTCATTTATTATTTTCTGAAAATTACTAGATCAGTGACAAAGTACATTTTGCTATAAAAATCACATATCGGGTGGTTTATTCTTTCACATAAAAGTACCCCGCAGGTAAGTGCTTGACACTTGGCTTTGTGGCTCCCTGCAATCAACTAACACCAAGGCTGTTTCTATCTTTCTCCTTTGTAATCCATAATGAACCATTTCCACCTGCAAGTTTAAAGATGTCTGCTACGGCTATGACCATAATACGGAGTTTTCAGAAAGGAAGAAAGAAAAAGGGGAGAAAATCAAAAGAGGGCCCACTGAAAAATTTCTGTCTTACAATTCCTTTAGGGACTTTTCCAACAGAACTATCAAGATCTTACATCTATCTCAATTTCCAAGACTACATATGTAGCCACACCAATCTGCAAGAGAGACTTGGAAAATGTGATATTTTGATGGACATATACTGTACGCCTAATAAAAGTAGAAATTTTTCATTAAGAAGAACTAGGAGAATGAGATCATGTAAACTTTTATTCTTAATCTGGGGTCATGATTGTCTAAATTGAAAATGACTTTAAAGAGAAGTGTAACTGATTTCCTAACCTTAGAACTGAGGCAATGTACTTGTTAACAGTAAATACGTACTAACTTATATCACAACATGCTAAGGACTTTATATATAATATCTTACTGTATGCCTTTGCTGTGTCTGTGAAGATAGCAAAACTGCTTATTAGCTGTGACTTGGGTGAAGACACATTCAGGCAAGGCTCGGTCTCCACACTGGATCCTGGGGATAGTAAATACGGAATAGTCAACAGGCTTTAAGCTCCGTGTGAGTAAGGATAGCGTACTCCCAATTTACATCATATCAAGGATAGTGTTTGACGCATGAGAGGTACCAAACCAAAATTTTTGATTAATATGAAGGTCACACAGCCAGCGTGCAGATTGAAGCAGTTATATCTGACTTCAGAGACTGGGCTTTGAATTATCTGCATTACCTTATTTTATTTTGTCAAAAATATCTTGATTTGCTTTTTATCTATTTATTACATTGCATTTTTCCATAGTGCCTTTTTTCTCCCAAATATTTTGCTTATAACCCTAATGAGATTAGAGTATTTTATTGAAACTGACAGAAAACCAATTCAAATAAGCTCAAGCAAAAGAGAAGTGCACTGTAGGAATGTTGGAGTTTGTCACTGAATCTAGGGATGTAAATATGATCGGACCTGAGGAGCAACTAGAAACCGTACCAGCCGAGTCACCACTGTTTGACTCATACATCCGTTCCAGTCTGCATTTAGATAATCCTCTCTCACTCTCCACTCTGTCATTCTATGCTTTTCTGTGCCTAAATCAGAGAACCTCATTCTTTCAGGTCTCACAGGATATATGTTGTCTCTTCAGAAATTAGAAACAGTCTCATGGTTCCACTTCTAAAATTCCCAGAGGAGAACTGAGTGGCTGAGGTTGGGTAAGGTGCCTGGCTCTGGTCAATGTATATGAATGGTGATGATCTGCTTTATGTGTCCATTTGCCTAGATTATAATCCCCAGTTATTCAATTAAACTCTAGTGTATGTAAGTGTTGCTGCAAAGACATTTTGTCGATGTGATTAAAGTTTATAATCAAATGGCTTTGGGGAAGGAGTGAGTGTGCCTGGGGTTAGTCTTTATAAGCCATTAATGATTCTTGGGACTGACACTCATCACTCTCTTTGCTTCTAGACCTACAACTATACTGCATTATAGAAAGCCCCGAAGAGTGAGGTACCCAGTGTGTTATAACTCATAAAGTTGTGTACTACACACTAAAATTATGTAATGTTTCCACATACCGACAGAAATCTAGAATATGTGTGTGGGAATGGCTCTTAAGAGTATGACATCATTGTGGAAGGAACATGAAGTTAGGTCAGGTTGATTTTTTTTTAATTTGGGTTCACTAAACAGAGTTTCTGGATTCAGTGTTTTAGCTAAAAGGATTCAAAATGGCTCTAAAAGTTTGCTGGTTTTAGGGATGAAACTTTAAGGTATTCTATACCAGAACTGCCTCGCCATACTATAGAGAAAAGCACCTAAAGGTTTAGGGAGATTGGAACATTCAAATAACTGTATCATTTTAGAATGTTAGAAAACAGTAATAACTGCTGAACCACCCCAGATTGTCTAGAGGATACAATATTCACTAAAAAAACTGTGATAAATTTTTGAGAAGAACCTCAAAATTCTAGAAAATCCCTATGGTTCTTTTCTGTAAGTAGTGAATCACAGTGGGAACTGTTACAATGTAACTACGTTCCCTAATTTACTGGGGACAATGTGATCTCAGAATAACACAGGTTACAGAGTTGCATTTAATCAACAAAGACAAAGGAGACATGTTTAAATTAATAGACAATGGAATCAAAGCAAAATCATCTAACTCAGAGGTATGATGATGGTTAGTTGAATATGATCTCCTTAAAAAAGAAATAAAAGAGAAGATTGCTAACTTTGGATTTGATCTGTATAAGCAGAAGGGTTCTAGGTCAAGTATGTGGAGGTGTAACTTATGTCACTGCAGCCTGACTCATAGCTCCTCAGTCAACTCGCAGACTTGAGACAGTTTACAGACCTCAATTTCCTCTTGAGTACAGACTGTACTGCCAAAGATGTGGACTATTAGTCTCTTCCCCAGCTTTCCCCCCAAAACTTGTGTCATTTACCAGGATGACAGCACTGAGAAAGGGAAAATAATGCTCATGGGAGATTACCAGACAGTCTTTGAATTAGAATTCAATAGTGGAGACACAAAAACATCACTTTGTCCACCATTCAGATCAGGGACTTATGGAGGTCAGATAATCAATGAAGTTTTCGCTTGGATCCATCTTATAGTTGGTCCAGTTGTTTATGAAATATATTCTGTGCTTACTTAACAACTTATCCAGTTCTAGAAAGCATAATTGCAATATACTTACTTAGCAACAGACCAGATTTCCACATTAGTTCCCCAGATTATGGAGTAAGGGCTATTATGGTGGGAAAGTCCAAGTAGAAGCCACCAGAATTGCCTTTACCTAGGGAAAAAAAAATCACCTAAAAGCAATACCACAAACCTGGAGGGACTGTAGAGATATCATCACTAAGGACTTGAAATATGCAATGTTGTGATTGCAACCATCCCATTTAACTTGTTTATTTGACCTGTTCCGACAGCAGATAGCAGAGAATGACAGTAAATCATCATAAGCTTAACCAGGTGGTGACTTCAGCTGCAGCTGTATTTCCACATGTGCATTCATTGCTTGAGCAAATCAACATATCCCTAAAATTGATATGCAGCTATTTATCTGGCAATTGTCCTTTTTCTGAATACCTATTATCAGGCCCACCAATTGTGTCCCTTACAGCTGGCAAAGCCCACAATGTTATAACATTCTCTGTCCTACCAGAGAGGTATGTCAACTCTCAAACCCTGAATCATAATTTACTCCACAGTAGCTTTGATTGCCTTTCTCTTCCACGTGATGTCACGTTAGTCCATTATATTAATATGCTGATTGGATCTGGTGACTAAGGAGTAGCAACTATACTTGATACATTAGTGAAACATCTGTATGTCAGACTGTGGGAAATAAACCCAACAAAAATTTAGGGGCCTGTCATCTTCGTTATATTTCTATAGGCCCATTCATTTGGGACATATTAAAATATCTCTTCCAACGTAAATGATGATAAGCTGCATCTGGTTTCTCCTACAACAAAGAAGTGCTACACATTACGGGTCTCCATGGAACGTGGAGAAACATATTCCTAATTTGTTTAGGTTACTGTTACTCATTTACCAAGTGATCAAAGAAGCCATTTGCTTTGACTGAGACCCAGAATAAGAGAAGGCTCTGCAACAGGTGTAGGTTGCCATGCAAAACACTCTACCACATGAACCATGTGAGCCAACAAATCCAATGATGCTGGAAGGGAGATGTCTGGACCAGCTTCTCCAACTAACCACACACAGCATGACCCTTAGGTTTTTGGAACAAAATAACTACTCTCAATTTGAGACATGGCTTTTGGTTTGCTAATGGGCCTTAGGAGACACACTGGGTGCTTATCTATGGCTTAGCAAGAAAGCAGGCATACTAAGATGCCCATATGAATGCTCACAAAATGGTGACTTCAGCAGTAGATTTTACTAATCAATATATAAGATTACCCACTCTGTGTACAGCTATTACCCTTTTTCTACAGCCACCTTTCTCAGGGCCCAATGGATTCACGAACAAAGTGATTATGGTGGCAGATATAGAGATTTTGCATGGCTGTAGAAATGGATTATGTGTTGTCAGACCCTCAAGCCATACATCTGGGTATCTACACAGTAGGACCCCATCATCCAATGGAAGTGGTATATATGGGATCAAGCTTGAGCAGGCACTGAAATCATGAGATGCATAAAGAAGTGACTCAGATGCCCTGGGTCCTACTTGTGCTACAATACCTTCACTTTTGAAGCCCATACCAACAATCTCATGGAGAATTCTCTGTGAACAGGAGACTGAGGAAGAGAAGTGAATCTATTATGGATGGTTCTTCATGATATCTAGGCACCCAAAAGTGGGCAGCTGTAGCACTACAGCTCCTCTCGGGGGCATCCCTGAAGGACAGCGATGAGGGGAAATCCTTCTTCTGGTAGAACTTTGATCAGTGCACCTGGTTGTTTATTTTCCCTAGCAGGTGAAACAACCAGAACCACTAGTGAATAGCAATTCATTGGCTGTGGTTTAATGACTTGGTTGGATGGTCGTGATTGGCAAAATTTGTGACAAGGCCTGAGCAAGAGGCATGAGGATAAATCTTTATTAATGGGCAAAGAATGTGAAGATACTTGCATCCCATATGAATGTTCATTAAATGGTGACCTCAGCAGCAGAATATATTAAAATCAAATTAATGGAAGTCTACCTCTTTCTCTAGCCATTTCTGTCATTGTCCAATGGCCTCATGAACAGGCTGAACATGGTGACAGGAATGCAGATTATACATAGGCTTAGCAACATAAATTTCTATTATCAATGCCATCCTCTCTACTGCTACTGTTTTTTGGCCTCTCTGCCAGGAGAAAAGAATAAAACTAGATCTTCTAAAATAAAGTTGGATCCCCAAGTTGACCAGCTATCTACTTGGTAGTAAACTGATTACACTGGTCAGCTTCCATTAAGGAATAAGTAGTGCTTTATCTATACTAGAATAGACACACTAGATATGAATTTGCCTTTCCTGAACTTAATCCTTCTGCTAAAACTACCACCCATTAAATAATGTCTTCTCCACCATCATGGTATTCCATGCAGTATTGCTACACTGTTCAAGGAAGTCATTTTACAGCAAATAAAGTATAGCTATGGGACCATGCTCTTGAAATGTACTGGTCTTACTATGTTTGCATCACCTTGAAATGAATAGTGAAATAGCTTTTTGAAGATCAGTTATAGTGCCAGATAGATTATAATACCTTATGAGACCTAGGCAGTGTCACTCATATGGTACAGTTCCTTCCATAGTTAGCACCCATTCATGCAGAAATCAAGGATTAGAAATAGGAGTGTTCCTATTCACTACTACACCAACTAATCTACTAGCAACATTTTTATGCCCCAACCCCATGACCTGGCCACATTGGACTTGGTCTGCATCTGAATTAACAGGCAAATATGAGAGTTTCTGTAACGTCTGGGTTGATTGATCCTTATTACCAACAGGGAATTTAATTGTTATTACACAATGAAAGTGAGGATCAGTATGTCATTAGTACAACATGGGGGCAAGGAAGAGTACGTCTGGAATATGGTAAATCCTCATATAATGTCGTTGATGGGTTCTGTGACTTCAAGCAAAATTATATATAACAAAACAACTTTAACAGAGGCTAATTAGTATAAACAAGAGTTTAGTTCCTAAGACATCTCATCAATGTTATAACAAAATGAATTTGGAACAAAATAATGTTGTTCTAGAATGTGCTGTACAGAATATTTCCTAGGGTGTCTTGCTATTATCAGGTCCTGTGATTAAAGTCAGTGGAAAATCACAACCACTCCATTCAGACAGTACTGCTAATGGCCCAGACCCTTCAGGGATGAAATTTTGGGTGCTCTACCGGGCAAAGAACCATGAGCAGCTAAGATTCTTCTTGAAAACAAACGACAAATGGAAGTGGAAGGGAAGAAAGTAGTTATAAAGCCAGCTATTGTATGTGCGTCAGATGACCAGGGGTGGACTTGGACTGTTCTACGTGTTAACTTGCTAGGCTATCAGGCTCAGTTGTTCAGTCCAACATGAATCTAGGTGCTGTAGTGAAGGTATTTTGTAAGTGTAATGAAATTCCACAGTTAGTTGACTTTAAGTAAGTGAGAGTATCCTAATTAACCTGGGTGGGCCTGGTTCAGTCCCTGGAAAGGACTTATGATTAGAACTGAGGTTTTCTTGAAGAAGAAATTCCAACTGTGTACAGAAGGTTCAGATTGTGCCAAGAGTTTAAACCTGTTCTTTCTGTGGCATGGCCGATGGATCTGGGGACTTTTCCTTGCCAGCCCCAATAAGTCCCTTAAGATATACTTAGAAATCCTTAAGATATAAGGGATTTATATACAAATCTCTTAAGATGTATTTCCTACTGGCCAGTTTCTCTAGCTGTACTCTGACCAAAACAAAGATACAGTCATGTTTTACATGGTAGCTGCTGCAGAGGGGATCTTGGCATGGAAAGGAGGAGGGAACAATTTGAGATGCTGAGGAAGTCGGGGTAGAGAAGGTGGGTGATGTGTAGAGTGGAGTAAAGTTAAACAGATGAACCCAGTGAATTAGCTACAGGTTTTTATTATGATCTCTGGGCTGAGCCTGCAATCAACATCTACGATGCTTTATATCGTGTAGAAAAATCTGCTTAGAAGGCTTGATTGCTTTACTGTATTTGCTTGTATTTATCCATTTTTACGTGATTCCCAAATTGTACACATTATTGTTTAATTCAGAAGAGTGAGGAAAATGCTCAAAGTTAAAAATTCATAATCTCACAGTTTTGAGTTCTTTCCAACTGATGGTTTAAAATGAAATCACAGTCTCTATAAACACTTAGGGACATACTCTAGAGAATTATATTATTTAAAAAGATAAATTGGGAATATATACCCTTTTAAATCTGCATGTTTATGCTTTCTGTCTTTGGGCATTTGAATATATATTGTAACAATTCACTCATTATTTTCTAATCTTTTCACTGTTCATGTATTTCTTTTTCTTTTACTTTTGCTGGAGCAAACTTCCTGCTGAATTATCCATTAACTTTTCTCAGCAATCACACTCCCTTAAAAAAATAAAAAAAGTTCTTTCTAGCTCAAGGCAAAATGAGCTGAGATTGCCAATGTTTTGGGAAGCTCCATTACATAACAAACAGAGAAAGAAAATTAGACTTAAAGAAAATTAAAGCGCTATCAAAACAAGGTCTTTGGCGGGAATATTTTTGCTGCAGTTAATGTGTTCTGAAATACAAAATGAGTTCGCTATTCTGATGAAGCTTTTTCTTATAATTAAACATCAAGAAAGCAATTAGAATATATTATATTTGTTTTAAGTATCTTTAGTAAGATGATTGAGAAAAAAGAATGAAGCAAAATAAAACCTAGCAGGAAGGAAGGGGTAAATTAAAAAAAAAAAAGAAAGCTTAAATTCCACATATCAGTGATGCTCCTTTTTAAAAAGTACTGGAAGAAAAAAAAGTTCTTAAAATAGTAATATTCAATCTCTGGCAACCCAATGCATAATTCAGTCTGTCTCATAATAGAGTATCTGATTCACAGGAATCATTTTGAATGTTACCTTCTCAAAGAGCAATTTTGCCTTTGGAAAGCTAATTTCAAATACACTAGGATGCCTTTATAGTCTGTCAACAATAATAGCAGATAACAAAAGAAAGAAAGAATTAGTGAGAGCTGTGGGGGAAGGGAGGAAGGGAGGGAATATAAAAGGAGTTAGGTAGTCTACGAAGCCTAGGTATTTAGTCCAAGTATTCAGTTTTATTTTAATTCATGTTTCTCTACTTATATGTTTCATCACCTTTGATAAATTCCTGTGCCAACCTATCTTCCATGTTTATGCCTAATTTAAACAATAGCTTTTAAAAAATTCATGGGAATATTTGAATTTTTTATTTAGGTCTGCGATAATCTTCATATCTTTGGATTTATTAATATTTCTTTTGGAAGATGAACCTAAAGAAATATTAAAGATATATATATATATACACATATATGTATATATCTCCATTAAGCTAGCTATTACTGTAGACTTATTTTTAATAGGGGAAATTGAAGAAAAATGGCTAGGATTTGGATAATAGTAAATTGTAGTACATTGAGTTAGTAGAGTACGTGCCTTTACCTAAATAATTATTATAAACACTATGTAGGAAAATGCTTATGGTAAGTGGAATGAAAAACTGAGAAGATAAAACAATCCCCCACATCAGTTATCATTTTTAAGAAGGGCATATGCCTGTGGGAGTGAATGTAATCGACTGTGAAGAACTAAAAGCAACTATTGTGTGCGAGTAATGAAATAGTTGGTAATATTTCCAAAAATAATTTATGCAAGAAGTAAAAGAAAATTTAATGCATTTAAATATTTTTTAATTGTTGAAAAATGGTACTTTTCAGGACATTTAGTTTTCCAAATCTCTTTTCTGTGCTTCTACTTCTCTTTCACTTTATTCATATAGGTTTATCTTTTGTCTCACTTGTCAGTTGTCACTGTTTTGATCTTTGATTATACTTATTCTCAAACCTTGATACATTACAGACATAAACTTTCTTTTTTTTTTTATTTTTATTTTTAATTTGTTTATTCAGTACAGTTTCTATCCTTTATTCCTATTCCAGCCCACCCAGCCATTCCTCCCCTCCTCCCTCCCATTTCCAAGCCCCCTAGTTTTGTCCATGTTTCCTCTATATTTGTTCCTGTAAACCTTTCCCTTCTCCCTTGAAATTCCCCTGAAATTCCCTCCCCTCTCCCCTCTGGTCACTGACAACCTGTCCTCTATTTCAGTGTCTTTTGTTATATTTTACTTGTTTCTTTGTTTTGTTGTTTAGGTTCCTGTTAAAGGCAAGATCATATGGTATTTGTCTTTCACTGCCTGGCTTATTTCACTTAGCATAATGCTTTCCAGCTCCATCCATGCTGTTGCA
>CM052548.1:14308175-14470697 GCA_028533065.1 Trachops cirrhosus | reverse complement strand
TCCCCTGAAATTCCCTCCCCTCTCCCCTCTGGTCACTGACAACCTGTCCTCTATTTCAGTGTCTTTTGTTATATTTTACTTGTTTCTTTGTTTTGTTGTTTAGGTTCCTGTTAAAGGCAAGATCATATGGTATTTGTCTTTCACTGCCTGGCTTATTTCACTTAGCATAATGCTTTCCAGCTCCATCCATGCTGTTGCAAAGGGTATGAGCTCCTTCTTTCTTTCAGCTACATAGTATTCCATTGTGTAAATGTACCATAGTTTTTTTTCATTTTGTAACATATATGTCTTTAGTTCCAAAGAATATTTTTAATGAGGAAAGAAAATGGCTGCATGTAGGCAAAAAAAAAAGAGAGAGAAATAAAGAAAGAAAAAGGGAAAAGAGAATGCAATGATATAGGCTCTTGAAGCACGCAATTAAATTCAGATGGACATACTCCCTTTCCAAAATAAAAATTTGGCATAGCAAAATCAGATATACTTAAAGATAATATACACATCCTTTCTTATAAAGATAAGCACCATGAAAAACTAAGGTACCGGAGTACGCACATGTAAACACATGCCCACCATTCACAGACACTGAGGGAACATAATTTAGACTTAGAGTTCAGAGAAGTCATCCACTAATAAAATTTACTCTGCTGAGTTCTTGGTAATCTTGGATACCGTGATATAGTAAATGCTGAGAAGAATAAAATGTTTTCATTGATTAGAAATTCATGACCTGCAGTTGGCAGTGTGGTGAGTAGATGTCGGACTGGAATGAACTAGGAGTTAATGAGAGATGAGGAGGTCAAAACAGAGATGGCAGCCAGCACCTATCACAAGTGGCTATCAAGAGGAGATATTAGAACAATTGCTAAAAGTCTCAATTCTAGAAGAATTTTTGCTTTTAAGGTAGGCCCATTGAATTATATATAAATGAAGAAAAGAAGAATGCAATTAGTAGGGAAAGATGATGGCAAAGAAATGGGATATTCAATAGACCAGAGAAATTGGAAATTCAAAGGTTGGGGTAGAGGATGGGATTGAGGGCCCAAATGAAAGATTGCCTCGATAGGGAGAGGGACACAAATCAAAGTCGGCAAGTGCTGCAGAAGCACGTTTAAACAATGTGTGCCAGAACTGGTAAAACAGTGTTGTTTTATGTATTTTTTTAGTGAAAGATGATGAGATGTCAATTGCTCAGAATGGTTATGATTTGAAAAAGATACAAATGTTATTTAAGAAAGTTGATTTAAAAAGTGTAAGAGAATATTATAATGAACTAAATGGTTATATCTCCTCAGACTTCTCATGTTGAAACGTATTGCCCGAGGCGACTAGGTCATGAAGTCAGAGCCCTCATAAGTGAATCTGTGTTCTTATGAAAGAGATCCTTAATAGGAAGTCCATTTCTCAAATTCAGGAAGCTCATTTCCCAACTTTGCATTCTTAGGACAGCATACTGGGCCCAAGTGCTCAAAATATTCGTTCAGCACAAATGAATGAATCTGTGTCCTGCAACTACATACCTAAATCAGAAATTCTTTAACAATTATCTCCTTACTTCTCTATTTAAAATCTGCTTATTGCCAAATATTTGACTAGAAATAATTGATGTAGTATTTATCATGAAATTTGCAATGCAGATATATGGTCTAGAAAAGAAAAATCTTATTCTTTTCTATTATAACTCTTATTTGTGAGTTATTTATATAAGTATAAAATATTATGCATAATGTAGCAATTGCTACCATACTATCAGTTTCATCCACAATGTAAAACTATTATAATGAATCAAAAGTAGTGTTTGCAAAAATATATGATTTTATTTTTAACCTAGCTATGAATATGTAAAATACTTTTCTTCTAATACTGACAAGAAGTATACATTTCTATTTTGGGGGTAATTTGCATTTCCTGCAAAGCAAGTGAGATAGTGGCTTTATCTGTTGAATGGAAATACATGTAAATAATACTGATTGATTCGCCTTCTCTAAAATTTATATAGACACTCTCTATATTTTTCCATATTATTTTACTGTTCTTTTTAAAATTTGTAGATGGCAATGATTACTGGGGGAACATTGATAAACAGAAATGTGTTGGAAGGTGGAAAAAACAATGAAGTGCATCAATCCTTATATTTAGTGGATTTTTATAGACCAGACTTACCTCAGCCACTGGGACCCAATGTGTTTATCTCTTCCGGCTTCCATTTGTTTAGATTTCTATCCAAAAATATTGTTTTAAAGGCAGTATATCTATTCCATATTTCAAGGTGAACAATTCTTATTTATTGCACCTGGTTTTGGGGTCTTCCTAAATAGCAAAATTTTGACTGCTGGCAATCTATAAGAATAATTTCCCAGAAAAAAAAAAAAGGTTAGGCAGTCAGAAAGTGGGGATGATGCACCCTCCCCTCCAGCACACTTCATCACTTTGACATTGACCGAAGGAAAGACCTGCATCCCTCAGGCTAGTGGTTACTGTCTTTAATGTCAGGATCGGGCAGTTCTGAAGGGTTATCTGAGAGTGGCTTTTGGCCTGATCTTAGGACATTGCTCCAGGATGTAAAAAGTTGATACTGACATAATATATCCTCTCTGCCAGAGAATTTTTGGGCTGCTTGCAGAAGTTAGAAGAGACTATTTTTCAGAATATTCATTGCAAATAATTTCACTAATTAGAGAATGGAGAGATATTTGTGGTAGTCTCTGAACCTTTTAATCATCTGTTTTCAGTGTAAATACCTATGTACAGGCAAAGAGTAGTAAGATTATACATCTAGGTGTTTAAAAGAATTATGGTGCCATTTTGTTACCCTTCATGACAGCATGGGTGGAACTGGGGAGCATTATGCTAAGTGAAATAAGCCAGGTAGTGAAAGACAAACACCATATGATCTCACATATAAGTGAAACCTAATCAACAACAACAAAAAAAGGAGCAAAATATAACCAGAAACAGGGAAATAAAGAACAAACTGACAATAACCAGAGGGGTGAGAGGCGGGGAATAATGGGGCAAAGAAGGGGAAGGGTCATCAAGGAATGTGTGTAAAGGACTCATGGACTATGACAGTGGAGGTGGGGAGGGTTACTGTGGGAGGCAGGTGTGGGTAGTGTGGGGGAGAGTGATGGGCGGAAATGGGGACAGCTGTAATTGCACAACCATACAAAAAAGGAAAAAATAAAAAATAAAACAAACTGTTATTGATTTAATCTTGAAGGACTAGATTTCAAATGTGGTTATATACATCAAAATTAACAATATAAATCCTGTAAAATATACATGGTACAAATTTACATAATTAATTTTATATATATTAAGTATTTGCTACTGGGAAGTATCAATATCACTATGTTTATAACTATATTTTTAACATTTTTTGAATGCCAATTAAAATATATTGAAGTTGTTTTCACATTTGTCTTATAATTAAAATAAGATACTGCTCTTGACATCCAGAATGACTTTGCTCTTTCAAATGTGTCCAATTTCCTATTTGTCATTTAACAGTTTCAGTATTACATAAATTCTACATTATTTCTGTAGTAAGGGGCTGTTAATTAAATTAAATGCAATATTTACTATCTAGAGATAATAAAATATCAATAATGCACTCAAAAATAAACTTTACATTTAAAAAATAGGGTGCAATATTTTCATTTCTTGCATGTTTTTCTATAAGATTTATTTCTACTAATCTTTTCACTTCTTATTTTTTCTCAATCCATATAATCTTACTATTATTACCTACAATATTACAAGATAAAATGTTTGAGAAAAATTTATTTCAATTTATTTTAGTTAAAGTATTTTTAAGTAAATTTCAGAATATTTGAGAGTATATCAAACTCAAGTATATTGAATACTCAGTTGTGAGGAAGTTTTACAAATTCCATTTTTATTTTATTTGAAACTACAAAAGTTGTTACATTTGATTTTAGTTGTAAAATGGTAGATAAGAACAATGATCTTTAACAAAATTTTAAAGATACATGTTATCTACATGTTATGTCAAACTGTTTATTATAAAAAGGAGATTTTGGGGGGAGTATGATTTGGGCTTGTTTTCTTGTGTGATTTTTCTCAGGATTTTAACCTACTTTGGAAAAGAAATTTCTTTTTAAAGAAAAGAAAAAGAATGGCCTGTAAATATTTTCTAAAGATTTCTTGTCAAAGATTTACATCCTAAACACTGAATGTGAACTACATTTTAAAAATAAAGAATAATCTTATGAAAGAATGGAAAAATGTTTTTCCAACAACTTTGTTTAAAGCTAGGTTAAAAAACAGCTAGTCATATTAAAAATAACGTATTAAGTGATAAAAGCATAATTTAAAATAAATATCAAATATAAATTCTAAAAAAAAGCAGGGGAAAAAGTTATCATTTATAGATCACATTATCTTTTTGTAATATATTAGAATTTTTGTGAATTTTACATATAGTATGTGTAATATTTTTTAGAATGCTTTGAATATTATTTATATTTTCTGGAAAAAAACACAGAGAAAATTTGTTTAAAATATTGTCCATTATCACATAGCTGCAGGATGTTAAGGAGCTGAGATTTCCAGCCCCAAACATTGAACTTCCAAGTCAGTTCCACAAGTAAATATATTTTTGGTTTTGAATGGAAACCTGTCTGACTGAGTAATTGATAAATAACACCAAATGATTAAATTGTTATATAATTATTGTAGAAAACTTATGAAAATACAGTGAAATAATGTCACCTAAATCAGAACATCTCTCCTTCAATGTATCACCTCAAACCCTGAGCTCTGTATGCTGTGATGTGTCTATGTGTGCGGGCATGAATGTGTCTGTGCATATGTGAGTGGGAAACATAAACTCCATTTCAGTACCTGGATATGTGTTATGTGTTTTTTCTTTATTGCAGTATCATTGGATTGTGTTCAAGATGCGATTGAAGAATTTTCGTTTATAGATGCTTATTCTGAAGTCTTCTATAAGGAAAGCAGTTCTTAAGTTTGAGCTTTCATTATTGAGTTTTATGAAAGTGAAGAACACTAGGTCTATTGTCAAAATTAGGAAATCAATTCTCTACCTGCAATTATTTTTCTCCTTGTTCTTCAGTAAACTCATTATTCATTTCATCTGTTGTACAATAATTTATCAGCTTTTCATTAAGAGAGCATTTTCCAAATATTACTAATACTTTTTTAATAATACATGGGTTTCTCTTCTGGGCACAGTTGGTCATTGGCTTGGTCAGAACAATACCTTATATAATAGCTGTTCAATTTTTCAAAAACAAGTTAATGTAGATCTCATTTTCCTTTGTATGCCAAAATTGAATATGGATGCATTGCAAGAAAAATGATCTCTGCTTAGAAAGAACATAAATATGAAGAAAAAGTACTTATGCTTTAAAGTAAAAGTTGATCATTGCTTATGAAGTTTTTCTATAGACTGTGCATTTAAATTATTTTGTATATGAATATCAAATATAAATAGACAAGAACATGTAAATTACACCTTACACCTAAACTCTGTATTTGTCATGCAGTAAAACTGAAAGTTCAGAATATTTAATGTCTTACAATTTATATAAAAATAAACTGAATCTTAGCTTCCCATTGGCCTTGACAAGTACTATGATGATAATAAAAGCTTTTAGATGCCTTCTTTTAAGTCGCACAGTAATATGACATCACCTCAGTTCTCAATTTTGCTTTTAGTTGGCTACAGGTACATAAAGCTTTTATTCATACCCTGCCTCTATTATTACTAAAACTGAACTGCATCTCTATTCACTCACAAAAGAATATCTGCCCTACATATAATGGCAATGCAGTTAATGAAATAATTGATTTAAATGCCGTGGTGTACATTGTAGAGACTTTTGCAGGCTCCATGGCTTTTAGAGTATCATTTAGAATGTCATTTTTGAAGTGCACTGTTATTTAGAACAAATTGCATGACAGATTTAATGCATTTGGTATTTCTCCTTGACATTAATACTACACATACTTTTTCCCTCACATTTTTTTGGTATTGAAAAGTCTTCATCTCTCATGTAGAGAAGCAATAAGGCACTACAAGAAGAACCTAAGCATCGGATCTAGCTAGACAGGCCTGGCTCATAAAGGCAAACCCATGTTGAATAGCCTCCGCTCTTTCACGTTGAGCAGTTTCTAACACACGCCGAAAGTGCTCACCGGAACATCAAATGCACTTATGTGAACTCGTTCCATGCAGCGTGTTTTGTTTAATTTAGTCTTACTACATGGACTAATCTATTTCTTTCCATATTTGTTCTACAAGGGGGAGGAAAAAACAATTTGTGTTACACCTATGCATCAGTGAGCAGCTGGAAAATGTTCGCGATTAAGGAAAACTGCTGTAAAATTTTAACAACTATGGGAGAAAGAAGACAGACTTTGGAGTCACATCTTCATTCTACCACTTAGTGGTTGTACGTCCTCAGGAAAGTCACTTAACCTTCTGCATTTTAGTCTACTCGGCATACAAAATAGACATTAGTACAATTTTTAATTTGTTTGAGTTCAAAAAGTATGCCTAGTTGAAATACATAAAGTTTCTAGAGTGTTAACCAGGCACAGAATTAATACCCTTCCCCTGAAATTTCAGGAAACCTGAAATGGGCCAAGGTCATAATTGATGTCTTTTGTGTGTGTGTGTGTGTGTGTGTGTGTGTGTGTGTGTGTCTGCAGGTAGACAGATGCCAGAAGCATAGTGAGTGCGTAGAAGTATTTTACATTTACTGGTCTTAACAGGGCTATTAGTTGATACATTTCTGGACAGTGTCTAAACATGAAATTTGAAGCAGTCCAGCAAGAAAGGAGGGAATACTTTATGACAGACATTGTTTAGAATTGTTGGTATGTGGTGATAATTAAATGTATACTGTTTTTATTCTATTTCACTATTGTTTGTAAATTCTCTATAGAGGATATAGCCACCTACCCAGCCACCCCTTATTGCATTCCCTTTTTATACACTGTTGACTGAATTGGCTGTTTTTGGCTGCTGTCCAATCAGAACTGGTTTCTTCCCAAGTTTCCCTTAGTGGTCATTTCTGATAGTCAATGCCGATCCCGCCCTGGAGTCAAATATGTTAATATAATTTCTGGGTACTGAGAAACTAGACATTTAAAGAATTATAAGGAACCCAGTTGATTCCCATACATTCTCCTTAATCATTTAAGATGCTCTATTTCTGATTTTATTGGTTATATGTAATATAACTACCTTTATAACCATAACTAAGAATCACAGGATTAAAAGTATCGTATCAAAGGCCTTGATTTTTCAAACTCAAAGAATAATCCTTACCATGTTTAAACTTTTACCAACATCCCAACTATTAAATATGTTTTAAATGGGGGTCTTTAAACAGGGGATAAAAATGGCTTTTATATTGTAGCACAGGCCTTTCTTTCTTTCAGCTACTTCAAAGATGTTGCCTTCCATTTCTTCTCCAGAATTCTCAAAGGAACAGCTTTGAATCTCTTTGTTCACTTCTGCGCCTCCCATTCACTATTCAAACCACTGCAGTCTCGCTTTTGTTCTCAACGCTCCGCTGAAAATGCTATTGTTAGGAAGGTCACCAAGGAGCTTCTAATTCCCAACTTTAATGAACTTTTTACTTCACCCGATATTATTGAAACACTTCCATGTATTCCTATGTTTCTTCATTCTTGTTTGTACTACATTTTATGAGCACATTTCTCTCTTCCTGCATTCTATATATTTGTGTTTTACAGAATTCCATAGACTCACTACTCTTTTTACTTCGAAACTCACTTATTTTTGTGGCATCAATGACTTGAATATGTGATTACCAAAACTGTTAGTTTAACACCAGATTTTGAGGACAATACTTGTGGTTGGAATTTCCATATCTTCTAATATATGTTTGCATTTTTCCACCTCTCTACTTCAATATTCTACAAGGATATCAGATTGACCAAATTCCAAAACTGAATCAATTGTGTCTATGCTTAAACAATTTTGTATTTTCTGAGTTTGTACCATTACTGTCTATTTACCTTCCAAACCTAAGAAACTGATTGATATTTTGAATCATTTTTCACTTATATTTAATGAATTATCTATTCCTAATGTTTCTTAACTTCCATTTCTATTTTAACTGCTCAAGGTCAAGACATTCCTCTCTATAATTAGGTATAATTATTGTGGAAATATCCTAGGTAGTTCTCCTGATTTTGAACTTGTTCCATTATACCCATTTTCTAGAGAGTCAACATAAATTACTATAATAAAATATGATTGTGTCATTTTTGTGTGTAGATAGCCTGTCTAAAAATATAATGTTTTTGTGTTCTTTTGTGTCATATTTCTGTTCTTCCCTTATGCCTATTGTGGGAAATATTCTTCTTGTACAGGATTCACTCCACTGGCTAGTTTAAAAAAATGCAAAATCAAAATCCTAGTACTTACAGAGTCCAACAAGTCAGTGGCTTTACTGGGTCCAGCTGGTAAGCTTGAAGATCTGATCATCCATAAGTCAGGCTCCATTCTGTGTTCCATAGCTGCTTTTACTACCACACAACATCATTATTGCAAAAAGGTAATGTTCATATAATGTTCTCCCCTAAATGTTGTTATGATCATTACATATTGCCAATAGAGCTTTAGCACCATTTCCTGGACCAAAAAGGAGTTTGCTCTACCTAGTGTTATTCTAAACCATTATATTTGACGCCAGCAAAATCTGTTGTTCCCAATGAAAAAATATTTAAGTATGTTTATTCACATACACATACATACACACACAACTCTTCCCAAAAGTATATCTACAATGTTATGGTGTCTTGTTTAAGAATATTTACATCCCAAGACTTGCTTTTGTGATAACAAGGTATTTTCCATGGTAATCAAAACCCAAGTACTAATTCATTCCATTATGATTATTTATTAACTCAAAAGAACCTTGTTATTTTAACCTGCCCAGTATCTTCTTTCTGGGCTCAAAAATCATGTTAGGTATTCCAATAATATCGATCTGCTGAAAGTAAGTTATAAGAATTTTGATTTATTTGTTTTTTTTTCTCAGAAAGTAAGATCAATAACATTACCTCTGCTCCAAAAAATTTAATGGCTTTTGTAATATTGTATATTTTCCACACCAATAAATACCATGCGAAATCATATATAATTCACAATGATTATATATATTCTATATATAGATATGCCACTTTTTATTAACAGATTACATTAGGTTATTTATTGTAAATGCTTTTTATCAGTACTTTTGTAAATAAATATATGTTCTGCAAATATTCCCTTAAAATAAATTTTCTTCCCTGGAATTACTGCATGAGTATTTCCAAGTTTTTCTTTATAAACATGATCAAATATTTTCTATAAATTTGTCAGAGTTTATATTCATTTCAATGATACATAGGAATTCCCATTTCTCCTATTTAATAAGACTCTTTTAGCATTTTTAATAACAAGGAAGTATCTCATGTATTAATTTCATAGATTTTTAAATAATCAGACCTGGTTTTCTTTTTCCACATACATGTATGTGATATTTAGAAGGTCCCATTGGATGTCTCAAGTGAACTGATATAATATTATTAGTTTTTACTGTTTAGCACATTGCATTTTTTCTAGTCTGGTCCCTAAGATCATTTATCATTGAGATTCCTGATGTCCAAACGTCACCACTGCTATCATGTGGCAAAGGACTGATTTTTCTGACTGCTCATCTTGAAGATGCAGATACCCACTAAAATGTGCATTTCCACACATCGAAAGCATCATGTCGTGTTCTACAAAAGTATGAAGAAAGCAAAACTACTTCCTTGTAAACGTAATTCCATTGTGTTTCATGCTATTGTCATTCTGTCCACCTCTGTGATATTTTTCTCAGAATAGTCTCTTTTGTTCTGACTCCACTATCTCTAATGATGAGCACTTCATTTGTTCACTCCTGGAAAATGACACCCTGTAACCTTTCTTTCATGTCACTCAGATGTGTTCAAATCATCCAAATTCCCAATGAATCAGCCTATATTCACCCTGTTATGCAAAGAACTCTCCTCCACCACCGTGCAGGCAATCGTGTCTCCTATGGGTCAGTTACCTAAATATACCAGGAATCAGATGTACTGGGGAATCCTTCAAGTAGCCACACTGAAGTCACTGACTATTTATATTTCAGCCAGAGGATAGGAGAACCAAAAGCAAAGGAAGAATGTTTTCATTCCATGGAATTTTTTTTTTACTCAGGGGTTTTATGCATGCCCACGATGTCCATGGTCCAAATGAATTTCTATGGAATACTTTGTTTGAATTGAGCATTTTCCCCTAGCTATTACAGAACCTGTGAGAGCCCGGTAACTCAGAATTACATTTAATACTAAAAATGCACAGATTCAGCCTTCAGTAGAACTTCATCCTTTCTAGTTATCAGAAGACAGAAGCCTTGTGAGATGAGAGGTATTACCTAGTCCAGAGGGCTTATGGAGAAATTTAAGTTTTATTTGTTTGTTTGTTGGTTGGTTGGTTGGTTGGTTTAAGTCCTGGTTCTTGTATGAAGTGATGAATTTATATAAAGTGACTTGGGGTTTCTCAGAGAAAAAAACTTGCTGAGGGCAATGTGTTCCTTCCAGCAATTCTTAATTGAAAATTTTTATCATTTTTGAAAACAGTAAGGAAATAACTTTGATTGACCTTTCTGATGAGGACATTATTGAAAATATTTATCATCTGATGTTCTTTTCTTCCCCTATCCTCTTCTCACTGACCTTTATGAAATAATTCTGAATTAAATTTAAATTTCCTTTGGCCTTTGTGATATTTACTATTGAAATACCATTTGCTTTATGGATCATTTTAAAGAGGTTCCTTTATGCACATAGCATTACTATAAAAGAAGCATAGCTACTTCATGAGGTCTTTCTTCTCTGCACTTTTTATCCTCTTAACCAGGATTTTCTTTCCACATATATGCTCTAATTCTGGAATATAATGACTTTTTAGTATAAGAAATGACAATCTTAATGTTTTTAGTATGACAAATAATGATTTAATTATTTTAATGAATGACTAAGTTGAGCTAATGCTTATGAGATAAAATAAACTTGATGAACAAAAGCTTACATTAGATTTTGTTTAGAAACAGCATTATTCTTCCGTTTAGTACAATGCAATTTAACAAAGAAATTTTGAACATCTCGTGTTTATAAGGCCCTGTGCTAGGTGTAAGAGATATAGAGGAAAAGGCAGTCATTTCTCAGTACAATGGAAACTGAGTGCAATTTCTATACTCAGAAAGTTCAGAGCCTAGCACATTACTGTATTAGTTAGAATATGCAGACTAGGTTGCTAGGGCATCACCTATGTGTTTCTCACTCATGTACCAATGAGATAGGCTGGTAATCTAGTGTAGGTAGATGGATTTGCTCCCCCCGATCTTTCTGGGATCAGGTTTCTCCTCTCCCTCATCTGTGGTCATTATGTGCATAGTCAAATTTGGTTCACCAGCACCAGTTCCAAGTCCCAGACCATGGAAAAAGAAAAAAAAAGGCAACAACTCTTGTAGCTTTTGCCTAGGCTTTTTAAGGGATAGTTTTATTCTTAAAATGACTGGCAAAGATTTAATTACATAATCACATCTATCTACAAAGGGATGGAAACTGATTTTGTCTGTTCAGCCATGTACTAAATTAAAACTTGGTATGAATAATGAAAGAAAAAAGGTAAGAGTGGAAATTGGAAAATTATTAGCAGTATGGATGTGCTTTTATAGAAATGAAGTATGAATTCATGTAAGTGCTATAGTAGAGAAATGCATGTATATGAAAATATATATGAGAACATATATGAGAATATATATATAGGAATGAGCCATTCATTCCTTCTGGTGTGGGCTGTTGGTGACTTAGTAACCCTGAGTTCCAGCTCTAGTTTGGCTATTTTCACATGACACCTTTGTGTTCCTGTTATCTATTGTATCTTTATACACCACCCCAAAATGTCGTGGCTTAAAACCAAAACAATAATTTGTCTTGCTCACAAATCTACAATTTGAGCTTGGCTCTATGGGGGCAGCTCATCTCTGTTCTGTGTGTTGTTGGCCAGAATGGATTAATTATAGCTGAAGGAATGTGGACAGCAGGACCAATAAAATGGCACTGGTCAGGTCAAAATAGGATAAAATACATAAAACAAAATGGTATCACTCATGTCAACGACGATGGCCTTGAGTCAGCCATGACACTTTGATTCAAGAAGGCAACTACGTAAGTTACACCAGGCTCCCTGCCAAATGGCTGCCAGGGTGGCACACCCAATGCAGAGGCACATGGGTAGTGGCACCAGAGAGGGCACACCTGCTAATAGAGCCCTGGGGGTTCTTGGCCCTGAGCCACACAATTTCCCAGCTCCATCAGGTGTCAAGAATTTGGGTATAATTGACATAGACTTCAGAGCCACCACCAAGACAGCAAATCTCCCAGCATGAGATACTCCTCCACACTACTCTGGGCCACGTGCCTCCACAGGCTCTGCCCCAGAGGGCTTTGGAATGCCCGAGGCACCTGCTCTCATTGAGGCTGTATCCCGGACTCCAGACTGAGACCCTGGGAATCAGGTTCATTAGGCCACCATTGATTGTTGTGTGTGAACTCTGTGTGATATTATAGAAGATAAGGTATTAATGTAATGTTGATATTCTGTCTCAGGTGAACATACATTTAATAAAAGCCGAGTTTGATCAACAGCTCTTGTAGTTCTCACCTCATTCCTTGCCACGGCCAAGTATATACTCAGCCAGGTGACCTACATCCCCTGAGCTGGAAGTGCGCCCTGAATTATAGGAAAGATTAGAACATGATCCTCCTCCAGAAGTTATGGCCTACAGAGGCCATTTTAAGGATGCTCGTGATAATCTGTCTAAAGGTGGCTGGAAAGTTAATGCCAGGTATTAGCTGAGAGTTCTGAATTCTTGTTCATATGGGCCTCTTCATGGATTGCTTGGGCATTTTTCCAAGAGAAAATATTTTAAGAAGCAAAAAGTAAAGGCCAATCTCTGAAGAACTAGGTTAGGAAACTGGCATAGCATTATGTCTGCCAAAACTATTGGTGAAAATAGTCTCAGAGTCAAAATTGATCAAAAAGAGGAAGATACCAAGTGGTATCCTCGTAAACTCACTCCAAAAAAAGCAACCTCTGGTTTGTAGCATTTGCCAATTTCTTAATGTAAATATTCTTGCTGTGGCAGAATGAAAGTTATAACCATTACAACATTTAACAGAGTCGAAAAGAGATAAGAAAAATATATTCTTGTTAGCTAGTACAAGCAGATTCCAACATACCACTTAATGCACCCTAACTGGTAATGGCAGATACTGTGTGGCCACATTTTCCCAACCATACAATGGGAATATCAGTGAAATTATGTGAAACCTTTTACTGGCAAGATAGGAATGGTGTCTACATTGCATCTCACATTTAAGCACGAAGATAGGTTGTAATTGAAAACATAGGAAGTTTAATGTGGAACAGCTTCATTATTAGACACTATTCTAAAATTTGTCTGTACTAATGATGGTAATGTTCTTGAGAAGATAACATAATGTTACTTTGCTATCCGATTTTTCATTCTAAAATATGTGATAAACATTGTAAAACCGCTTTGATTGTTATAACTCACATACTGATGAAAAGAGTATATTTTATTTGCAGTTCTAAAAACCATACATTGCCCCAAATTTAGGACTGCTATTTTTATCTAAATACATATCCAGATTTTAGATATCTTTTTTAAAAAATATTGGGTAGAATATGATCTTGTCTCCTATTATGTAGTTTTCTTTCAGTCTTAGTATTTATTCTTCAGTTTTTAAAGTGGTTAAGACTAAAGTTAAATTAAAATTGAACCTTTCAAAATACTTATGAATAAATATGATGATGTCTAGGATTTGCTTCAAAGTAATCTGAAGGAAGAAAAAAGTATAGATAAAACAGTATTAGTGAAGGTTTGATAAATGGTGAAAGTTCTTCGTGAGATCATTAGTGGAAGGCCCATTGGTAGCTTCAGAATGGAGACTGGTCACCAAAAAGAACGAATAGGTGATTGGTGGTTGAGACTTTGAACGAGCCCAAATTCCAGAGACAGGAAGGTGGCCGGAGCTTCATTTCAAACGCATAGTCAATAACTTAGTCAATTGTGTTAATGTAATGAAATTCCAATACTCTGTACATTCAAACCTAGTGGACCTCACTGGTCAGTGATGTTCCAGGAGAGTGGCACTCAATGACAGAGGCTTTGCATCCCTCCAAGAATATACCATGTGTGATCTTGTGTAATATACCTGCAATGATAAGTAAAGCATTTTTCTGTGTTCTGTAAAGCATTCAAACAAATTACAATAGCAAACCTGATGGGATTGGTCAGGACAATACTCACACGTGTAGCCCTTTGGTTAGAAGTGGGAAACGCTTGCGTCACCCCCGCCCACTCACACACGGAGACCCGAGATGAGAGCAGTCTTGGGGAAGGCTTTCCGCTTACACCGCAGGGTTTGTGCTGGCTCCAAGGGGTTAGCGTCAAGCCAGTTGGAATAAACGCAATAATTGCCTCTTAAATAACAAAGTTTACATGTCTCGTATACTTTGGATATATTTTCATGCTTTACGTTTTTCATTGCTCTTTATCACTCCAACCTCTGATCTTACTCTGTCATTGAAATTGTTGTTGTAGCAACACATCAACAATTATGTTTCCCTAAACACACAATGCTTATATTCACGTTAGTGCTCACGGCACCCACTTTGTCCGGAATGTCCTTCCTATATCACCTAGTTGTGAGTGACTGTTCTTCTTGGCTTGTTAACAACTTCTCCAGGGTGCCTTCCCAACCTACCAACTTTCTCTCACCTCAAAATGCCACACACTGCCAAAAATGTTGTAGTAAGTAACCTTTTTTATCTCTTTTACAGTCGTTGGCCATCATTTCATAATGGTCACGGAGTTGTTTTCACAGTGTGCTGCTAGCTCCACAACAATGTTCTCATCTCTGTTTCTCTACTCCCTGCACCGAGCTCAAGGGTTGCAACGAAGCGTGTGCAATAAATATTTGTTGTGAGAATTATTTGAGTGAAGTGAATGCACCTGTTTATGTCTTTCATAATGCACTTGTGTTGTTTTTCAAGGTCTAGGTTTACAACACTATATGTGATTTATTCTATGGAAGTTAGTTATTTTTATAACGTATTTTACTTTAAGTGAAAAAAGTTTCTGTTAGATAAGGAGTATGGGAAGTATTGTTTGTTTGTTTTTTGTTACTTTTTCCTCTAAATTTTATTGGTATTTAAAACAGTCTATACTCCTGTTGCTTTGTGGATGAGTGAATAACACAACTGTGTTTTTTCATCTCTCAACTGTAAATATTTTTATATGTTTTCATTAAAATATCTTTAATCAGCCCTGGCTGGTGTAGCTCAGTAGATTGAGTGCGGGCCTGTGAACCAAAGGATTGAGGTTCGATTCCCAGTCAGGGCACATGCCTGGGTTGCAGGCCAGTTCCCAGGAGGGGACGCATGAGAAGCAACCACACATTGATATTTCTCTCCCTCTCTCCTTCCCTTCGCCTCTAAAGATAAATAAATAAAAATTTAAAAAAATAAAAAATAAAATATCTTTAATCACACTGTAATTTTGACATCTGAGGTCTAAAGAATAACAAACACATGAATCCATCTTGACAGTATTTATTATTGACATAAAATTAGATCTTTATGTGAATTATAGAACATTGTAGTAATCCATTTTGAAGACTAAGCTGCAGTTCTTACAAACGTCACCTTTATCACTCAAGATTATCAAATGTTGAGCAGTGAGATCCTTAGTTATTCTATTAGAGTGTGTCTTTATACAGTGATTTGATTCCTTTTTTTTTAAGTCACTCTACAGTGTATGTGGAACAGACAAGTTTTGATCTAACAAACAGTAAGACTGAGTCTCTGTAATGTCATTTATTTAGGTGATGAGTGAAAGCTTCAGTTACTCTAAATGCCTGTTCTATGTGCAGTTAAAAAACAGAAACTGGAAATTTGTTTCTATTTTTTCCTTAAAATTATAGCTGAAATTATGTAGACGCCTGGACTGCCACTGTGAGATAGTTAAGAATAATAATCAGAATCTGCTAGAAGAAAAATATCCACAACTGGACTATAACTTTGTCATCAAAAACATTTCAAATCTTTTGTACAGAGAACGGGAAATAATACATTTATGTCCATATGTAGACCCTTCATTCTCTCCTAAGCTATTTCTTTGCCATTATGCAGACATGGGTTGAATTTGTTTGTAATTGAGATCCTCCCTTCCATCCTGGTTACTTTGTCCATTTGCAAGCTTTATTATGGATAAAAAGTTAAAGTAATATATAATTTCTGTCTTAAAAGAGTGTTACAGTACCATTAGAGAAGGAAGTAAAAGTCCAACTTTCAGCAGCAGCAGAAAAAATAATGTGCTGTTTAAGACCCTTCCCAAGTGCCATTCAGTAATATTTCTCAACAGTCATATGTCTGGGATAAAAAGCATTCCATACTACTGACCATTGACTAGAAATTAACAGCAGATCCATTTATCAGTTTCCCCATATGCCATTCTTTATTTAAATGCTGTTATATTTATAATTATCTACTGTTTCTTCTCTTCTAGAATATTGCATCCTATTTCTCTGATTTTAAAGGTGCAACTATCCTTAAAATTTTGAATTCAAGCAGCGTCTGTTCATTGATGGCACTGGCTCAGAAGTAATCTCCCTTTTCTTTAATATGATGCCTAGCACAGCACATTTCAGTACTGTATTCCCATCTAACTAATAATGTGCAAACTGTGCCCATCCAGTCAGATAAAACACTCTTTACAGTCACCATAAGGTTCTATTTTTCTGTTCTATGTCTCTATTTTCACGTGCAAACAAATATAGCACCAAACCTGAGTGGATATACTTACACATACATAACTAATTGATTTAACAGAATCACTAAACTTTCTACTCAGTGGTACCTTTTCCGAGAAGCCTTCCAAAGTGGCAAGATAGTCTTGGGCTAATATATGTCAACAACTTGAATAATCATGAATCTTCCCTTGAGATTTGGGGCTTATTGACTTATATTTAAATTAAATAGGTAAGTATATATGACTATATTTATAGAATAAGGAGAGAGACAAAAGGCAGAGACAGAGACAAACAATATGATTATTTCTACCGTGAAAGGTATTAGCTCTGGAGTCAAATATGCCTAGATTCTTAACTGAGCTCTTTCATATGCTAGCTTTTTTATCTTGGGCAGTTGCCTACCTTCTGTGTCTTAATGTCTTCCTCCATAAAATGTTGATAATTTGTAACCACTTCATACTTATTTTGGTGGAAAATAAATGAGGAATAAATGAAAGAGAAAATAAATATTCCAATGTTTAATAAATATGGCTGCATATGTAACCGTACACTATAGAGTTAGTTATGAGCTCTATGCATATGCATAAATGCAGATACAGTCTAAAACTTACTTTATATTGTGATCTCCATAATATTGTGTCATTCTCAGATATTCCTTGAAGACTAGTTGAGAAGTTGTTTTGGTGATCTAGTTACAGAAGGTATGAAGTCCACCTCTGGGTAGATACAGTATGAGCTCGTAAAACCCCCTAGGGTCAGGAAACAGGGTGAGTACCAAAGAGTGTGGTCATTTAGATCACCTCTGACTGAGCCTTCAGGGATTGATACCTGAGCCCTATGGGGAAAATGTCATTAAAACAGCAGTGGTGATTGCTGGAGGAAAGGGGAGGAGAGAGTGGAATAATTTTTTTTTAAATAAAAATAAATTTGAAATAGAATATACGCTGGGGATTTAGAGGAAAAGGAAACACAGTCCTGTAGTCTAAGGGAACGTAATGAAGATCACTATTTGCATGTGATGACATAGATGAGGGCACTGAAGACACACCCTGGATGACAAACAGCTGGCAGGGCTGTATGCTTCTAAGGCACCAGGTCAAGAGGTAACTGAGAAAGGTGCCGCTGCAGTGGCTCAGCACTGTTAGTGGTTTTGGAGTGATTGCCTAGCTTTTTTTTTCCCCATGCTTGCAGCATCCTATCACCAGTAAGTTGCGGGAGTTATGCCAGAAAACAGAGTTGAAGGAAAGCAGGCAGCACATAGCAATAAATTAAATATTATGCTCCTTGCCTAAAAATTTGCAATGGCAGGACAGAAAAAAACATAGAGACTTTCTTTCTGATCCAGTGGTCTTTAGTATTATACTCAGTTGCCATCTTTACCTAGGTTTTCATATCCTGCCCATCAAAGTCACTTGAAGATAGTTTAAAAATCCATAATACCGAATCACTGAAAATATGATTCATTATGTTGAGGGTAAGTCCAGGAAGCTCTGTTTATAAGTCTTCTTTCTGAATCTAAGGCATCAAACTTTGAAAGACACCGAGCTACCTTATAAAGGATTCTTTTCAAACATCTAGTATTCACCCAGGTTTGGAATCAGCTAGCCTAGGTGAGCATCCTAGTTCAGCCACACAACAGCTGTTTAGTTGAGGACAGTTTTTCAGAACCTTGTAATGTTCTTTGATTAGAGCTAATTAACAGCAGTGTTGTTAAAATTGCAGATGTGATACATGGCATGTCATGGGTACTCAAGATAGTGCTAGTCTAATAAAAATCACCCCAGCAAGTTATGTGATAATTTAAAGGTCTTTTAATATTAATCAATACTATATTATTATTTGTCATTGTGTATTGTACATATTATATGAAGGTAAAGGGATTAAGCAAAAAAAATAATAAAAAACACCTCATAGACAGGACACAGACAACAGTTTGGAGATTACCAGAGGGAAAAGGGTAGTGGAGGCAGAAGATAGTATAATATACTATCTTGGGGTAGTGAACACACAATATACAGATGATGTATTATAGAATTGTACAACTGAAATCTACATAGTTTTATTAATCAATGTCACAACAATATTTTCAATACAAAGGAAAAATAATTTAAATACAAAATCAAATTTTATAATATCTAAATTAATAAAATGTCACTGAACTGAAATGCTCTCTAGGTGGGCTATAAAAATAAATAATTAAATTAATAAAACGTTTCATGGTCAAACTCATTTGTTGAATTACATACAAAGGAATTATTGCTATTTGCTCTTTTAGTTCTGAGAGCAGTTTATCTGTTTGATGGTGATTTTTACAATTGCCTAATTGTTTCATTTGCTTTGTTAGTTTTTTGTTTATATTAATGTTTAGCAAATTGATTTTAAGTGTATTCAGAAATAGCTAAGTTAAATCTTTGAGTTGGCCAATGGATTTTTTTCAGCCTTTAAGATTTTATGACACATTGAAAATCCAAGTGATTTGGATTCTCAGTTAGCATAGTACTATTTACTTTTTTGTTTTATTATTTCTAGTTTGTGAAAATCAGTCGTACCTTTCAAAATACCCTAATATGGGAAATATACTATAATTATGAAATTTAGAGGTTAATTATATAAAAAAGTTAAATATAATACTTAATCCAGTTCTATATATTCCTATAAACCAACATAAAGATGAAAATAGTAGATGCTTATAATAAATATTAGAGTTTTCTGTTCTTTTGCAAAGGCATTTATAGAAATCTGTTCAAATCCTTAAAACAGGGGTGGTTTCAAGTTGAAAAGGTAGGTTTACAGCCCTAATGCAAGTAAATATAATACAATAATTAATAAATGATAAGATAAGAACAAACTATTTCTTCACACAAACTGTAAACCTCCTTTTAGCCACAACTGTGCTTTTACAACACACTATACATGATTCTGTGTGTGTTGGACAAAACATTATTTATGGTTTACATTTGACTACATCATCAGTGTAATCAATTTATACCATTCACAGAGAATGTTAGAAAATGTCTTTCTTGTTCTTTTATAAATGTGTACATCATATAGGTGTGTACCCTTTAATATAGAAATAATAAGATATAGAAATAATGACATATACTTTTCGATGTTATTCTGAAGATATAAACAGTTTTATTTCTCCCAAAACTTAGCAACAGAGAAATTGTTGTCTAAAGACATTATATTCTTTCAATTTTTCATGGTCCAAATTTATACTATTCCTGGCCATGATGTAAAATATAATCAGTATCAGCAGGATTCTGAGAATCTGTAGATACTTGCCTAGTATTACATCATTTATTCTATTACAAAGGCTTCAGAATTCAGTAAATTATATATTTGACAGCTGTCAACAAATTTCTATTATATGAAATAGCAAGAAAATTAAATGGAATTATAAAAGATATGCTGAATCTGCTTGACATTGAAATTATGTAAGGATAAATATATATTTCTCATCATAAATGGGAACATAGAAGGAAAAAGAACAGGAGATAGATATAATCCTTGTATTCTAGATACTGTCAATCAAATGGGAAGTTAGTGTGTAATTTAACAGAAAGCAGACTAAATTATTGTACTACCTGTACAAATAATTTAATAGTAAGAAGATGAAATTATTCATTTGGGTAAGGAATAAGAAGACATTTTGATTGAAAGATTTGGTTATAACCTTAGAACATAATAGATTTTGAATTGGTAGAGAAAGGGGAAGAATGAAAGAGTTTTAGAAAAAACCACACATTTTGAGAGGTGCCATATGTCTACCCTTTTAGAGAATAGCAAATGGTATTTGGCTAACATAAGACAGGCTTGTGGATATACATATGAAAGAAATATGGAAAGTTGCAGTGACATATTTCAGAAGGCCTTGTATATAAATTAAGAAGTTTCTTTTCTAATGCTCACTGAATAGCTGTGAAAATAGTATTTTAACATAAACTGCATATTAAGGCAATGATTAGCCACTGTTATTAATAATACCTAAATAAAGTAGGAAACTGGATTTTGGGTGAACACTTAGACAACTATTAGGTAAGGGGTTATAAATCTACAATGCTCAATGTAGGGGGGTGGAAATAAGGAAATATAATAAAATAACTTATTATACTCTTTTAGTTGAGAGATAAAGAAAAAAGGTGACTGAGATTTCTACTCTTCAAGACTGAGAGGATGTGACAACTGAAACTAAAATATTAATTAAAAGATCAAAATAATTTAAGAATTCTACAAAAATGTGGTTTTCCTAAAAATCTATCAGCAGCTTTTTAAAGTACTTTATTCCATGTGGTTTTTAAGAAAGTAAAAAAAAAAACCCTATAAATTCTAACATATTAACATCTAAAGACAATAAAGAGTGATTATATTTAAAAGAAGGAGATTTATATATGCACAGATAGCACTCTCACTCTTACGTCTCTTAAATGTTATTGTGACCTTCCCTCAACATAGAACTTATTAAAACAAGCTACTGTTAACATAGCTTGGTCTATATGAAAAGCACATGGTAAACACTAACCAAAATTTAGAAAAAATATGCAAGGAATAAAGAAAAAGGACTCCAAACATAACACTATAGGAAGTCATCAACATAAAAGAAAATAGCAAGAGAAAAGAAAAGAACAGAGAATAACTATAAAAATAATCAGAAAGCAATGATATGGCAATAATTACTCCCTATAAATAATTACATTAAATGTAAATGGAGTAAATACTCCAATCAAGACACATAAGTTAGCTGAATGGAGGAGGAAGAGGAGGAAGAAGAGGAGGAGGAGAAAAAGAAGGAGACTCATTATGCTCAGGGTAATGATCCAAACAATGCATTATTCCAGTTATATGCAGTAGCTAGAATAATAACACTCATAGAGACAGAAAGTAGAATGGTACTTGCCCAGAGCTGGGAACATGAGGAGTTATTGTTTAATCATATACAGTTTCTGTATTTCAGGATGAAAAGATTTCTGGAGGTAAACAGCACTGATGGTTGCCCAACAGTGTGAACGTACTTCATACCACTGACCTGTGCACTTAAAAATGGTCACAACGTAAAATTTTATGTTATGTGCATTTTACCACAATAAAATTTTTTAAAAAATTGAATAGCACAATTTCTACAATTTATTTTGTGTCTTCAAGAAATTTGCATTTAAAAGTCTTCATAGTTTTATCTTCTCAACTATAGTGATCAATTTTTAAAAGACCAATAATAACTTGCTTACCAGTACAACTGTACAATTATTTCCGCATGTGATTTTCTTTTTTTGATATCTGTTCTTGATTGTCATCAGTGCTGGCTTGCACAATTTAAAAACATCACAAATTAGAGTCCTGAAAATCAGCTGTGCATTCTAAAATATGGCCATTATGACTTTGTAGAGACAGTCAAGCACCTACATCACTCATTGATTTATCTTTGATGCATTTCATAATTTATATAATGTTTAGAAATTGATTTAGCTATTAAATTTCTGAAAGAGGTGAAGGCAGCCCACTACTTTTCTTGTGCTTTAAAATGTTAGATCTGCATTAAGATCATTTTCCATTTCTCTTGGGCCTTTTAAAATTGTGTTCTACGGTGAGAACAATGAATTACCTAACAGAAAAAGATTTTACCTGCACTGCCAACCTTCCAGCGCATGATAAAAGGATCTTATGTAGTTTTTATGCAGCCCAGAATGGATGCTGGCAGATAACTGCGACAGACAAGGTCCAGACATCACCTTTATTTCTCAGATCACACAAATAACTAGTGAATCAAGGAGAGAGATAAAGTGATGGATGAGAACTCCAAGTCACTTCATTTAGAAGGCACATGGCTTACATTTGTCCCTGTGCCTTTGAAAAAAAACTGCAGCATTGCAAAACAAAAACAAAGACAAATAAAAAAATAAAAACAACAGCAAACAGCCTTTTGATAAGTGAAACAGTGCAAAAGATTACTCGAACCAGTAAGAATTATGTTGCCAAATTTACGTTCTTACTATATAAAGTGGGTTTTGGATAAATCTTGAAAACATGTAGCTAAATGAAAGAAATTAGATAAAAAGCTACATGTCATGATTCCCTGCATAAGAAATACCCAGAACAAGCAAATCGGTCAAGACACAAACTAGATGAATGTTTGTCAGGAATTGGGGGGAAATGTTTGGAAGGACCTGCCATGAGTGCAAGTATCTTTTGGGGGTTGTGATAATTATCTAGAATTAGTAATGGTAACAGTCGTAAAATTTTAGTAAAACCAAATGAATTGGGCACTTTAAAAAACTTGAGTATTGCCCTAATTGGCATGGCTCACTTCGTTGAGTGCTGTCCCACCAAGCAAAAGGCCTCTGGTTCGATTCCCTGTCAGGGTCCATGCCTGTGTTGCAGTCTGTCCCCAGCTGGGGCGTGTGCTAGACAGAGGTTTCTCTCTCACATTGAGTTTCGCTCCTCTCTTTCTCCTTCTCTTCCCCCTTCTCTAAAAATAAATAAATAAAATATTTTTAAAAATTAGAAGACTGAATATTATATGTGAATTACATTTTAAAAATTTCCTTAGATACATTAAGAAAATATTAGAAGCTCAGAAATCTGGATGAAAGAAAAATATATTTGACCAAACACCAGGTCATCTAAATTTAATAAGAGCACATATTCTGAAATCAATTATGTTCAGACACTTAAAATACTCTTGAAATAGAATGTAAAGTAACATATTTCAGACAATAGGCAAGGCATGAAATCCTAGAGTTTATTTTTTTATATATTTTTTATATTTTTTATAGTGAGTATGATACTTGAAATATGGAGTCCCTTAATTCTTAGACTAAAACTACTGAGCAATTCACCTTCAGAAGACACATATAAAATAGCCATCAAGAGACTAAAACATCAAAAAGCAAAGTGGACCAGGTTCTATGAATAAAAGAGTCTATCTAGCTTACTTGCTTCTATAGCCTAAGCGGCTTTGCTTTAATGAAATGGTACATTAAGATTGCTTTTTGCAAAATAAAACCATTAAGTTTATATGCCAATGTTATAACAACATAGATGTGCTATGGTTAAATATAATGTTTATTGAAAAGCAATTGTGTTTATGGCTTATTCAAAACTTAATTTTTTTCTTCACACACATTCAAATGCAGCTGAAAACACAATAAAATTTTGGCAATGTAGAAACTCTGGCCAGAAATGTATATTACTCATATAAATTGCTGCATTAAATATTTCTCAGTAGAAAATTCAAACAAAGCATCTTATTTTCTGTACCTGCATTATACACAAGTTGAATTGGACATGAAAATTAATTTTTTTTCTTTTTGATTTGCAGTTACTTAATTTGCTAAGCTATCTCTTTAACACCTTAAAGTAAAAATGTGATTCAGTATCATGCAGTTAATATTTTAAAACTAACAGTGAAAGAACTAAAGGGAAAAATATCAAAGGAGAGTAATAAAAGGGTAAGACTAATTTTTTTGCCTTGAAAATAGGGAAATGGTTTTAGAAAACATTTGCCGAGCATATATGAGAAACAAGGTTCTGCTTATTGACAATATCAACTTACTCTTTTATTACAACTACAACTCATCCTCAAAAAAAATCAACAAAAGCCAGAACTATACAGCAATTAAACTTTGCCAAGTTCACAAATTTAATGTTAATAATTAATGTTAATGTATGTCAATAGGGTGATATGTAATGAGATTACAACGTACATCAGTTAGAATAAATTCCACTATGCCATCAACTGATTATAACACACCCATGAAAAAATAAGGGACATAAAACAAAAACTACTAAGAGCCTTTTCACCATCTAAATGGGGCCAATAGTATTAAAGCATAAGCTGTAAAATTTGGTATTTAAAAATTTATTTACAGAACTATTTTGTAATCACTCTATTAATTGACTTGCATTTAAATTACCTAATTGTTAAGAATAAAAGTGTTCAAGTCATGTATTACCTGCAAAGTTGTTGGAATGCACAATAAGAAGTATTCTAGCACAGTCACACAAAACAGCGTGAAACACAATGGGTGGAACATATTTACACAGCGGTATGACATTAAAGCCATTTATTTCAGATGAGGTAGTGTTATAGGCCATGTTGTTGCCATAATCTTCTGGGAAAGGGGTGGGTATTGTAGTGTAAGCTATTCACTAATGAGAGTGAGAGTAGAGTTATAAAGAGTGAAATCTTCAAATTTGAAAGAAAAATGGCATTGCATCTTTTCCAAAAGGAAATATATTATTTTGCAAATATAATTTGAAAGCACAGACTCGTTATTTCTGTAGATTCTAGGTATCTATGTATATGCTGTCTAAATATCATTTAAATGTAAAATATAATGTTTCACATACTATAAATAAATTATTTTCTAGAATTTAAAACATCACAAAATATATTGTTTATAATCTGTATAAAGTTTTTATAATTATTAATGTCAAGTGAGTACTCAATATAAAATAAGTCCTGGTGTTTCTCACCAAATTAATTTTGATAGCATAAAATTAATAACTTTATTATTTTTAATATTTTGTATACTAAAAGCAACTATACTATAGTAAGTGTATGTGTATAATTCTCTCAGCTGCTCACTTAAACATACTTGTGTAAAAATCCTACAAATATAAACATAAATGTTAATGCTTAGTTAAATAATATGAGAATTTTAAATTCATACAAGCAGAAACCCAAAAAACACAGGAACTATCTTCTGGAGGATGAGCCCCTTGTAGTACAGGATTCACCAGCTAGGTGAGTGTCCTAGGGATGCATCTGTATCAGTGTACCGGCTGGCATTGTTGTGAGAGGCTGTGTTCAGCTCCAGTGAATTTTGGGGGAAGGCTCTTTCAAAGTGTTTGCCTGTTTCATTATGGGTGATTTATGAGCACACCTGCCCCTACTTCTCTGAGTGCTCAGCACTTTTTGATAGAAAAACACATGACCTCCATGCCCCGCCCTCCCTATTCACCTGATCTGGCCCAGGTGACATATTTTTGTTTCCCCTGATGAAAATTCTCCTAAGGGAAACAGTTTGCCAATGTGGAAGAGGTGAAAAAAATAGGCAGAAGCACTAAAGAGCATTAAAATTGACAAGTTCAAAAACTTTTGGAGCAGTGGGAAAAGTGTCTTGATAGGTGTATTACATCAAATGGAGAGTACCTTGAAGGTGATAAGTTTAAACATATAAGGATAAATACCAAATTTTATACATAAATTCCATGTTTTGGGGCCCCTTCATATATATTTTATTAGATAATATTCATATGTAATTTTTAAATTTTCATTTTGGATCCTGTCTGACACATTTTAAATAAACCTAGACATAACATATTAGCATTTTATAGTTTCAATTAAAATACTATTTTTGTTTTTTTTAATTCCACTCAGTTAAATAGTATTATCTATTTATTATTATAGAATCAAAAATTTACCTGAAAAGAAAGGTTATTTTTAATGGCATTGTTGTATTTTATATTTGATAATTTATTTTCCAGGTTACTTTGTGAGAAATTCTCACTTAATGCACGACAAACTTGATCTTGAACATTGAACACAATGCTCCTGACCTGTTCACACTCTTTATGGACTGGCTTCAAGAAAATGTCACATTATATGATATTTTCTTTCTCTGACTGGCTTATTACACTTAGCATAATAATCTCAAGGTCCAGCCATGCTCTTGCAAAAGATAAGATTTCCTTCATTTGATAAACGAACTAGAAACAGAGACATGAATACAAGACACAGGCTGATAGCTGTCAGAGGAAAGGTTGGAGGAGGGACTGAATGAAAGAAAGTGAAGGGATTAGCCAAGGACCAATATGCACAACCCATAGACACAGACACCAGTGACGTGGTGGCTGGGGGATGGGGGCAGGGTCTGGGTCTAAGTGTTCAAAGGGGGATAATGGGGGCATCTGTAATAGTGTCAAGAATAAAAATAAAGTAAAAGAGAGAGAGAAAGAGAGAGAGGAAGGGAGGAAGGAAGGAAGTAAGGAAGGAAGGAAGGAAGGAAGAAAATGCCACATCAATTAGAGTCCATTCAGCTGTCAATGGTAACTAAGAGTGTGATATGAATTCTCTGTATAACATGGTTTCAAACATGATTTTTAAACTTCAAGAATGCTAACCTTTACACCTGTACAGTCCATAACGCTATGCACAATGAGATTTTCCACAATGTATAATCTCTGAGGAGTGCCAGGTAGCCCTTGAGCTGCTCAGCATGGTGAGCAATTGGAGGGCTGCTTCACGGGAGGAAGAGGGGTGTGGTGCAGGCTGGACAGACAGCAGCCTCATTTGCCGGAAGCTTCCTAACCATTGAGCACATGACTGTTAATTGATCTATCTGTGTTGGCATAACTGTCATTTAATTTCTTCTTTAGTATAATTAAAGCAAATAAAAACATTGTACTACATAAATTTTAATAATGTATCCATTAACTCAGTTAGTTATTATTAGCTACCTATGTTTGGCTAACTTTATTCAGTGCTCATTTCATTACATTCAGAATCATTAACGGCTTAAGACAATTCCTAGGACTAAGTTAATGTCTTTTTCTCCCTAACTAGATGTATAAATATTTGAAATGATAGATCTTAAAAGAGGTCATGTAACAGACATGCCTAATCATTGGTATTAAGAGTGGGAGGTGGGGGTTTATGACATAATTTGTTTATTTTTGTACATTTCGATATAATTTTATTTCATTTATTTTTTAGCTTTTTATTTTCTTTTTTAATTGTTTTTTAAATCTTTTTATTGTTTTTCATTTACAGTTGTCCTGCCTTTTTCCCGATTGCTCTCTGCTGCCCGGCGGTCCCCCCACTCCCACAGTCAACCCTTCCCCCATCGTCCATGCACATGAGTCCTCTATTCATGTATATTATTTACAAAGTTTTGGGTGTTTATTTACTGATGATTTTTTAATGGTTTGTGGAGGCTGTATGAGCATAATAAACACGTAATTATACAGGTGATCTATCATTCACTATCTACTTTGGTTATTTATTATTTTATTCAATTTCTAATTGTTTGACAATTTGTCATGTTTTTGGAAATGTACTAATTATGGACCATTAGTTACTGTGGAACATAATTAAAACTGATATTTTGTATACATATTCATATGTATAGCAAACAATTGAAAAAGAAGGAATTGCTGCTGTATGTAAAACAATGTATATGCCCCACACAAAAGACATCATTAGCTAAATAAGCCTTATGCAAAGGAGAACATGCTATATGTTTCCATTTAGATAAAACTCAAAAAGAAGTGAAACTAATCTACAGTCCTGGAAGTTATGCTAATGGCTAATTCCTGGAACTCCATATGAAATGGAGATGGTAATGTTTTATTTTTGGAACAGTGTGGTTGTTACACATGCAAATAGCTATGCAAATAGGTTTTTTTTCTATTGAATGATGACAGTCTCTGGATTGAATATTTGGTTAGATGACAGAGCACAGAGGCCATGGATAAAAATATGTACTCCTAGTGCTCTAGCTTTTTGATTCTACTTGGTACGGATTTGTCAAAAGGATTTGAAAAGCAGTAGTTCTAGAACAGTGAATCTCTGCTCTTCTTTCTTTTTAACAAATAAAAATGTTGAGGCATACTTCAAGGCAATGAAATCATTGTCTTTGAGGATGAAGCTGAGAAGTTGCTATGAACGTTAAAAGCTAAGAAGCCCTGCTAGAGCAATGGTTTTTGACACAATTCCACTGCAGCATCTGCAGAGGTGGCACCTGGGAACTTACAAGAAATATAAGATAAAGAGTCCACTTTCCTGATCAGAAAGTTTGGAGTTGGGACCCAGAAACCTGTGTGTTAGCAAGCTGTGGAGGTGAGTTTAATCCACAGTAGATTTTGGGAAATGCAGGTGTAGAAAAGAACACAAAGGAATGACTCAATGAAGTTAACGGGAATATTGGATTTATACTTACCACAGCAGTAAGCAAAAGTAAGTAATTGGCTAGGAAATTGTTAAGCTCATTGTAAAAATTCTAACTAGAAAAAGTATATCTAGATATAAATGTAAATGTCAATTCTTTCAGGACTCGCCCCTATTTATAAAAGTCTATAACACAATAGCTATGAATAAGGTATTTTAGAACAAAGAGAAACAACTAAATTAAAATATTATTTTTAATGTATGCAATGCCTTTCATATTGTTTAAGCCTTTCTACAGTAATAATATAGTTTTATTCTCAACTTTAAGCAAGCGATCCAGAAATGTCACATACACTTTTTATGGACCAGGTAAGACACTGAGGCTTAAAGTGAATAAATTGCTTAAAATTTCATGGCTAAAAATAATCAGAACCAAAACTTTTGACTTCGAATCTGATTTTTCTTATGCATTGTCTTTTTTACAAAAAGTGGAAGGAAAGAAAAATCTTTGCTTGGCAGGCATAACCACTCATGAATGTTGTGTGTGTCTCCATGTGTCATTAGATTCTCCGTAATTACAGAAAAGGAAACTGAGCTTTTACACGAAGCTCAGAGTTATAATTAAAACAATCATATCTGAGATCTCTAAAAAGGATTCTGAATAGGTTGCAGATTGCTTAAAAGCAGAAGATAATCAAGCACATCTAAAGAGGATATTATAGACAGAAACTTTTCCTGTGTTAATTATATGCGCTGGTTCAATCAAGAGCCCATAATAAAAAGGGATCACTTTATTTTGTTTTTTTGCAGGCTGAGACTCATTATCTTGCCATTTTTTCACAGCAGATATTTATCTTAAAATTTGTACATGAGCAACCTTATAACTCCTCTCTCTGTTATCTGTCTGCATCCGAATTTCCCTTCAACAGCTACAAAAAAAAAGTCACTCAAAGCCCAGTGGTTACCATGATTATATGACAGTAAGTGATATAGACTACTCTCTGAATTACCACCTCTCAACCCCCAACAAAAACAAATTTAGTTTGTTTCAATGGTGTAGAAAGAGAATATTTGCCAGGTTACAAAGTAAACTCACAGCATGGCTTATACATTATTCATGCTACTATTCACATAGTACCTTACATATGTTACATGTTTGATTCTTTTTTAAAAAAACAACCTCAGTGTTCACATTAATGTATATGGAATTTTCATGACAGAAAAATAAATTGAATTCAATGGAACTGGGTAAATACTACATGCCAGGCATCATGCTTGGTTCCAGGAACTTGGTGATGAATAACAAAGAAACTGCCTTCTTGGGAATGACAGACAATTAACAAATAATGTTAAGTGAATAAATGTTATGAATGTGACAGGAAAAAGGACTATGAAGCTAACCTAGACAGAAGAAAGTTATGTTTTCCCAAAGCAAGTTGCACCAAAGCCGATATCTATAAATGAATCTGTTGGATAAGTAAATGGGGTGGTTATGAAGGAGAGATTTTATTCAAACAGAAGCACATGTCCAAAAGCCAAGAAAATGACATTCTCAGAACCGAGAAGAAAAGCAGGAGTGAGAGAGTAGGGGATATAGTGTGAAAGGTGTAGAAGAAAGTCAAGTCCATTAATGTAGTCATGAAGGCCTTAACTCAAAGGTTCATGGAAAAGCAATAAAATGTATTAGTCACCATACATACACTGTGAAAATAAATGATCATTTAGGATGCAGTGGATAGAATACATTGGAGGAAGTCAAGAGTACATTAATGAATTAGCAAGACAGAGACTTAGGTGTGTGTATGATAGAGGCATTATGGATTGAGCTCAGTGGACAAGTTTAGGAAAGACCTATTAAATTGTGAAATGGGAAGATCTTGACGATGGACAAGTTATCACACTAGATACTATTGTGTTAGAAAGAGTGTAATCAAGAATGCCTCTCTGGTGTGTGGCCTGAGAAAGGTGGTAGTTAGATGTTAGAGTAGCTGCAATAGGAACTCTGATGGAAAAGCAGATTTGGTGTGAAGTACAGAACAATCCAGTTAGAAGTGAATGGAATTTGAGATGCTTGCAATGAGAGAATACATAAAGATGTCAGTTTAAAGTTGTAGAACTACTCTAGCTTTGAGAAAAGATGTTTCAGTCTGGTCATTTGCATTTAAAACTTGATACTAATAGAAGTAATTGCAGTAAATAAAATATGATTAGAAAAAATATAGAAAAATAGAAAGTCACCCTACTAGGGCCACATAGATATCCACCATTTAAAGGAAAGAATTAGCAAAGCTATTGAGGATAAATAGGCCATAAAGATTGTTGGAATCATGGTATCAAAGGTTATGCCAAGAAAGAAGGAAATGTGGCCAGGTCAATTATTTTTGAGAGGTCAAATAATATTTAAAATTATGTGTTGGCTTAACAGACATGGATGGCATCAGTAACCTCAGCCAAAGTTCTATTGATCAGTGAAAGTAAGTTGAGGAGAAATGGGAAGCTAGAGAATTAAAAACAAATATAAATGTTATTTCAGAAAACATTGCTACAAGGGAGAAGTTATATTGGGTGAAGAGGAAAATAGTACAGAGTGAACAAATGTTTATTTCAGACCACAGGTAGCAAACACAAGTCCCGCCAGCTCAATCCAGCCCTCCACCTTGTTTCTACCCAGCGGTAGTGCTGAGCTCCTTGTCCCTAGTTAAGGAGTAGTTCCATTTATACAGTCCTAACATTACATTCAGTCCTTTGAAGGCAACTGCGAGGTTGATGGGGCCCCCAGTGAAAATGAGTTTGACACTCCTGTTTTAGACTAAAGAGGAATTATACAGGTAAAGACAACTAGGAGAAAGTCAAGTAGAAAGAAAAGACTGAAGATACAGGGGAGACAGTGGATAAAATTAAGGTCCCCAAAGTAGAGGTGTAGGAAAGAAGTTGGGCCACAGGGGAGGTGCAGGGTTTAAGGATATTTACACTGAGTGAAGCTGAAAGAAGAGAGAAGGTAAGAAAAAAGGAATTTAGAGGATAGAGATAATGTTAAAATGTGTTTTGAGAAAGTTACACTATACGCTGATTTTAAAATGTTGAGCAGGGATAAGAGAATAGAAAGAGTTGAGAGGTTTTATGGGAGGGAAATGAAAACGAGAAATATCAGAGCTTGAAGAGAAAGCCAATTAATTATACAACCCTGGGGAAGGAGGGCAATGCAGAGACAGATACGTGAGAGTTAGACCTGAAGAATCTGGAAGCTGACAACAGTGTGAGGCACACAATTTAATGACTCCAATGCAAGGAAGAGTCGTACATCTGGTCCTCTTTTCACATATTATAAAATAATCTGTAATTGCAACTTTAACCTTTTAGCCTGATCTAGGAGAACACCTTTGTTTGTTCACTTGCTTCTGCTCTCTTTCTCTCCCCTGAACCCTCTTAACGACGTGTGTTCTGTCTATCCTTTGTAAAACCGGGCCCAGTCTTGATATATAGCTGTCTTTGATTTGCTATTTCCTTTCTACATATCAAAATAGCTCACAAATCACAATTTTGATAGAATTGAGAATGCCTTTCTTGACATGTTTGATTAAAATTATACATATTTCACTTGTTTCCATGGTATTCAGAAATATGTTTTGATGCAAATCACATAAACAAAATGTTGAAGAGAGCTATGGGACCTACTGGTTCATTATCACAACTGGTTCATCATCACCTGCACAACTACAGACATGCTGTGTTGCACGACAGATGGACTTTGGAGCCAAGGAAACCTGTGCCTAAATTTTAGCTTTCTAAATGTGGCCAAATATTTAAAATTCTTAGGCTTCAGTGACTGGTAAGTAAAGATAATACCTGTTGGTAAAATAATTACATTTCATAAAATAGTGCTTAATTAATGTTAAATTTTTCTATACAACATATTTTGAGCCAGATTTTCCATTGTTATTTTCCATTGTTCAATACTGTTTGTTGAGAAACTAAATATTATATTTAGAAGACTATATCACCAAAACATTACTAATGTTGATTATTTTTATTATCAATTAATAAAATAAGATCACTGGATTTGATGTCAGAATACAACAGCAACATCTGGGTCATTTTGCAGGCATCATTGTCTATAATTAAATTTACTGACTTGCAGTATTATTTTCAAAAATTAGATAAGTTTTACTAAAAAAAGAGAGTGACATGATGTTCTTACAATATCTGGTATGCCCATTAATGACAAGTGTGCAATTTGCACACTAAATCTGAAACAAACGTTAGCATTCTATGCCCCATAGAAGTAACTGAAACCTCTAGGATTTGAACCACTCTTCCAAACTTACTCACCTTATAATTGCTGGAAATAAGCTGGAGACCAGGGTCTCTTTGGTGCCACAGTATATCCGCTCTACATTTCACAACATCATAAATCAAGAAAAGAAATTCCATAATAACTTTCAATTCAGGAGAAGATTCAACAACTTCCTACCAGGAACCTGGGAGATAATCTTCCAGGAAAAATAGCATGCTAAAGTTACTTTGCCTAGAGTCAGGTAATGATGTGTCTGTTGTGCAAATCCTCAAGGTCCTTGGGATTGATTTTTATGACATCACTAGAAAGTAATTTTATCTACATGACTGGTTGAATCCAATATCTCCTTGGGACTTATATTTTTGATTTTAGTGATTTTTTCCCACTGTCTTCTATGAGAACTGAGCTTCTGTGGGGTATATATTCTATAGAACACTCAAAAACATAAAACAATAATTTACCAGCACCCAAATTAACATACCAGCACCCAATTAACACTCTGCAGAAAAATCAATGATACTTTTGATCTTATTGGCTCTGACTGAATTGCCTATAATACTAAAACCCCATCATTGACGATGTTCTATGTTCCAAATGGTTCTCAGACATCACTAGCTAGTTACAAAATCCCTTTATATATGGAGCCCTTTATATATGTCAGGGATATAGAATATCCCTGACATGATAGACATAGGTGAAAGTAGATTCTACCCCATTGCTGTCTCTCTGGCAATGTCAAAACAATAAAATGTAACTGTCATCTAAGTTATTCTGTGACTTACTTACTTTAGGCAATAAAAGCATATAAAACTCATTACACCTATTTTATATGTAACACCACCACAATAGCCAGAGAGAGTAGAATGAAAAATCTAAGGAGAATTCTATGTAATTTACCTCTCATTTAAGACTGTGTCTACAGAATACATGGGAGAAGCAGGTGTTTGCAAGATATAAGTTCAAACACAAGCAGAAGTGCACACATTCATATAAATACTAAATAATTAAGTAGTTCCATTTGGTACGCAGCACACAGAACAGGAGCACAGATGAGTCTGCAACACTGAAGACTTATTGGACTTTGGACCTGTGTTCTGGTATTCGGATCGGGGATGACACTAGTCTGAGAATGGGGAACCTGGTGGCCCTGATTACTTGGGTGGTGTGCACACACACCCCTGCTCTCTCTCGTCTGCTCAAGGGGAAATCATTATATTGAAGTGCTTAAATTCTTTGGTTCATTTGCACTCATGTCTCCCTTGAGACCTATTGTCCTCTCTCTTTTTTTATTACAGCACATGATTAATTTATTCACTCACAGTTACACCCGAAACAAAGCTTGAATTTGAGAAGTAACAGGAGTTTTAAAAAGGGGTGAAGAGACTGACTTTAGATGCTATTTCGAGCCTGAAATTTAGTAAACACTAAGAACTTTATGATATTAAAATCACTGCATATTGTAGAATATATAAAAGACCACTTGAAATTATATTTGTGTCCATTTTTATATAGACATGTAATGCAATTATATTTATCAGTTTATGGTGAATGCATATAATTTGATTTTTCTAAAGCTTTAGCATTTTACCCATATTTTCCATAAAGTATTTGGTATCAAGTCAAAGATTTTGGATCTTATATTGTTACTTCATTGTTATAAATGTTTAGAACTGAAACTCGAAGATACAGTAAACAGTATCTTTGTTACCAGAGGGAAAGTGGGGTGGGGAGTAGTAAAGTGTAAAGGCAGCCAAATATATGGTAACCAAACATGATTTGACTTTGGGTGGTGGACACACAATACAGATCATGTACCATAAAGGTCTACACTTGAAACCCATGTAATCTTATTAACCAATGTTACCCCAATAATTTTAATAAAAAATAAATATTTTAAATGAAAATAACATGTAAAAGTTGGATCATTTTATCATCAGATATTTTTTAGGAAAGTAAATTGCAAATACATTTTTACTATAGAAAAATAATTTTAAAATGATATTTACATTTAAATAAAAATTTTTCATAAGATTAGGGTTTCATGTATTTCTGAATGTTTCATGAATTTATTTGGGACTCAAAGTGAATAGATTATGTCATTAATGTTGTTTATCATGTTTCATTCCCTGTATATATAATAGTATATACCCATACTCACTATGCATACATATTTATACATACATTTTTAAGTGTGTATATATACAGTCTAACATTTTTTATGTATATATTCCTTGATGCTTGTCAGACAATGCAGTCTTATAGCAGTTGTACATTAAAAACAGAAACAAATAAAACCAACGTAAATACCTTCATTAACACTTTTCCAGACTAATTTATTGATATCTTTTCTATTATCATACAGACGTGATCTGTGACATTTTATCTATCCATGCAATCACCTCATGTATTGAACATCTGTTCTGTTGCAGGCACAGTGCTAGCTGCAGGTGGCCCAGGGTTGAATAAAACAGATATGCTCCTTGCCTCTTGGAATTTGTTGCATATTCTCTGAGGAGTTCATAGAGTTTTCTCCACCAAGAAAGTAAACTCTCCACAATTCCAACAAAGACTCCTAATCTCCTTGCTCTAAACCTTTTACATTTTAGACTTTTCACTATAATATATTTTTACAATAAGTAGGAATAATCAATTTTGAAAGTAATAGCAAGTGTGAGATTGAAAAATGTGTCTTCTTATTATCTGATCTTACCACATTATATTTAGCCAAGAAAACTGAGGGGGGGAGTGAAAGTATATGCATCAAAGTAAGGAAAATGAACAATTAACCTTGCAACCATTGATTTATAATGTAACCATCAGTCAGAAGGAAAACTTTTCTAGAATTTTTAAGCCTCATTTTCTCTTTTGACAGCAAATGCTAGTGGAATTTGTAATTTAGCTTAACTATTAACTGATATCAGCCCCAATAGAAGTCCTATTCCAATTCAGATCGAAACTCATGCATCTCCTAACACTAAAGTTATTCTATCTTTATTTGAAAATCTTAAATTGTACCATTTTCATCAGCAACGTATTGCTCAGAGGCAGTTTTCGCAGCAGTCTTTCTTCACCACGTGTCAATCATCATGATTAGCCCTGCCAAATACTCAAAAGGAATAAAAGAGCAAAAATGACAGACCTGCCAGGTATAACGTTGGAGATCAAACGATTCAAAATGTCTGTATTAGTGATCATTGTAGCCGTAGGAATATTTAGAGAAAAGTAGCCTTGAAGATAAACTTATTTAAAAATATCTTTAAAGAAAAATACACTTTTATTTTCTTGAATATACTCTTGAACACTCTTTTTTTTACAACAAGTTAAATATATGGTGATGAGCTGCTGAACTTCCATTTCTAGTAATGTAGACAATGCATAGAAGATTACAAATAAAACAATTTCAAGCAAAAAATAATATATAAAAACTGCCGCAATCTTGCATTGTGTCAATATTCACATTCATTACACATAACTCCCCTGTAATTTCTGTAATGAAAGAAGATAGTTTTCTAACTCATAAAGATAATAAATGGTTTCTATAGATAAAAATGTTCTTAGAGCTAACTGTTTTAGATAATTTATTCAAACTTCTTTCAGTCGCTTTCATTAGTACCATGGTAATACGAATTACTAATGCAGAAGCAATTTAGTAATATAATACTTTCTCATTTTCACCTGGACTGGATTTTTGGTTCATCTGAAGACAACAGTTTTTAGTATAACTTACAATTTAATACTAAAAATTTAGTATAACACTGGAATATGCATTAGTCTTAGATGAAGCCCCAGGAACAATGAACACAAGGGTCTTCTTAAAAAGAATACTATAGCACCTTCAACATGATGTAATAATGAACAAATGACAGTGGATCTGTTTTAAGGTTTTATTTATGTATATTTGGGAGAAAGGAAGGGAGGGAGAAGGAGGGAGAGAAATGTCAATGTGAGAGAGAAACAGTGACTGGTTTCCTCTCGTACACACCCTGTCCAGTGACCAAACCTGAAACTCAGGTAGGTACCCAGACCGGGAATTGAACTGTTGACCTTTCACTATGTAGGACGATGCCCAACCAACAGAACCACCCCAGTCAGGGTGAAAGTGGATAGTTTCCTGTACTTAGTTTTACAAAGGAGAGTCTTCATTATAGTTTTTTTTTAGTACTTCATTATTGATATCTATTTACTGGAGATGGATGAACTGCGTGTATACACCAGGCCATGAAGAAAGATACCTGCATTTGATTATGCAACATGAGATTTGGTTGTCTCCAGGCAGATTGGAATGAACGTTTTTGAAAGTATATATGAGAGAAAGAAAATAAAGGTGGCAGGTGGCCAAAGTGATTAGCAATAGAAGGTAGTGAACTCCATAGACACTTGTTTATTTTCCAACCACCCACCTGAACCACCCCTACTTCATTGTAGATTTTGGATGGGCTAGGGTAGTCTAATATGCTAATAAGTAGCCCATCTTCATTGCCATCTTCGGTCCGGAAACCCCAACCTAAATCAATCAGCACATAGTATTCTCACAGTGGAAAATATTAGTACAATAAAAGCCAATAGGAGTTTACCATTGACTTCTTAAAAAAAAGGTATTCTACTTTTAAAATCTAGGCTATGGTCATCCCTTTCCTGCTGAATAAGATGACAATCATTTCCAGGAATCATTCTAAATCTGTAAAGACGATCAAAAGGTGACCAAGTGAAACTGAAAATCTATGCATAAATTGTGACATTACTGTGCCTTTAAATCAACACCTCTCAAATTCTGTTTGTCGTAACGTAGCCTTCCTGTTATGTGATTAAATATATGCCAATATTGTTCAAAGCACTTTGTATTGAATTTTCTGCACCTTGCAGCTGAAAGCCTTTGATATAAAACATTGTCTCTAGTGTGCTTGGATGTTAGCTTGATCTTAATTCAATTGTTGATTCATCCTATGGACATTTATTAAATATCTACTATTTCAGCAAAGACTACTGAGGCTGCAAATAAAAGTGCCTCAAGGAAGACATATTTTTTTCTTGTATAAACACTCTCTAGAGGTAAGTGGTCCAGGGCTGGTTATTGCTCTGCTCCATGAACTTCTCAGAGAACCAAGGGCTTTCCTGTTAAGAGCTCTGCCACATTCTAAAAGGGTTTGCCCCCTACCTCATGCCTCAAAACAAAGCATACACATCCTAAGAAATGACAAGGAGGAGACGTAAAGAAAGTATCTAAAAGCTTTCATATAATATTTCTGTCTATATTCTATCGGACCCCACATTATCCACACAAGGACACCTGGAGTTTTAGAGAGCCACGTGCATTCTGAATCAGCATGGGTGATTCTGGGAAAACGAGGGTCTAGGGATTGAGAACAACTAACAATCTCTGCCGTTAGCATGATGTATCAGAAACTGTGCTTGCTCCTGGATACTGAGAAAAATCACAGTTCATGAATAACTTATAATAATGTTATGACAAATGTGTCGCCAATAGATGGGATAACCATGATATTTATTGTACAAACCAAAACAATTGTAAGTGTGAAAGAAGTCACCACTAAAAATTGTGCTGAGGAAATCAATAGAAATTGAAACTGTTTATGGACATATTGTATATAGGGAACATCATTTAGGTATCAGATCCATTTAAGTAGTTTTCCTATTAATTTAAAACATGCTATATTTGTTACACAATATTTCCAAACAATTGTATACTCCTGGTGTTTTAAAATTCAGAAGCTAAAATAAAATATTTTATTAATGACTAAATGCCATAGGAAAATCAATTATTTTAGACAGTGACATTTTGAAAGCTATAAATGAATGTGTCTCTACACATTTTATACTATATAATTATACTTTAAGAGTTCCTGTGATTCTCTTTTTGAGTACTTCTCTTTCCTGTATGGTTCAACTGTCAATTATTAATCTTGGTTTTGGTCACAGTGCTTTTAAGAATCATTTAAACACCTCCCCCCCATATAAAATTATTCTAAGTGGTTTACTTTGGGCTGAATAAAGAGATAAGAGAGCTTGTTAGAAGTCCATGTAAAGTGAAATGCCACGATATATCCAAGAGAGTACAGCGTATGGATTTTAGTGCATTAAACTTTAGACAGCTATTTTAGGTTATCTAGATACCTGTATGATTACTCATTTCAATTTTCAATGCTTATTCAAGAGAGCTCAGATTATTAGAGGAATCTGTGATATAAAGTATAAAAATATGTTCATTTGCCCTCCATTCTATCACATTCACTTATTTGTACAGCAAAATGAGTTTTAGACAAATTATTGCTTCCCTCATCAGTGTCTTCCTAAGACATAATACCAAGAAATCTGATTTGCCACTGCCTCTGAGCTGGAGGCCACCAGCCAACATCAGCTACTTCACAGAGGAGGCCATAGCAGCAGTTCTGGATACACAACAGGGTCATCAGCATCAAAATAGTCACACATGCGCTCATGTCCAGCAACATCTCACAGCCACCACTGCTCTGAGTAATGCTAGCAGCTGCCAGTAACTGTTGGGACAGAATCAGAAAACTCCTCTTTTCCACCCATCTCTGATCCACCAACAATGCTTCCTATTGGCAGAAGCTGTTAGAAAGCCAACTGGCAAGACACGAGAGAAACATACTTGGTAAATCCCCAACATCCTACACAGAAGAACACAGAGGGACATAAGTTAAGGCCATGGTTAAATAGACAAAAGATAAAAATGAAGACCAAAATCTGAGCTTGAGAAGATTAACCATATAAACAAAAAAAAAAAAGAGGGAGAGAAAGAGAGAGAGTTGATCTTATTGGCTCTTGGATGTGTCTATGATGTTTGCTCCTTCCCATTATGACTCTTATGTAATTTCTTCTGTCTGGAAGAACTTTGATTATAAATTAAGGAGAGTCTCTTATTACTAGACTCAATTTAGATTTTGTTTAAAAATAATTTTATTTTGAAAGAATGAAATTATTTTGATGCATTTAGGATTGTTCTCATTGGAGTAAACGCATCTTCTTCATTTGTCTTTACCCAGTCATCTAAAATATGTATGTATCATATTAAGATGTACATACTGTATTAGTCAGTATAGCCTAGGTTTTATTGTGTTAACAAACAGCACCAAAATCTCATTCACATACGTATTTATTTCTTGCTGCTCCATGCTATAGGCTTGGGTGTCGTCTATAGAGATGTCATTAGCCTCCCTTGTGGTAAATCAGTCATTTAAACTGCTTCGATCTCAACATTCCTCATGTTTTGCAGCAGGCTACAACGCAAGTGAAGAAAAAATCGCATAAGCTTTCCTATGCTTATGCCCGGAAGTGATACATCACTTGTAGTCACAAATCACAGGGCTCAGTAAGGAGGCTGAGAAAGCGGGGAATCTTCTTTCTTTTACAATTATTACTGGTCAAAAGTTACAGGGGCTAGGACTGTGAAGAGGGGATTAAGTATTTTGTCTGATAAAATGTTGTAGAGGAGGTAATGTGATGCGGATCCCGACTCATGGGGTCCACCACATTGTGGGTGGGGGAGAGACATTCACACGGACTACCGAGTCCAGTGGAGGAAAAGGTCGAGCATGGCTTTTCTCTCAAGGGGAGCAAAAGCCATGGCCCTTGCCAGGACTGACCTTTATTGGGTTTCTCAGCACATTACATGATGGTCCTCATTTACTATGCACAGGTTTCCTTTAGGTGGTTACCTTTTACAGAAAACAAAGGAGCCCATGATGCTAATCACATCACAGAAGGAGGATATTTGCAAATGAAAAGGGAAAAGTAGTTGAACCACTTATACCCCACACTGGGGAGTTTTAGCTTGGATTTTAGGAAGTTACAGTAAGCACTTGCTGTCTCAATTCAGGTTGAGGGAGTTTTAGCAAAAGCAAGTCTCAAAGCAGCCTAGGTGCATTGCAGACCTGATTCCCCACAGGAAAACTTATCCTGGGCATGGGTCCTGTGCATCTCCGTGTGGGAGCTGGGCCCACACCACACAGAACAGTCTCCTACAGTAACATAGTCAGGAAAGGCCTCCCTGAAGGTGTGATATTTGAGCTCAGACCACTATAGGATGTGTTCTGTTTGAGTTACTAGCCATTAATGATTCTAACCCAGACTGGGGAATTGCATGTTAAATTATGGATTTTTTGTTCAATAGATATGCAAAGAGTTTCTGTCAGAAGAACCCAAAATTGTAATTCTATTGTCTTATAGAACATAAAAAGAAATAAAACCATCAGTTTATCTACAAAAGTAACTTATTTTTTGACTTTGTAAAATCAATTCTTAAAATGTTCTTGTTCTGCATAATATAGTTAACCAAAGGGCAAAGGCAATTTTGATGGTAAAAGGATAGTCTATTCAGTAAGTTGTAATGAAACAAGTAGACATCCACATGTCTAAAGAGATTAATCTAGTTACAAACCTTATATATTTCACACAAATTAACTAAAAATGAATCGTAGACCTAAATGTAAAATAATACTAAAAAACTTCTAGAAGACCATGGGTTTGGCAACAACTTCTTATATATAATACCAAAAGCACAGCCATATAAGAAAAAATGATGAATTTGGCTTCATTAAAATTAAAAACTTCTAATTTGTAAAATACATTGTTAAGAGAATGAAAAGACAAGCCACAAACTGGGAGAAAATATTTGCAAAAGGCTTGTTGGATAAAAGACTGGTATCCAGAATATTCAAAGAAAACTTAAAACTAAACAAGAAAATAAATGATCCAATAAAAATGGGCAAAAGTTCTGAACAGAAAACTCCTTAAAAATATACTGATGGCAAATAAGCACATGAAAAATGCTCAACATTCTGTGTCATTACAGAATAGTAAATTGGAACAATAATGCTGTATCATTACACCCTATTAGAAAGGCTAAAATTCAATATACCAGCAATACCAGATGTTGACAGGGATGTAAAGCAATGAGAACTGTCATTCACGTCTAGTAAATGTAAAATGATACAGCCACTTTGGAAATCTGTTTTGGCAGAGTTTTACCAATCTAATCATAGTCTTAATATGATTCAGCAACTTTTTTATTGGTATTTCCCCAAATAACTTGAAATATGGTGACCACACAAAAAAGTGCATATGAATTATAACAGCTTTTCTCTTAATTGTCAAAATCTGGAAGCAACTAAAATGTCCTTATACAGGCGAGTAGATAAACTTGGCACGTCCATACAATGGAATGTGATTCTGCACTAAAATAAATAAATAAATAAATAAATAGGTATCATGACACAAAAAGACATGGAGGAATCCTAACTGCATATTGCCAAGGGAGAGATGCCACTTATGACAAGTTTACATAGTGTACAGCTCTAACTATATCTCTTCTGGAAAAGGCAAACGACAGAGAGAATAAAATGACCAGTGGTCGCCAAGGATTAGGAGGGAAAGAGGTCTGTGAATACGTGGAGCACAGTGGAATTTTGATCAGTAAGACTATCCTATTTAATACTGGATAGTGGATAAATGTCACTGTACATTTGCCAAAACCAATCAAATGTTCAACCTACAGACTCACCCCCCATGTAAAATAGAGATTGTAGTTGATAATATTACATCATCAGCTCACCAATCTTAACAACTGTATCACACTAATGCAAGAAGGTAATAATAGTGGAAGCTGTAGGAAAGGTCAGGCAGTATGTGATACATCTCTACTTTTTATTCAAGTTTTCTATTCATCTAATTTTTTAAAATAAGGTCTTTTTAAAATATTCTTTGTATCAGTTTTACCACACTACTTGTATTCTCACACATGATTTTTTAAATTTATGACACATGTATATTTTAATGAAGCCAAAATTTATAAATTTTGAAAATTATTCTTTGGCAAATTGGTCATAAAGTATACAAAATAAAATGTTTAGGGTAAGTTGAAAAATAATTTCATATATTAAGCAATTAATACAGTTTTACTAGTTTAAATTATCTGGTGTTGATGGGATTCAAGAATATTAAGGCTTAAAATAAATTGTTTTTTAATAAGTTTTTATATGTTTCAGTATTTGGTTTGGAATATAAATTTTATTTTATATAATTGAGGAAGTAATTAAAATTATAATTAAGGAAAATGTGTTATTCAACCATGTTAGATATTCACTCCACCAAATATCCAATAAATAAATAAATGCTAAAAATAATAGAAAGCAGGATGATAGCTCTTGGATGGGTTGGGGAGTGGAGGGATTGAACAAAAAAGAAAAAGAACTCATGGATGTGGACAACAGTGTGGTGATGGTGGGGGAGAGTAGGGTAGGTGGAAGAGGGTATAAGCAGGATAAATTATATTAAAATATGATAAAATAAACTATTAAAAAGAAAAGTAATAACTGTATAGTGAAAAAATGAAAAAAGGGGAAAGAGGAGACTAACCCCTATGCCACATGATCACATCTGCTAGTCCCATCTCCTGTCTCAAACTGCTAAAAATAGCAAAGAAAAAATATCTTTCTATATATCTGTATATGTATATCATCTGTATCTATATCTGTGTATATCTATATCCATATCCGTATCTATATCTGTCTATGGGTAGAAAGATAGGTAGATAGATAGTCACACCATATTATATTAGGACTGGGCCTCTTAAAATAAATTTGGACTCTTAGAAGAGAATTTCCCAGAGCTAAAAACTACAGAATTCTGTATATCAAAAGGGCTTGTCTAGTACCAAGAGGTAAGAAAAAGAAATGGCCCACAAAATAAACATCATGGTAACATTTTTGAACTTTAAGGAAAAAAATGAAAAATATGAAAAGCTTTTAGAAACAAGACAAATTGCCTATAAAGGAATAGAAATAAGAGTGGTATCACCTTCTCAAAATCAAATCTGAATTATAATGAAAATGCTTTAAGAGAATATGAAAAATATCCTTAATGCGTAAGGTCTTGTTTTGTCAGGCATTCTATGTTGAATAGAGCCATAGTAAAAGGACAGGAAAGGAAGAAGGAAGGAAGGAAAGCAGGCAGGCCATTGTAATTTAAACGCTACGATGCTAACAGGAGGGCAACTGACTTGAAATTTAGAGTTCTATATCCAAACCAAACTTCAAAAATATCGAGGAGGACAAAAATAAACCTTGTGAGATTGGAGGCTCAGGTTTGTCTCCCACACATGCTTTCCATAGAAAGTTACTAAAGAACAAAATAAATGTGTCAAAAGTCTTAAATTTGTTAGATTCTTTAATATACTGTCAGTATTGATATTAAAGAAATAATCAAATATTTACACAAATAAATATATAATGTTTGCCATGAAATGTATAAAGTAATCATCCCAATGTCTAATAATCATTAATATTAATTGACTTCTTACTTAATTGACTGAGCATGTGTTGCTCTTTAACCATATTTTGTTAGTCCATCATCAGAATTATGTGAGATTAGTATTTTATACCTATGTTATGTAATAGTACACTGGCATTTGTTTTGATTAGGAGAACTAGAATTTGAACATGGTATTCTGATACCAGTGTCCTCTTAATCAATATGTTATAGTAAGATTGTTTTTAAACAGTGGGGAAACATTGAAAATCCATATGAAATAATATGGATAATACCATATCAATAAAAATCATAGGGGAGGTTCCACAGATGACCTTAAGAATGGTTCTAGATTTTTTTAATTAAATAAAGCAAGATACTGAAAAGCAATGAATGGAGTTATAAAAGAAGACTAAACTAGAATATCTTTTTAAAAAAGTTAATAGTTTTTGATTGCTTGATGTATATTGAATACTGCTGTTCTGAGAAAGTGAAAGTAATGCTGTATGGCACATGTAAAAATAAATGTAGACTTCATTATGATGCCCTGCCAAATGCTTCTAATTTTTTTAAAGATTTATTTATGTACTTATTTTTAGAGAGAGGGGAAAGGAAGAGAGGGAGAAAAACATCAGTGTGAGGCTGCCTCTCACACACCCGCTACTGGAGACCTGGCCAGCAACCCAGACATGTGCCCTGCCTAGTAATCAAACCGGCAATCCTTTGGTTTGCGGGCCCGTGCTCAACCACTGAGTTACGCTTCTAATTTTTTATTCTCCAGTGTCTGGTGTAGCTCTCATACCTTTTATCCCATTCTATCTCTTCTCTCAACCTCTTGAAATTACCACCATCTCTATCCCTTTCCTCCAGGGGACACCCTTGCAATAGGTTAGAGTTTGCAAATAAAAGCTAGAAGGATAATGCCCTTTGGATAATTGCTAGTTTCACCTATGAAAAGCCTTGTATTTTTAGAATGAGAAATTTTAAAAAAAAACACCAACAGAAGGCAGAAGGATGAAAAATCACATCTACAGGCAGGATTAATAAGTAATCCTGTCATATCAATAGCTATATCTTTCTGATGATTTTTTGTCCTTTTCTCCAGAAATTGCCTTTCCACAAAGTCTCTAAACTGAAAGTTTAGGTAATAGTTTTTTGTCTTTCTCTTATGTGTCAATGGGAAGTTACAAAACTTTAGGGTCCTTTAGACTCATGAAAGAAATCTACCAAAAATATCAGTTGTCTAGCCCCTTCTGTAAAATCAGATCCAGAAGATCTAATTCAAGTATGTACACATTTAACAATCTCTCCAGGGGATTCAGGCCAAATTTTATACAATTGTCTTACTAGAATTTCCCAGCAATCCCTTACACAGATAATATTTTTGATCTAAGGATTTTAATGATCCCTCATTAAATACTAAATGTCTGAGCGTGATATTGAATGACATATGCATTTAGTACTGTCACTGAATCATTCAATTGTTCACTCATCCCACCATCAAACCTTCTGTCCATTAAACAAAGAAGTATTAAAATCTTACGATGTTCTAGGCATTATTGTTGGAGACACAGAATACAGCCACAGTGGAGAACACAAAACATAAGTGAGAAATAAGTACCTGTTATATGAAGCCAGTAGAATTTTTGGTGATATCACTGATTTTTTTTTATATTCTAAACAACAGAAATTTATTCCTCACTGTTCTGGAAGCTAGAAGTTCATGATCCCGACATCGGCATGATCACACTTTCTGGTGAGAGTCCTCTTCTTTTCCATACCTAGAGCCTCCCAACTGTGTCCTCACACGGTGGAACGGCAGTATCATTTGTTAACAGAATAAAAGAAAAAAAACAGTAAAAGCTAACTATTGCAAATGTAAGTGTTAAAAGTCAAGATGGCATATCGAAAAGGGTTATAAAACAGGCTCATGAAAAATACTGTGGAATGAGATGTGCAGCAATTATTCTGGCTCTAGGATGGGAGTGGGGGAAGCATGAGATAAGGTGAGTTGCTGAGAAAAGGCTCACAAACAATGCTATATTTAAGGTAGCATTTAAGTAGGTATCATTTATAAGTTAATTTAACTTCTTCCTCTTGTAGGCTATATCAGTCAATATATCACAGAGTTTTCCTTTTTTTCTTCTCTTTTTCTGTACATGCCTTATCCTTTTCCTGAAGTTAATTATCTCTTGTTTGACCTGTATTTATGAAAATCATGTCCACTTCTGGCTCAAACCTAGAACTTCCAAACTATAGCAAATGGAATTGTTGTCGTTTTTCATTTTCCAGAATAATTAGAGGGACAATATTTCTAGAATTCAATTAATTTTGTGTTTTGCTTAGCTTTATATTCTTAATATTTCTGGGTTTTCTCTTCACATATATTTTAAGTTTCCAATATAGGAACCAAGTGTTTGGCCCGGCTATATCGTGACTTTGTAGAACGTGAAGAGCAATGCTTGCTGGTTTCTAGGAGCTGCTTATGATGTCTCGTCCCTTCCCTCCCATTACTTTTGCCCACCAGCACAAAAGCAGTGCTTATGCAGCCCAGGGATTGGCAAGATTTTTCTGTAAAATTCTAAAAGTGGGTCAGTCTTTGCAGTCCGGTCTCTCTATGTATACCAAACTCTGCTCTTATAGTGAGAAAGCAGTCACGGATAACCGATGAGTGATTGGATGCAGCTGTGTTCCAACAAATATTTTTATGGACACAAATTTGAATTTCACACGGATTTCACATGGCATGACATATTACTCTTTATTTGTTTTTTTTTTTACTTTTCAATCTTTTACATTATTTTTCCCATGTGAATTCATGATAACACACAGTTAGCCTTGTTTACTAACTCCAGATATAGCTGGTTCCAATTCAAGGGCATTTACTGAGCTATGATGTTAGAGTAGCACTTTCTATGTAATAATGGAAGAAGAATAAAGTTCTGCATCCATTTTGCAGACATTCCTTTGATGAGAGTTAGTTAAGCTATTCCGTGGTTTGGCTGCCTCAGCTCCATTTTGTGTGGTCTTTAGGGACCTTGAAATGACACTAGCTGTCACATGTAAGAAGACCTAGATAGCAGCCCACGAAGTGAAGTGACAAAGGTACTGATAGGCCTTGCCCAACAGCCCTAGTGATCAAGTCTCCTCTGCCTCATGCTTTATGTAACTGTTGGATAGCAGCCTTGTGGGACCTACCAAAATCCTCTCTTTTGGTTTGAACTGACCGATGTGGCCATAGACCAAAGCACGCCACCTGTGTATACGAATAAAGGCATGTGGCCCAGTCCCTGCCTCTCTCCCTGTCGGCGTTAGGCCTTGTCCTCCCCTTGTTGCCCCTCGAGGCATGCTGTCTTCTTCCTCTAGGACCCGTGAGAAGTAAACTCCTCTATTCCCTTGTCTCTGCGGCCTATTGTTGAACAACAGCTCCCAGCCTGGCGTGCTGTGCTCCACTTAGTAACTGTTCATTTTAACATACTCATAATGCCCCCAACTGGTTCCGTGCAGCCTTTTGAGAATTTCTCTTCGGATATTACTATTTCTCCCTCATGGCTTGTATCTAAGGCTAGAGGGCATTGTTATACTCTCACTTGGGTGTGCGCATACACTGTTGGCTTTTGAGTGTGGTAGACCTGAGACGTTTACGTTTAAGAAAATTTGTTCCACTTGGACCCACTCAAGCCACTGGAGGACTATGCTGGGGTTTGTAGAAACAGACGTTTAGTAATTAAGTGTGATCATCTCCTTGTATGATTACTTCATCATTCATCAAAACACTGAAATTATCAAAGGCTGCATGGAGATTTAAGAGTTTATAATGATTGCTTCTGACTAAATAGTCATGATTATACTCCCATTACTTTACAATATTTTCAATGGACTAACCTATGTATTTTTTACTATATCAGCAGTGTATTCAGATAAATACTTTAGCTCATCAAGCCACATGAAAAAGTTTCTCATCATACTGTATGGCAAAATGGAGAGATTTGTGTGAATTATAGTGGAATTGCTTTGTTTTATAACTATATAAGAAGTTATGTCTCATCAATATTGAGTAACAGATTGTTTCAAAGTGGGGGTCGGAGGTATTGGGAATTGTCTTCATTGGTAGGTTACACAGCCCTACCTTGATCCCATTCTCCTTAACATTTTTATTAATGTCTTTGATAAACATATTCTGGTTGTTAATGGCACAAATCAGCCAGAGCAGGGAGAAATAATTCATACTTGGATGTTGCTTTTTTAACAAGTTTAATAAAAAGGAAAGGAATATCCTTCTACTAAAATAAAACAAAATAAGCATACAATTGCACATCTGTGTACATACACCCAGATAAACACCCTCTATACAGCCTGCATTCCCACTTTCATTGTTCAAGGCTATAAATCATAATGGAAATTTGTTTTCCCTTGTGCCCAAATAGATGTAGCCAGAGTCCCTACCAAGGGAAGGGATCTGCCTATGGCACACTGTCTGAACAGGGTAGGGTCGAGTTAGGCTCCAAAAAGACAATTTGTGGTAGGATACTGACAATTTATACATGGGACTTTAATTGCAATTTTGGGGAAACTTAAACTATTAATGTTCTGTTAAGAAAATGTATAGACTTCTTGAACAAAATTATGCATCAGCAAGACCATATCTTCATCTAGAGGGAGAAACCATAGTGCCCAAATGACTCTAAAAATATCTCTGCCTCCAGCTTCCTCAAGAAATGTATTTTTTTTCCCTGCAATAGCACACTGGATTTCAGAAACTTCTGTTAGGGATTATCAAATAAAATAACCTAAAATCTCGCCATGATAAAAGGAACTTCTGTGTTCAGGCTTAAAACCCAACAACAAAAACATAGATTTGGTAGGAAGGCAAGGGTCACTTTGGTTTAACAAGGGAGAATGTTCATTTCAATATATATATATATATATGATTTATTTTAATGTTTGCTAATTCAATATCCATCTATAATAGCAAATAATTGTATAACACTTCATTTTAATTAGAATTTTTACAGAGTAATGCAAAAGCCAAATTTATATACCATAAGAGTAATGTAGAAGTATGGTTTGAAAAAGTAAATATAATAAAATATAATAACTATCTTCAAATACATGCTAGGCTTACTGGTGGAGAAGGGTAGATTCATCTTATTTGTGAAGGACCAGCACAAATTATAGGAAGTTGATTTTTAATCAATCCAAGTGAGAAAATTGACTAGATAAACAATTAATTATTGGAATCGACTGTGTCACAGGAGAAACACAAAATGACTGATTTAAATGAAGTCTAGAAAAAAATCTTGAAAAGATTTTGTAAAAAGGATTAAAATGACATTTATGTAACAAAACCATGCCCAAAACCAGTCATAAGAAGTAGGTTATACGATGTGGGTCTAAACTCCATGAGAAATTTCTAACATCATTGCATAATGGAAAAGTGCTCAGGAAATCCATATTAGCCACATTATGGACTAACTTCACCAACACCCAGCTCATTGATATTTTGGCTTAATTCATTAATACAAGGAAAATTAACTTTATATGTAGATACAAGTTCATCTATTCCTGTGGTTCTCAATCATGGCTACCCATTAAAATCACCTGGGGGATTTTAAAACTAATCAATATCCAGTGCCTTCTACCCCCTGATATTTTGATATAAGTGTTTGAGTGAGTTCTCCATCACTATTTTTTTCAAGGCTTCCAGATGATTATATATGCATCCAAGGCTGAGAGTCATTGAAAAGTTCTGAATTCATTAGAGTGGGAATGTATGGCACCTGTCAGCCCTATTGGGTAGATTACATACAATTAGTATTTTTCAGAAAAGAAAAAAATAATTCTCTCATTTTCATCTATTAAAGAAATTGAGTCCTTTTGCTAGGACTAGGAATATAAAAGTGCTAAAGTAGCTCAGTATCTATCCTACTGGAGAAGATAAAGAGAAATATTTAACTATAACAAGAAAAATAGAGACAGACTCACAAATAGAGAACAGGATGACAGCTAAGGAGGGAGAAGGTTGGATGGTTGAGAGATTAAGCAAAAAGGAAAAAAGACTCATGGACATGATAACAGTGTGATGACTGCATGTGGGAAGGGGGTATAAGGGGACTAAATGACAATGGAAAAATGCACAGAGAAAAAACACTAAAAAAGATAATGTGAATATAAGTGGCAGAGAGATATGAAAGTAGAATGATGAAGGTGTATCATGCAAATTATAATCTGAAAGGACACACATCTTGAAATGCTGGTTTGGATTAGAATATCGGTAAAATACTAGGGTTGAAGGGTGAACTGAGATCAGTTTGGAAAGAAGCTCTTATACCCTCAGGCATCTGAGTCTTATCCTGGAACAAAATGTCTCCAGATAATTGAGGTAAAAAGAGAAGCTCCCTTCTCTTGCCTTTTCCCACTCACTTCTCCTTTTTTTTCAACAGATAGACTGATGGGAACATTTTAAAAGTATCCTTTGACATGAACTAGATATTCTTTAAACAGTTCAGAACATCCACAAATGAAATTCCCTTCTTAGTCCATGTCTCAAGGGAAATGCCAATTCTTGCCTTCCTTGTCTGAAAGGGACTAAAACTGGAGGCTGATGTTATATGAAACTAGGCAATGGGCATCTAGAAAAAGAAAATATAGAATTTTGGACAATCATGACCTCAGAACAGATTGTTGGAACTACCAAATTCCACAAAGGAAAAGGACTCAATGAGCAATTTATTGAGTTTAGTTATTTTAAGACATCAATTTATACACTTTGTCTAAGGATCTATTTAAATATGTGTTTTAATATTTGCTATTCCTATTACATATAAAATTTATTATTATTGTTATAGATAATACTTATTTATATATGTTTCCTGCAAACTATTCACCATTATAATTGTTCATATTACTAACCAATAAACAAATAAAATTACACATAGTAAATAAAATTTTAAAAAACAAATTATGTATTTACTAGATTACTTAAATCACTCATAATTACCAGGACACATTAAAATTACAATGGGCATTACAGGAAGTACTAAATATAACACACATACATAATTCTGTTAAGACTGGTTAAAAATAAGCCCAGAAATAGGTTACATGCTGCATTCAAATGAGGTCAGAGTCTCAATTCAGGCTCCTGTAAAATACATATAATATAGTTTTAATATTCAACGTCCCTTTTCTGTAGGTGTGTGAGAATGTGCACGTGAATAGCAGTGATTTGTTAAGATTATGCAGGCATATGGCAAGAAGCTGGGTTTCTTGGCATGTTTTGGCAGGATGACATTAGTGATTTTTGAGTTTTAAGTGAGCAAAAAAAGAATACTTTTTAACTTTGTAAAACATTTGGATTTTCATAACTATATAATCCAAAATAACAGCAGTTATAAACTTTATCCTTGGCAACCCTAACATTCTTATTTCAAACCAAAAGAAGCTTATGTTGTGAAGTCTATGGAAATGTAATCATCTGCCGTCTATTTTCAACACAGGCAGAAAAAGAGTTGAGACTACATTTATCTAAATAAATAAAATCCTTCCAGATACTCTGTTTTGTTTAGCGGTATAGCTAAAATGAGATATAAACTAATAATTTCTAAATTAATATACTCATTTACTCTTTTGTTTGCTGTTATCACTTCAAAACTTCAGTTGAAAGTTATCGCATAATTTTCTGCAATTTTTAATCTGATTTTTGGTAGCCATAGTTAGAAAACTATTAATGCTATGCTCCTTGTTATTCTGGTGTTAAAAAGGAGAGTCTAGGCCCTGGCCACATTGGTTAGAGTGTCATTCCAACATACCGAGCTTGTGGGTTTGATCCCCAGTCCGTGCACATACAAAAAACAACCAATGAGTGCATAAAAAAGTGGAGCAACAAATCCATGTTCCTCTTCTCCCTCAAAATCAATCAATAAATGAATGGATTCAACACAATTCCTGTCAAGATTCCAATGACCCGTTTCACAGAACTAGAACAAATATTTCAAAAATTTATATGGAACCACAAAAGGCCCACATAGCAACCATAATCCTGAGAAAAAAAGAACAACGTTTAAGGAATCATGCTACTGAATATTAAACTATACTACAAGGCCATAGTAATCAAAACAGCTTGGTACTGGTGTAAAAACAGACACATAGATCAATGGAACAGAAGAGAGAGCCCAGAAATAAGCCAATGCCTTTATAGTAGTCCATTAATATTTGACAGAGGAAGCAAGCACATACAATGGGCTAAAGATAGTTTATTCAATAACTGGTATTGGGAAAACTGAACAGATATGTGAGGAAAAATGAAACTAGATCACCTTCTTATACCACACACGAAAATAAATTCAAAATGGATTAAAGACTTAAATATTAGACCTAGAGCCATCAAAATTCTAGAAGAAAATATAAGCAGCAAAATCTCAGATGTCATTAGTAGAAATTTTTCATGGGATATATCTCCCCAGGCAAGGAAAACAAAAGAAAAAAATAAACAAATGGAACTTCATCAAACTAAAAAGTTTTTGCACAGCAAAGGAAAACATCAACAAAATAAAAAAGACAACCCACAGAATGAGAGAACATACTTGCTGATACATTTGATAAAGGGTTAGTTTTGTTTTTTAACCCTGAGCATCCATTATAAAAGCTCTGAGATCATGTATTTAACTTGTAGTTCCGGAATAGCATAAAAGGCATTATATGTTTACACTGTTGGTAGAAATATAAGTTGGTACAACCACTTTGGAGACAGCAGCCAACAGTTCCATATCTGGATATTTATTCAAAAGAAATGAAAACACTAACTCAAAAAGATATATGAATCTCCATGTTAGTGCCAGCATTATTTATAGTAACCAAGACATGAAAGTAACCTAAGTATCTACTAATGGATGGGTGGTTAAAGATACACACACATTAGAATGTTATTCACCCATAAAAATGGACATCTTGCAGTTTGTGACAACATGGCTGAAACTTTTGGTTATTATGTTAAGTAAAATAAGTCAGACAGAGTAAGACAAATACCATGTAATCCCATTTATATGTGGAATATTTTTTTTAAAAATCTGAACTCATAGATGGAGAGAACAGATTGGTGGTTGTCAGAGGCAGGGGATGGGGGTGGGCAAAATGGGTAAAGGGGATTAAAAATGTACAAACTTCCAGTTATAAAATAAGCATGGGATGTAATGTAAAGCATATTGACTACAGTTAATAATGCTGTATTTCATATCTGAGAGTTGCTAAGAGCATAAATTTTATAAGTTTTCATCACAAGATATTTGTAACTTTGTATAGTGATGGAAATTAACTTTGTGGTGATCCTTTTGCAATATATACAAATATCTTTCTAAAAGCATAGGTCAAACCATAAATTTATTCCTCAAAAACTGTTGTTAACATTGGTTTTCAATTATAAATGTGCTTTCAAATTTTTAGTAAATGGAAATTTTTGGCCTGTTTATAACACAGTCTGACTCACATATGAGTGGCAAAATCACTCATTCACCACACCTGCAAAAGGAAAACAGATGTTTTTCTCAGTCACAGTTATTACATAGTTGTAAGTGGGGAATTCCTACACAATCGGGTGATACTTAAATGTTTTATCTTCTCTTTCCTTGACAAATTCCTAAAAGTATTTCATGTATCTATTTTTTAAAGATGAGGGATGGACTTAAGTTCTGTGATACTATGTATTTTTAATGAAAAAATCTGGGAAGTAATATTTTAAAATTTCCAGGGTAATTAAAATGTTTTATGTATATTGTACACATGTCTGTATATATACACACATATATATACACATATATGTATAAATACATACATATGCATATATGCATTATATATAGTGTGCATAGGTATGCAGTGTTCTATATGAGTTATTTCAAGCCTATATATTTTTTAATCATCAGTAGTGAATAGTTACATAGTTTTTTAAAATTCTTATTTGGATGTCTATTTTGTGTGGTTATTCACTCTTAAGCTCAAGAAATAATTATTATTTACCAGAATTCTATTAGTTTCTGGGAACTGTGGTAAGTCTCAATCCAGGGAAATTTGCCCAAAACATGGCCACCCATGGGATCAGATACTAGAAATAAAGGATCTGAGTTTTATGCCCAACACAGTTACTCTGACCTTGTTATATTACTTTATAATACGCTTTAATTTATAGTTTCATTTCATTTACATCAGAACTTAAAGTCTACATAGCAGGCATATTGGTTAGAACTGGAATAGTTTTTAAAAGGGTTCACATTTTAGTATAAAAATGGAAACTTGTTAATATAGGTAGCTAGTTATGTTTGGTTGGTGTTAAGGAAAAAAGTCCCTTCTCTGATTAAATTGACAGTTGAAATTGAGTTTTTCTGCAAGAGATCATTGATCCTTATGGCAACTTTATGTGTAAAACACTGGCGACACGCTGATGAACCCCCTGCCCTGGCCATCGACGGAAAGAATACAAAGTGCATGCTAGTATTCATGATGCTGCAATGTGAAGCTGATGAAGTCAATGCAAATGTCATGTATGGGGCTTGGGGGGAGCGCGGAGGAGATGGGGATAGTGACGGAGTGTTCCACCATGAAAGAAGTGTTTGTGCGGCTGTTAAAATGAACTACTTGTTGCTGTGCTCAGCAGGCACACAGCCACAAATTGTAGACCTCACATGTTCTTAGCATCCCTTTGTTTGGTGGGCTATACTGTATTTTTAGCAGTTATGAAACACCCTACCAGCATGCAAAAACACAGCGAAGATGTTATTTTTGTTACTAATCCACTCCACAAGAGTTAAGTCAAATTCCAGTACACTTACAGGAATGTGAATTATTGTAACTACTAGCAAGAAAGCAAGAGGTATCTTTTGCACTGATCAACTTTTTTTTTTTGTAGAAATGCATTTTTGTTGGTGATTTTTGCACATTTTGTTGGTGATTGCACATTTTTCATTAGTCTTTTCTCTCTGCAGTGGTTTTTAAAAATATAATGTGGCAATGCTTTACATTTAATAGCATGGTAAAATTTGAGGGGTGTTTTTAAAATAGAATTTTTAAAATTGTTTGTAACAACAAAACAAACAAACAAGCAAAATAGAACCTAAGACACTGAAATAGAGAACAGGTCAGTAGTGCCCAGAGGGGAGAGGGGAGGGAATTTCAGGAGAATTTCAGGGGAGAAGGGAAGGGTTTACAGGAACAGATATAAAGGACACATGGACAAAAACTAGTGGGGGTGGAAATAGGAAGGAGATGAGAAGGGATGGGTGGGTGGTCTGGGATGGGAGTAAAGGAGAGAAAACTACTTGAACAATGATTAAAATAAAATTTAAAAAAACATGTTAATGCAAAAAAATAGTTTGTTTTACTCTGAAATAGAGATCAACACATCTTTATGCACTTTTAATTTAGATCCAGAATAATGTAGAACCAGGTTTAGTTTAATTAGAAATGTGTATGTGTGTGAACTTTTAGAAAAAAATTAAGGCTATGGTACAAAGAGAGAGAGAGAGAAAAAAAAATCTTTCATTGTTTTACCATAATGGAATGCACTGATTTTTGAAGGGAATATGAGTTTACCAGGTTCTAACTTAAAATGGTGATATTCCTGGGTAGTAGAACAGATAAGAAATGTAAAAATAATCAGATACTAATCAATACTAGAAGTATACATTAGAAATTAAACTAGATGTAAAACCTTTTTAAGAAGCTAATTTTAAATGAATTATGATAAAATTTCAAGAAGAAATCTTGAGCAGTTAAATATTAGTCATTTATGAACTCAAAGAATTATTGAGCCAGATATATATTTTGGGTCTATTTTGATAATTTTATCATTTTGAATTAAGCATAATATTAAAATTACAAAAGTGCTTGTATATTTTTAAAATTTTTATTTCTTTATTTTTAGAGAGAGCGGAAGGGAAGAAGAAAGAGAGGGAGTGAAACATCAATGTGTGGTTGCCTCTTGTCCCTGCTACTGGGGACCTGACCCACAACCCAGGCATGTGCCCTGGGAATTGAACCAGTGACCCTTATGTTTTGCAGGCCCACGCTCAGTCCACTGAGCTACACCAGCCAGGGTCGAATGGTTATATTTTTTAAAAGCTATGGACTAGAATATCCAAATTAATTTTAATAAATTAACCCTTAAATATAATATCTCATTAGTAGTTTAAATGAAATAATCAGTAAGTAATAACACTAATAAAAATTCAGGTAGAATCAAAAAAAATTCAATGGTAGGATCAGTCTATTTACATAATGGCAATATTGAATAACTTTCTTCAACAAAGCTATCTTTGAGGTAGAGAGACGCAAATGATTTAAAATAGACATTATAGCGGCATCCTGGTGGTCACTGGCATAATAGAATTTGTGAGGAGAAATGCCAGGCTGTAGAATTAGTATCTGACTATTTGAGTGACAGCCTGTTTTTGGTATTATCAAACCCAAGTTCTTCCAAGTACATGCTGCAAGGGAAGCATCGTGTTATTTAACTACTCATTTCATTTTCTGTTATGGGAAATGGGAATAAATCTTTCCTAGGACTAGTGTGATAATTAGGAGAGGTAATATCTATCAAGTGCTCACACAGTGTCAATATGAGTACTGTTAGTACAGTCCAGGAGGATTGAGTGGAAGTCAATGAAGGGCATTATTAAAATATTAGGCCTGGATTTTAAAATAATGAGGGAATTTCAGAGACATGAAACTTGAGGACCTAGCCTCAAAATTAACGTGCATAAGAATCACCTGGAGGGGCTGTTAATTTGCAGCTATCTTCATAGCTGGCGCTAAGTCAAAATTAGATGGCATCAGAACTATTCTGAATTGTTCTGTTAAATCACACTGAAAAATATAGAAGTGTTGATGTTGGCTATTGGAATACAATGAAAGAATAAAAACATGAAAAGGGACTAGAAATGAGCATTAACAATTTTTTTGCATTACTCACCGAGTTGTTGAAGTTCAAAATTGAAGCGCACAATCCCATGTACTTGTTATTCTATACATTCATTTAGGAATATTTGATCCAAGCTGTTTTCTTCTACTGCCTGCCCCATTTCGCTCAATAGCTAATGAATAATATTTGAACTGTTGGTATGATCGTGCGAATCTGCTATAAATACTGCATCTTGTTTTCATCATAGGTTTTGACAATATTATGCTTTTGAGGCAATGAACCAAGTCATATTTTAGTGATGGAGAAAAATATTTTCTATGCCCCAATCACTTTCTTTTAAGAAAAACAAACACATTAATTGCAGCTCATCTATGTTGTTCTGTTTTTAAAAATAACAACTTTTACTTTTACCAACTGTGTAAAAGGATGATTATCACTTTTAGTTATTTTGATCTCATCCACTTTATCAGAGGTTGGTAAAAACATTCCAATTATTAACACAAAAAATTTCAGACAGAGTATTTGCTCATTTATTTAAGTCACAGTATTTGATCCTACTTTATTTCTGCTTGAAACTGTAAATGAATCAAGAGAACACAGTAAAATTTAATTTTTATATATAAAAATATTGAGAGTTACACCTGGAGAGAGAATTTTAAGAGAGCAATTACCAGTTTTCCTGTTGATTGTAAACTTCCCATCTTAAGGTAAACTATATCCCTAACTAAATCAATGTAAGAACAAACATTTATTTAGTACTTATTGTGTTAAGACTGATATTGTGAAAGGTCTAAAGTTTTACTCCACTTGCAAGCAGCCAGTTAGCCTAGTACAGTTTTATATTCATAAACTTACAGAAGACCACTGGGTCAGAAATATTAAAAAAGTCTTATTTACAGCATAAAGAGTAGCCAGAGAAATACCATAGAGGGGTTCATTCACTACAGGGTCTGGCACAAATAATGCCCCTCTTTTATTACCTAAAATCTTTTATTACAAAATCATAAGCATGTAATTCTGTAACATAACAATATCACACTCAGAACTGTGAGAAAACATACTTTTGTCTCAGCCATCCTGTCTGTGGTATTTCATGAATGGCATGCCTATCAAAGTAATACACCACGTTAGTTTAGCCTCAGAGAGTTTGTTCTCCAGACGCCAATATCTGTTTGGAGATGGGAGTGCAGGGCATGTCAGAAAAAGTGGTTACGTGGTGAAGAACTCCAACAGGTGAAATTCACGCAGGTCACTATGCTTGGGTTCTCTGCTTTAAAATTCCAAAACTTTCATATTATCAGGGCTCAGGGATGTTTCAGCCTGAGGCCATGACCTTAATAAAGAATACAATGATAATTTTTGACTAGCAGTAGGAAGTAGAGAGATGGAACTTTCTAACCACCAGTGCCTTAGGCAGCTTTCTGCTATCTAAGACCTTCATTAGTTCATACAATGTCTTCCTGAGAGTGCATACAATAAATCTATAACATCAAAGGAGATTTTTCTAATGCCTCCCAGAATGGCTCAAGCAAGCAATGCCTACCTCATAAAATTAAAGGATGTTCTTATCCTGGAACAATTAAATAATGATTTCTACTACATGAATCATAAACAGTGATATATGCTAAGGCCTCCCTAGCTGATTCTAATGTGAAGCAAGGATTGAGGCCACTAAGCTAGAGCCTTCCTCTTCACTTTTGTCTTTTGTAAGTCAAGTGAGTGTTTCCCAAATATTAGAGGCCACTGCTTCTCCAGTACCGGGCGGTATTCACATGCCAATTTGTACCTCTGCTCAAGAACTCACCCGGAAACATGATCAATCCAGGCCTGAGTGTGTTTTATTCATCAGGGAATGCAAGATATTTTTCTATTTTTAAAATCTTGTTTCAAGTACATCAGGAAGGTATATACTAACTAGGGTGCTTTTCTAACTAGCATCAGATAATCGTCTCAAATGAGGCCATCAGACATGAGAATGACATTATCCAGAGAAGAGATTATAAAGAGAGCACCTGGCAAATGCTGAGTTTTTAAATTAGAAAAAAATCTTTCTTATCTCTATAAAGCAGAAAGATATAGGAAGTGGAATCTCTGCTTCCAGACCATATACACCCCTGGACTGTGAAAAGAGAGAGCAGGATGCTGTGTGGGATATTGAGTCAGAACAAGATGATATTTAGGTGATAATTTCTCTGGATTTTTTTTTGTTGTTGTTTGTTTGTTTGTTTGTAAACCTAGTCTTCTAGAGTTGGGTGTTGCAGAACATACAACTCTCTTGATGTTTGGAGAAATGATTTTGAAAGGAGACCAGTGTTGCAACTTCAAGTGAAATCCTTCTCGTAGGTCATCACAGTAGCATTTTATCAAATATGAGAGGACAAAAATATAACTTCTAAAATTCCTGCAGTTTCTCAGTAGGGTAGCATTTCAATGGGAATGTATGATCCTAATTGCCCATACCCAAATCTGGCACAGAAGTTAACCATGGGGAGGCGCACAAACAAGAAACTTCTTAGGGGCCCTCACAGTCGGACAGAGGGGGCCTGGCAGCAGAAGGTGCACAAGGGAACCATCCAAACTGGGGTCTGATGGGCACAGGGGAGCAACTCAATGGATAATTTCAGAGGATTTTAAAAACTCCACAAAGGGATGAGTGGGCAGGGTAGGAGAAGGATGACACTTCAATTTAAATAAGAAATATCTGAAAAACATTACAAAAGTTAGTAACCAGAAAGAATTTAAATTATGTTTTAATCAGAAAAAATAAGAAGGACTTCCAGTTATGGAGGAGTCAAGAGATCAGGAAATTGTCTCCCCAGAAAGCAGATATCTGTGAACAAAGTTGTCACAAATACCCGTTTCCAGATTCTGGAAATCGGCCAGCGACGGACGAAGTAGAAAAGGCAGGAGCATTCAGTCATGAAGTACCAGTGCCCTTCAGTTCCCAGCAGCGAGAGTCTGTGCTGTGATTTCTAGGGCAGTTCCCGTGCCCCCAACCCTCCCGGGTCAGCGTGGTGGCTCTTCCATTGCTGGCGGTGGACACTGGAAGCTTCACAATCAGGTTCAGAGAGTTGGACGTCCACCCCAGTGATATTATCAATAGAAGTAACAAACATAATTGCAAAAAAATACAACTTAAGGTAGCAACTGTGACTGAGTGAGTAGAAAGAAGTCCACTGGCCAATCAAAAGTGTTAGCAATGATTCTGGGAAAGAGAGAGCCATAGTAGATTTCAATAAGCTCTCCCATATTCCTAGCTTAATGTTGAGGAGACCTAAAAAAGTCTGAGATCTCCAAGCAACTATGGCTGAATGGGAAGCTATGTAAATGCACCTGAAAGTTTGGAAGGGGGCCTGGTGGGAAGACTTGGCCTGCCTGAAGTTTGGAAATACTCTCCAACCAGGTACAAAGATTGATTGTAAGAGAGAGGGAGACTTAAGTTCTGCAGACCCAGGTACGGCAGTTAAGAACTGAGGCTAAAAAAAATAATAAAACTAGAATAAAAACAAATGAACTGAGGAATCAGTGAACTCAAACTGCAGAGGAAACAGGTTCCCCAGATTAAGTCCACGAAAGTTACAGTGTAAAGCAAAGCACAATAACAAAAGTTAACAAAGGCAATAGCATTTCTCTGTTAAAAAAATCAGAATCTTGAAATGCTGCCATGCATTGTTTAAAGGTATAGTTTCAAAACAAAAAATTGAGACATATATAGAAATAAAGAGTGTGCAAATTACTCAGGAAAAATATCAGCTAATAAAAGCTATGTCTGATGAACCCAGATACTGGATTTTATAATGATTTTCAAAACATCTGTCATCTCTAGGTTCAAAGAATCAAAGAAAACAGTAATTAAAGAATTATAGAAAAAGATAAATGTTTCAGCAAAAATGTAATACCAATAACAATAGGCATTCTAAAATATACCAAATGAAAATTCTAGTGTAAAAAAGTAAAAATAATCTAAATGAAATATTTTCTAGATAGGCATTACAGCAAATGTGAGATAGCAGAGAAAACAAATAACCTGAAAAAGCAAGTCAACCTGAATAGAGATCAATAGAAAGTACATAATGTGAGTAACAGACAGAAAAAAAAGCAGATAAAAAAAAGATACACAGAGCCTCAGAGACCTACCTGCAGGACGTCAGGTTCACCAACATAGACGTATTGGCAGGCACTGAGGCAGGGGTGGCAGCAGGGAAAAAAATGAAGGATAATGGCACACAATTCCCCAAATTTGATTTTAAAAATGACACCAAAGAACAAAGTGATCCGCATTGATGTATAGAATAGACGAACTGTTGAAAGCCAAAAAACAGAAAAAATCTTGAAAGGAGAAAAAAAAATACAATTCACTGTATACAGGGAAACAACAATAAGATGAGTATCTGAGCTTATGTCCTAACTACCAGGGATTAGCCCTGGCCTGGTAGCTCAGTTGGACAGAGTATCAGACCTGTACACCAAGGGTGAGGGTTCAATCCCTGGTCAGAGCTCCACAAGAATCAACCAATGAGTACGTATATAAGCAGAACAACAAATCAATGTCTGTCTGTCTGTCTGTCTGTCTGCCTTCTTCTCTCTCATTCACTCTCTAAAGCCAGTTAAAAGATAAAAACTACTGCAGGCTAAAACCTATATGATGGTAAGTTGCATGTACAGTGTATGTATATGTGTGCATATATACAGGGCCTGGCACAAATGACATCCCTTTTATTACAAAATCTTTCATTACAAAATCAGAAGCATGTAATTCTGTAATATAACAATGTCACACTCAAGCACACCATATGATATTTTAGGTGAAATGTACAAATTAAAGCTATAAATTATTACACCCATATTATTACCCTACCAACCACACTCAAGTAGTTGTTACTTGTGCTGGACTCTGTATATTCTATCCTTCAAAAAAGGTGAAATAAAAGTATTCTAGATAAACAAAAACTGTGATAAATGATTGCTAGTATACCTGTCATTCAAGATGTTGTAAAGAAATTTGCCAGGATGAAAAGAAATTACAACAGATGTTAACACAAATACACAGGAAGAAATCAAGAGGGCTGAAAGCAATAAGTATGTGGATAAATGTGAATTGTTTTTAAAATATGCTTCACTTTTTTTCTTATTTCTTTAAATGCATGATTCTATAAGGCAACAATTATAAAACTGTTTTTAGATTATCAAACATAAAGGTATAATATATATGAAAGTCACAGCACAAAAGAGAGGGAATTATCTTAGAGAAAAGTTGCTGTATTTAATAGGATTCAAGCCAGTACCTACTGGGAGACAATTCCCCACAAGCTTCCCTTATTTCTATATATCCTGTCAGCAGAGATATTTCTGCTATTGTGCTAGACTGCCCTTTTACGGATATTTGTATAGTGAACGGCCTTACAAGTAGTGTCTTCCCACTGGATACTGTCTTCCCACGGGAACAAATCATACAGAAGCCTACTCTCCTGTAGATATAATAAGATCCTGGTAAGCTAACCTCAGAGCCTGCTGCCTGTAGTGAAACTCACTGTGTCTGCAAGTGCCGCTTGGCAATTTTTAGTTTGCTCTGCGGGAATTAGGCCTCAGGAAACCAGGGCATGAAAATGCTTATCTGCTGGCTTTAATATTACTGTGAGTAATAAAGTCCCTAGCTTCTGATCCGTAAGTCATATATCTCCTGTCAGTTTCCATGAGACAGTTGCAGGCTATTTGTTATTGGAAGTGGGATGAAATCTTTAAACTTCTACAGTTTTTAAAATTAACTTGTGGTAGATCGTTATAACGTAAAATTCATATGGTAATCCTAACAGAAAAGCAATGAAAATTTTTAAACACATTGCTTTAAAAATTCAGCAGCAGTAGGAAAATAAGCACTATAAAATAATTAACACAAAATCCAAGGGTAAGAGGGATAGAGCCAACAAAAAAGGCAAAAAATAATATAAATAAATAAATAAATAAATAAATAAATAAATAAATAACAATGTTATAGATAGAAATGCAAACATATTCATAAGTATATTGATTGTGCTCTGGCTAACCATCCAATCAAAATGGAAGACAGACAATGAAAAAGCAAAGTGCAATAGTTGGAAAGTAACATGATGAATATAGATATACATGCAATAGAATAATTATAAAAAATGGGATCTGTGCCCTGCCTGGTGTGGCTCAGTGGGTTAAGCATCTTCCCATGAACCCAAGGTTGCTCGTTTGATTCCCAGTCAAAGCACATGCCTGGGTTGTGGGCCAGGACCCCAGTTGGGGGCTTGTGAGTGGCAACCGATTGATGTTTCTCTCACTCATTGATGTTTCTCTCCCTCTCTTTCTCCCTCCCTTCCCCTCTCTCTAAAAATAAATAAAATCTTTTTTTAAAATGGAAATAGTAATATTGATATAGAACATAATAGAATTTAAGACAAGAAGTACTAACAGAGACAAAGAGAAAATTTATTTTTCTAAAGATTTTATTTATTTATGTTTAGACAGAGGGGAAGGGAGGGAGAAAGAGAGGGAGAGAAACATCAGTGTGTGGTTGCCTCTTGCGCACCCCAGGCATGTGTCCTGACTGGGGACCTGACCCACAACCAGGCCTGTGCCCTGATTGGGAAATGAACTGGTGACCTTTTAGTTCACAGGCCAGTGCTCAATCCACTGGGCCACACCAGCCAGGGTGAGAAGATTTAATAACAATAAAATGGTACATATATCCAAATAAAATAATAATTATAAACATACATGCATCTTAGAATAAATGTCTCAATATACATGAAGCAAAACCTTACAGAGATAAAAGGATAAATAGAAAATTCAGAAATTGAAGTTGAGAATGCCACATTCTCAATAATTACTAAAAAAACTACATATGTGTGTATATATCTACATCAACATAGATACAGAATATGTGAACAAGACTATTAACCATCTTTTCCTGTCATTTCTAGAACACAGAACAAAACAAAAACATAGTATATATTCTTCTCAAGTATCCATAAAATATTCTCCAGGATAAGACATATGTTATATAACAAAACATATGTCTTAATTGAGACATACTCTAATTGCAAGTATGTTTTTTCAATATAATAGAATTAAATTATAAACAATAAAAGCAGAGTTGCAAAATCTTTAATTATTTGAGAAATGTCGCAGTTTTAAATAAGCCTACAGTGGAAAAAATAACAAGGGAAACAAGAAAATGTTTTGTACTAAATGCAAACCATCAAAATGTATTGGCTCTTGCTAAATATTACTTAGATGTGTATAACTTTGTAGGTCTCTATTAGAACAAAAGAAAGGTCTTGATTCAATAACACAAATTTCAATGTCAAGACAATAGCCAAAAAGTGAGGGGAGTAAAACTTATTTCAAGCAAAAAGAATGAAATAATAAACATCTGAGACTTCAGAAAATCAATAAATAATATGAATAAAACTGAAAGATAATTTTGAAAGGATCACAAAAAATTGACAAATCATTACTTTAGACTAACCAAGACTAAAGAGAAAAAACAAAAAAATGGAAATTTGGAAAAGTCATTACTGGTGCTCCCACATAATAGTGTAATAATAAGTAAAAGTATTGCAAGGAAACATTATGAACAATTTTATGCCAGCAAATCAGATAACAAGTGAAACTGACCAATTATGAGAAGACAACAATACTTTTAAAATGACTAAAAGAAATAGAAAATGTAAATAAACCTAGTTCTGGTAAAGAATTTGAAATAATATATTTTTAAAAAATCTCCTGTGGAGAAAATTCTAGGTCTTTATAAATTTTCTGGTTAGTTTTATCAAACATTTAAGGAAGAAATAATGCCAAACTTATAAAAAACTCTTGGACATAGAGAAAGTGGAAACACTTTCCAACTCTTTCTACGAAAACTGTGTTGCCCAGATATCAAAACCAGAGACAGCACAAGAAAACAGTGCAAACCACGTAGACAAGACACACAGATTTCTAACAACGCAGCAGCAAACTAAACCCCACAATGTGTAAAAAGTATCACATGTCAGGTCCAATTAGGATTTTTCTGAGAATTCAAGGTTTGTTCATCATCTCAAAATTCGTTAAAGAAATACACCATAGTAAAAAAGTAGAGGGTAAAAAACACATAATCACATCATAGTTAGAGAAAAAGCATTTGACAAAACCTAACATATTAATAATAAAAACTCACAAAGTACAAGTAAAGGGGAGCATGTTCATCTAATGAAGTCATGTATGTAAAATCTATGTCTAACATCGTACTTAATGGCGAAAGGCAACATTTTCCCCAAATCAAGAACAAACCAAGAATGTTTTCTCTTATTACACTTATTCACAAATAGTAATGGGGGTTCTGGCCAGAGCATTAAATCAATAACATTAAATAAAATATACCCAGATTGGAAAAGAAATAAAACTGCCTTTATTTGCAAAAACATAATTCTGATTGTAGAAAATTTTAAGGACCTTACAAAGAGATTACTAGAATTAAAATTATATTAGAAAGTAGCAGGACACTAGATCAGTAAAATAAATTAATATATATTAGTAAAAAAATCCAAAAATAAAATTAAGAAAAAAAATGCATTAGCATAAAAAGACTAAAATGCTATGGAATGAATTTAAGAATAATAAACAAAATTTGTATATTTAAAACTGTGAAACATTGTTGAGAGAAATAGAATGTCAAAATAAATGGAGAAACATTTCATTATCTTACTTTGAATGACTAAATAGGTCTTCTTCCCAAATAAATTGGTTGTTTCAATGAATAAAAGATAGAAACTGTACTGAATAATCTAAAATAAAAAAATTAAAAATTTAAAAAAAACACACACAAAAAAAGAAATGCCAGTATATTTTTTGCAAAATTGATAAGCAAATCCTAAAATATACATGGAGGTTCAATAACCTCATATTTAAATAAGTTAGGGTATATTAGCAAAGGGATTAGATGTAAAGATCAATCAGAATGGATCATGAGTTTAAAAATAAACCAGTGTATACAAGGTCTGTCCAGAAGGTATCCAGATATTGTAATATGAAAACTAGAGATATTTATTGAAGAAGATACAAGGTACAGGAAACATTATACACAGGACAATGATACCTCTGTCCCCTTCAAAGTAGGCACCTTAGGACCTCACACAGTTCTCCCAGTCACCATCAGCTGCCTTGTATTTTCCTGAATCTCATCGATGGTCTGAAATCTCTTCCCTTTCAACTGTGATTAGTTTTGGGAAAAGTAAAAAGTTGCAGGGAACCAAATCTGGGCTGTAGGGGGTGGGGGGCTGAGTCACCTGGGTGATTTGATGTTTTGTCAAAAAATTCTGCATAAGACATGTTGCATGAGTGGGTGTGTTGTAGTGATAAAGCTGCCAATCACCAGTTGCCCATAGTTGCAGCCTTCTGAATTATCTGAATAGTTTCTGTGGAAGAATGTTCAAGTTTAATGCAAAATTTGATGCAGATTCGTTGCTCTATTCACTCAGTCATCTTGATTGCAACAGCCACACGGTACACACGCTCACCCAACAGCATCTACCACCCCCACTGACTAGTAGAGTGAAGTCATCATTGTTCACACATGACATTCCAGTCCATTCGCCTGCCTGCCAGGTTACATGGATGTCATGCAAACCATCTTCATTATATTAACAATGACTGTACTTTTTTTGGACAGACCTCATTGTGCTGGAAAAATTGAGTATCCATTTGCAGGGAAATATGTTCAAACACTACTTCACATCATAACAATAGTAAAAACTCAAAATGGGTTAGATGTTGAAGAGTAAGTGTTCAGTCTATAAAATTTTCATAAGAAAACAGAAGAAAATCTGTTTAACTTTGGGCTGGGCAAAGAGAGTTCTTAGATATAAAAGCAAAAATCACAATCTATATACAAAAAAAATTATAAACTGAACTTCATAAAAATCAAAACTTTTGCTCTCCAAAAGGCATTATGAATTTTAAAAAGAGCCAAGTTACATATTGAGAGAATACATTTTCAAATTATGTACCTGATATAATAATTATATTCAGAACACATAAAGAACCCTACAACTCAATACTAAGGAAATTAATTTTAAAAAATAAAAAGATTTTGGTAGACATTTCACTACTTATATGTGTGGTTAATAAGTGCATCTTTAAGGAAATACATATAAAATTAAAATAAAATGAAATATTACTGTGCATCATTAGAATATTGATTATCAATGGGTTATATATCATGTCATAGTTGCATAGATATAGAGAAATTGGTACCCTCATACATTGCTGTTAGAAATACAAAGTTATACAAATGAAATGACAAATAAGGGGAAAAAGATCATGCTCTCTTAAGCACAAAAGGGTCCAGATTCCACCTCTATGAAATTCTGCAAAAGGCAAATCTATAAATATTGTAAGTGACTTAGTGGTTGACTGGTGTTAGGTGTAAAAATAATGATTGACTGCAAATGGGCATGAAGAGAGTTTTGGGGTGACAAAAACTATGTAAAATTTTATTGTGTTTGTTGCAAAACTGCATTTACTAAATATGATTGAGCAAAACACTTATACTCAGTGAATTTTGTGACATTCAAAGTATACCTGAATGAAATGATTTTGAAAAACAGACTAGGCAACCATTACTGCATCTTCAGTTATAAGCAAATACTTAATAATCATATTTTAAAATCATGTGACTAAAGTGATATCAGTGACGTCACCAAAACTATCACACTGTACGTAATATGCTTTGGTACTACTCAAGAGGCAAATCCCTTTTGTGATGTGCCATCTCTTATTTATGCTCTGCCCTCTGTGTCCCATTACTGCCCCTTCCCTAGCAAAACTCCCATTGCTCCACTCTCACCCGAAGCTTTTCTCGACTTACTATAGAGCCACAGTTCTATGCATAGACTTCTCTCTGTCCAGAAGCTCTTCACTGAGGGATCCCGAATCTCCTTGCCTTCACCGAAAATGACTGTCCCCTGAGGGTCCTGTCTCCAGTGAATCCCCGTGAAATAAAGGAACATCTTACCCCCACATCCCAGGTATTCCGTGCTCCTTGTCACCTCCACACTATTACCTTCATGCTTTCATACAAACTTTGATTCTCTCAGGCTTATCTTTGTTGTCATAATTCACCATTATTGTATTTCTATTGTAAAAAAAAAATGATCCTTGCATAATTTCCCTCCTTTTGTCATTAATCATATTGACTACAACATTTACTTGAGTTTCCATTTCACCAATTATACAGACTCATCACAACTCTATTCCTTTGATTCTCATGTTCTTTCCCTCTTGTCAGCTCTCTTCCGTATCCAGTTTAGGCATCATTTCCATTATTTCAGCCCTGACTTGTCACGAAGCTATAGTCCCTCTGTGCCTTGTTCTTTAGTCATACCATACTCTCCACCCCCAGCAAACTTCAAGCCTGAACTAGAAAAATGGACTTGCTTCACATTCATTACCAGAGAAAAATAACTTCCCAGATCCGTGCCAGCATATACCCTTCATTTCTAACCCTATCTGTGCTGTCCTTCACTGCTGAGCAACCCTTTCAAGTTATTGACAATTCCCGTTCTCCAGAGAAATAATTTCAAAAATTATCTTCCACTGTCCTCATTCTCAATAGAAAACCTTTCCTTCAAATTTGAACAGCAACCAGAAATCTCAGCTTTCTGCCACTGGTATTCAAAGTTACCTTCTTTCCTACTTATTAATGCATTACCCCTTATAGCAATAATAATTGTACTCTTTTTCTCCTCTTTCTTTGCTGATTAACCTTTTTTTTGTCTTTTTTAATCATTTGATCGACTACTTGAAAATACTTGATTTTTCCTTCTTATTAACATCCCATCTGGGGTCTCTTGTCCTCCTGCAGTAATATAACCCTATCTATCTTCTCCCACACACAAACTCCTTGAATTCAACTGAATTAATTGTCACCATGTTCCGTCTATTACACGACTCTTTTGTAAATTTTGCTGTTCTGCAGAACTTCCTATTTACTTGTTAGGAAAGTGCAGTTATTTTCCTACCACAAATATTAAGTATTTCCATTTAAACTAAAATATATTTACTCCTATTGACCATTCATCATTATGAAATTTAGTTTTTTGATTCCTTTCTTTATCTGTGACCACTATTTTTCCCTAGATTTCTTTCTCTTCCTATGCAGCAGAAGAACCCACTTTTGACTTACTTATAAAAAATTAGGAATAAGATGTATTTGTCTTGGCCTTGTATTCTCTAACTTATGTATGTATATTTATTTATCATCTCTCATATTTTAATGTTGTAGGAAAGTTGTATCTTTCTATTCCAAAGCTGACTCCTATTTCTTTTCTGTGGGTACCAGCCATCAGTCATATTCATTTTGTTTTTATCCCCCAATTATCTTCACCATGGTTACTACCTTGTCAAATTCTTCAAATCTCATTTTAGAGAGCCCCCTTTTGCTTTGCAGCATCCTTCATCAAACACTTCCCCTGTGTTTTCTCCTTTGCAGGTATGTTTTCCAAAACATATTCAACTTGCTGTGTCCATTTTTCAATTATTTTTTTACATCTTAGAATCATAACAGTCTTATTTTCAGTCTCATCTCTTCTCCAAATCGGCATTCACTGTGAATGATTAAACCTGAGAATTTAACAGCCTCTGGAAAACGAGGTCTTGGATGTCTCTCTCCCTTGTGAGTGGTTAATAGCACTTTCCATTGTTCTCCTTTTGTTCAGAACTGTCTTTCTCAGTCTCCTTTACACATTTCTCTTTGTTTAATAACTCTTCATATATTAGTCATCTCAAGGTTATGCTTTCAATATTCTTTTTTAGCTCCTTATCCAGCCTCTACAGTACATGTTAGCCGTGTTGCATCACTTACTGCTAATTCCTCACAAAGTATGATGTTATAACATTTGTGCTACACGTATGATCCATAATTATATCTATCTATTGAATATAATTATTGAATATCCTCTAGTAAAGACATTTAAAATTCAGTATGTCTCAAGTTACTGTTTGTACCTACAACATGCTCTTAGTATTGTCCCAATCTTATTTAAAGTGGTATAATAAATCTTCAGTTATACTATTACTTACTTTTTAATATACATTGAATATGCACTATGTGGTAGTTACTATGGTAATTCCTATAGCAGTGTGTGTATATATGCGTAGTGTGTATTATATATAATATATACATTGTAATATAACATAAACAATACATATGACATACACAGTATGGTAGTAATTTATTGATTTCATTTGTAAAACTCAGTCTATCTTTCTCAAATGCCTATATTCCTTCCTCTTTGACATGCTGCCTACCCATGTTATTAAAAAGCTTTGAGGAATGTTAACATGCTCTAACTAAAAATTCTAACTTTAGGGTAGGATGTGGAATCAGTATATTTACACAGGATACCTGTGCTTTAATAAGATGAGACAATTTCATTTTGGCTTAGAAATATCTAATAAATTATGATAGGCAATATTTGTCTTCCTATTACCTTGTTTTAAAACTCAATTCTGTTTACTGAAATTCAGGTAGTAATGACATCACATATGTGAAATGGCAAGGAAGTTGTAGCACACCTTAGTTTTTGATATAGTGAAGAAGACTTTTTATAGTTATGTTTATTTAGGAACTAAAGACTGTGCCTCATACGAAATTAATTTAGTAGCAGATCATATCAACATAACTGGTGGTAAGGTTTTTTATGATTATAATAGTAATGACATAAGCAGTAAATGATAGAAATCTACTGTGGCTTAAATCCATTCCTGTTAGTTTTGTAAGGTAAAGGGAAGAACTAAGGATTTCAGATGACATTTTATATCTATAATTTATAATCTATAATAAGAATTTGTCTTCTCTAAGGCTGTTGAGAATCTGCAGAAGTATATAGAAATGATATTCTTTAAATCAATGAGTTACAATTTGGGCCTTAACTCTATGCTCTTTTAAAATTTTATTCACATACTACCATCATTGAATATTACCTTCTATATATGCTGGAAATCAAAATATCTTACTTTGAGTTCTTAAGCATTGCATTGCAAATGGTTTATGAAAAAGACATGTAGCTATATCTATGCTTACAAACAAAAGCAGCTTTGCAGAATTTAGTTTTATACTGTACTCAGTTTCCTATGGCAAACAATTATATTATACAATGCTAGAAAATTCTCCAAATTATGCTGGATGTAATGTTTAATCTAAAGTTAATACCCAGAAATTAAAAAACTTAGAGATATACATATACAGTCATGTGTGGAAACAAGGAACTAGGACTTGATATTCTTTTATTGGTGTTTAAACCTACTTCTCACTTTAAAAAGCAAGAATGACTAATATGTCTGCCACTACAGAGTATTTTAAAAACAATTTGTCCTACATTTGCATGACATTCACAAACCACCCACTAAACCCTATACTTGTCACCCCCATACCGATACAACCTACATACACCCCAAGATCTTCCCACTTGCCAGCTTAGATTTAATTATGCTAAACTGGCTTAAAAAACATCAAACCCTAAACCTTCAATGTATCCAAAATAAACAATGTTAGATAAATCAAGGTGTACAATAAATGAAATATATATATACAAATCTTGAATGTGCTATTGCTAATAAAATTATTTTGGAATTATTGATTCAAGTGTCTGTTGTAAATTATGAAATTATTCAAATCATTTTATCTGTATAAGATTACTCTGAAAGAACACATTTATGGTTTTAAGCCTCATGGTACATAAACTTTCTGTTTCCTAAGAGCATTATTTGATAAAGTTAAAGACTAACATTGAGTGATGTTTTCATAAGGAAACTCTAACCAATTTAGCTAATTTATTAATCAACTATATGTACCTGTGAAACAAAACTTTAATTGCTGTCTTCATTTCAAATAGAAAATATTACTATTCCTTGAATAGATCAACCTCAAAACAACTTTCATATTCAAATTAATTTGAACATTGTCACCTCCATCTATCCATTGGATTTCCTTTTCCTGCCTTCACTGCCTTATATTCTCTCCTTGCTTTGAGCAGTAATCAAGCCCTCATTACGTTTTGGCAGAACCTGGAGAGCAGAGGCAATGCTCAATGTTCCTCCTCCCTGCACCCCTGTAACAGATATATTAAATGCAACCCCTCTTTCCCCCTGACATGCTTTCAAAATCAGTTATTTCTGCCTCAAAAGTTGCACCTTCTTGCTTACACACACATTCTCTTAAGACCTTCCATTAAACTTTTGTCCCAATCTTAATATTCTTTTCAATCTGTGAAGACTGGACCTGCTAAAAATAAATATGTACCTAAATTAACATATTCTTTGATCCATGTCTTGTCTTTATCCAGACAATTAATCTGGTTCACAAGTGCAGAAAATGTTAAAAGTGTTTTAAAAAATCACGTGAAGTGATATCAGTTTTTGAAAGAAGGCTAGTAATTCCAGAGTCAGGTAATCACTGCTTACTGTAATGTGATCCTGTGGTAAACACCCTCAGAGCATAAAAGTGAGCCAGAACGAACAGCATACAGGACTTGGAAACATCCTTTTCAATAAACATCAAATATAACTAATCCAAGTACAATTGAGTGCTAACCTCAAATGAAAACAAGTAGAATTAGCAATTTTTTAAATGTTAAGTGATTTTATTCTTATAATTTACTGAGGTTGACTTGACTGTTTACATACTACATAAATAATTTATCTAAAAATGGATGATAGATTTTTACAAAAAAATACAAAAGCAAACAGTAAAATATAAGCACAGAATAACTTGTAAATTGACTATAAACCTAGGCATGCTTATAAGCCTTTGATTTACTATTAGTTTGACATGATGTATACTGTCATTAATATTTATGAATAATTACACACATGTGTTAATCTGATCTATTTCAATGTCACTTAACTTGCATTAATATCAAGAATTTAGTCTATAATAAAATTTTTGTTTGTAACTAAGGGTAATTAAAATTAATGTAGCAAAATGATTTTATATGCTTTGAATATAAATCCTTTTTATTAATGAATGACTTATTACTCAATGTTGTAACTTTTAGCTATAAGAGTATCTGGTGCCCTGCTGGTGTGACTTAGTGGATCGAGTGCTGTCTTGTGAACCAAAGGGTGGCTGGTTCGATTCCCAGTGAGGGCACACGCCTGGGTTGCAGAACATATCCCTGGATGGGGCATGCAAGACGCAACCACACATAGATGCTTCTCTCCTTCTCTATCTCTCTTCCTTCTCTTTTCTCTAAAAATAAATAAATAAAATCTTAAAAAGAAAAGGAATATCTGGTGACACTGACATGTACATGTAGATAAAAGTAACAAATGTATAGTTCTTTGAATTTTCGTGTTGGTCTAAGTCACAAAATTCTACATAAAACTATAATATGGGTGTTTTGCTCTGACACAAAACTATAAAATGGACACTTTTTAAAAATATACAAGTATTTCAATCACTTAGCAGCTCTACACTAAATCATGTTCTATTTCTGAAGAGAGGCTATTCAGATGTAACACTCTGTCCTCTCAAAACATTTCATGCTTGTCTGACAAGAACCGTAGGCCTTATGACTCATTTATAATTGTTCATGTCCATTCTGAAGTCATCTGTCTTCTCCAGTGGAGTACACATTCTTATAAGGCAGAAATCTATTGGTTTTGTCATCATTTTACTTTTGTTACCTATATGCTTAATGAACTAAAGTAAAGAATAATGAACACAGCACTAAAACAAGGGAAAATAGAGCCATTTGCAAAAATGTTTTAAATACACTAAGTAGACTCCTCATGAATTAACTTTCAAAAATAAAAATACAAAAAATGTCATCATGTTCTTTCTTATCTTTGGATTTAGGCATTGCAAATTATAGTAACATTAAAATCAGCCATCTAAGAAATATTTATAAATTATTCTTTCAGTTAGTTCTCAATTATTTTCATGACTTAGTACTCCTCAAAATATCAAGGGAAAGAAAATATATCACACATAACAGCAGATTTTTTTCCTTACATTTAATTATGATCTGTGTCATTTATGTTCTAAGTGGTCATTTTTATAAATATTTTAAAAGGTCTGTTAGACAATAATATTAGTTTTACAGTTCTTTAAAGGCAAAATATTATCTTATTGAAAAATAGTAGCAATATAATCTGTTTTTCTTCCTCCCTTGAACAACAACAACAACAAAAGTACCTGTTCAAGTAATTAAACAAGGAGGTAGTTGTAATGTCTCGAGAGTGTATGTAAGCAAAACAAGGCCTCGGCACTCAAGTCCGAAAAAATGAAATGCAATGACAACCAATTACAAACAACCTACAATCTTTTGGAATCTCTGGGCCACACTGGAAGAAGAAGAGTTGTCTTGGGCCACACGTTAAACGCACAAACACTAATGAAAACTAATGACCAAAAAAACCATGTTAACTAACTATGATTTTGTGTTGGGCCACATTATAGCCATCCTGGGCTGCATGCGGCCCCCAGGCTTCGGGTCGAACACCCCGGCTGTAGCCAATCAAGTAATGTCCTTACTTTGCGTCCATGACTCCCCATAAAATCTCCCCTCTGACTTCTCTCTGGAGTGTGCCTGACCATCTGTGGTTCGGCACTGCCCAGTTCCAATCAATGTATGCTCAAATAAACTTGAAAAAGTATAGCATGCCTCAGTTCACTTTTTAATACACCTATGACTTCGGATCAAACAATTTATTCAGTATTCCTGTGTCTTCAGTCTCTCAGTTGTTATAATCTAATAATTATGTTTCCTTAAATTTGATAAATTTTACTTTAATAGTACTAAAAACAGATAAATTCAAAATCCATAAAGTCTTATTCCAGTTTTATACCAGGCTAATCTCTGAATTCTAAAGAGATCAGTCACAGTGTTTGTGTGTGTGTGTGTATATATATAAATATATATATATATATAAAACTGTCTGTTCAGAAGGTATCCAGCCATGTAATATGAAAAAATAGAGACATTTATTGAAGAAGATACAAGATACAAGAAACATTGTACATAGTATAGTGACACCTCAGAACCCTTCAAAGTAGGCACCTTGAGACCTCACACAGTTCTCCCAATCTTCGTCAGCTGCCCTTCATATTTTCCTGAATCTCATCGATGGTCTGAAATTTCTTCCCTTTCAGAAGTGATTTTAGTTCTGGGAAAAACCAGAAGTCACAGGGAGACAAATCTGGACTGTAGGGGGTGGGAGGCTGAGTCACCTGGGTGATTTAATGTTTTGTCAAAAAACTCTGCAGGAGACGTGGTGCATGAGCAGGCATGTTGTCGTGATGAAGCTGCCAATCACCAGTGGCTGGTAGCTGCAGCTTTCTGAATAGTCTGAATAGTTTCCGTGGAGGAATGTTCACGCTTAATGCAAAATATGATGCAGTTTTGTTGCTGTATTTGCTCAGTCATTTTGAATATGAGAGCCACACAGTACTCATGCTCACTCAATGACATCTATTGCCCCCACTGACTAGCACAGTGAAGTCATCATTGTTCTCACATGTACATTCCAGTCCACTCTCTTTGGCTGCCAGGTTATATTAATGTCACACAAATCATTCTTGTTACATTAACAACGGCTAGACATTTCCCTGACAGACCTTGTATATAATGAATACATAAATTATATAATATATAATACATGTGTGAATTATGTAATATAATTGAGTAATATGAATACAATATATACATATGTATAAATCTTAGTAACATAATTAACTAAAAGTGCCGGTATGCTTTTTATCTCACCAGTGTCAAAATATCTTTCCAATATCACAGCACTCTTTCCGACCTTATTAGTAATTTGAAGGATGAAAATTCAGTTTGTGTGTTTATATATTTCTTTACCACTTACTGTCCTTCCATCAAAAGTGTGACTACACTATGAAGAACTGCTCAAGCTTCAAAGCGATATTACCGCTGCTGTGGCCTGCCAAAGTCAGCAGTTTGCTGCTGCTGTTAGACGTGAAGCCTGTCCTAGGGTGGCTTGGGGGCACTGAGAACTCGTGGGCTGAGTAAAAATTTAGTTTGCTCTGCAAATTAACATAACACATACATAGTCCAATAACAGACTTTAAGGGACCTATTGTGGTGCTATATCTTTAAATAATAATTATCAGGCCTTAGTGAATATATGAAGCATTGTTTCATATATATTGTGTATACATGTGTATATATATGTATATACACACACACAATTCATTTAACACTTGTGGAGTATTTCCTACATGCTGCTTCCGATGCTAACTTCCAAATTCCACACTTCCAGAGATGCAAATGGGAGAGGCAGTCATAGCCTTTACTTTAATTCTGGTTAAATCGATTAGAAAAGCCTGTCCTTGGGTTATAGCCCAGAACTTCTGACGTGATGACTTCTGATACAATGATTAGACCAGTTAGACATAAAGCCGAGATTTGCAAGTTTCATTTTACTCTCATAGCCCTTGATAAAAAAAATAACTTACAAGAACATATGCAAAACTGTTAAGAAAATTGCTCATTTTCAAATGCTGACTCACATAATGTTCTCTGCATAAGGGGAAACTGAAGAATTCACAAATTCATCAAATTGTCTGGTTAAATTAAAAGTAGTTTAAAAGTTTTCTTTGATGTGAGTAATCCATTTATACTAGTTAGTATTTTAAGTTCCTAAATGCCTTATTTTTATGGGTATGTAAGTGAATACAAAGGCTATAGTTCACATATAAAATATTTGGCAATAAACTTACAAAAAGCAACATTGAAGAATAATGGTCAACATACTACTGTCTTCAAAATTTCAATGTAAATGAATTTTTAATTTTTTTAAACATGTTATTTATTTATTTTTAGAGAGAGAGGAAAGGAGGAAGAAAGGTAGAGAAAGATCAATGTGTGGTTGCTTTTCACGCAGCCCCTCCTGGAGACCTGGTCCTCAACCCAGGCATGTGCCCTGACTGGGAATCAAACCAGTGAACCTGTGGTTCATCAGCCAGCACTCAATCTGCTGAGCCACACCAGCCAGGGCTGTAAATGTATTTTTAACCTAAACTTTAATTAACTGTAAACATAGAATAAAACCTTCTTCAAAGATGCAATTTCTCAAAAATAAAAAAATCCTCCTGCATATCATTTTCAGATATTACTGATGAATGCCATCTTATAAAATACGGCAAGAATTCAAAAAGATGTAAAACCAGAGTTGTGGAAACAATTTACCAAAGAAGAATGGCACAGGAAATTTCCAAGATTATGAGAAAAACAGCTCTGAAAATTAAAACTAAGCAACAAGACCTGAACGAATTCAGAACAAACCAGAAAGAAGGATTTCAGATGAGACACCTCCATTCCCAGACTGAAATTAACCTGATATTACCTGATTTGAATCTTTGTATTGAGATTTTAATTCTTTTGTGCATTTTTTGATGAATTCAAATAGAAAAAAAAGGAAACCAAAAATTTAGATTACAGAGCCTCAGTGAACATTATGTAAGAGACAAACTGTAACCATATCACAATAACAAAAGTTGTATAGATATGAAAAATTAAACCCTAAATAATGATCAAAATAGTATATCATGTACAGAGAGGCTGGGACAGCAAGTAAGGTGTCTAGGCTTGAGAGGGGTTATCTATTAAATTGATTAAATGTTAATTCTCCTTAATAAAAATGATTATCTCTAAAATTGAAAAATCAGGAAATGACAGGATAGGTTTTTTGTGAGTAAAAAGACATGAATAGAGTATAAAACAAATGCTAGATTTGCTGCAAGCAACTTTAGCATAGAACGGGATAGGCAAATTATTGCACTTTTTAATAAGCATTACAGCGTATGTCCTTAAAACATGATGTTTCAACTGAGAAAATACAAAATGGGTTAGAATGAAACAACTTCTTGCTTTTAACTATTTTGAGAAAATGGTGTTGGGATACATTGGGAAAAACTTTCAGATAAACAAAATGAAACAATGTGTTCTTTGCTAGATAAGTTTATTATAATTTATGTCATGTGATGAAAGGTCATCCAAAATAGAAGAAAATAGTCTGAATTTTCAAGCTAATAGACAATGCTCAATTATTATGGAAGAAGTTAAATCTTAAGAAATGTTATAAGAAAGACCTCAGCTTGATCAGAGATAAATTTGTGGTTTGCATGCCTACAACATGCTTGCCCAAGTTTTGTTGCACTGAATATCACCTACTCTTTGTATTTGGGCAAAACTCTCAGGGTGTAGGTGGAGGGTAGAGGGTGGGAAAATAGGGGCATGGACAGATAATTCTTCACCTGACAAGTATGCAGAGGTGGAAGTGGAAAAATCATGTGGTTTGTTTTCTCCTAGAAACTTGAGTGGATAGGGAGTGGCAATGGAAGAGCGTTTTGTTTTATTCCAATCAAAATGTACAAAGAAAGAAAATATTTTAAGTATATCTTTATAAGAATGTGATATGGGTTCTTAAATGCATAATTTCTTCTTTTATACTATTTTCATGTATAAAAAGCAACATACTCCCTAGTCTCTAATTTACTACCTAACAAAACACTAAAAAGTAAAATGTTACATTAAATTTGTCAGCTTTTATAGCACAATTGATTAAAAGAAATAGATTCAAGAGCTTGTTACTTTATCTCTTTAATGATCTTGGGGAGAAAAAAATTCACTGGAAATAAATTGTTGAAATCTGTTGCTGACTTTTGCCACCCCTGCAATGGTTTATAAGGCATGACAATGAAGAAAAAATAGAAAATAAAATATAAAATCTGACCTTCTTGCAAGAAACTGGGAGCTGTAATGTGACATAAAAATGTCATAATAATTCCTCACAGTTCACATAACAACAGCTTACAAGGTAGTGTCCCCAGTGTATGTCCCGTAATCCAAACTACATATCTAAAGTATGATTTTCCTAATTTTCATATTTAAAAAAGGGTAGAAGCACCATGAATTTAAATAATCTTCTCAAGATCAAAGAATTTATGACAGCAAGTATCATAACAACACTGAGCTGGTGGTCGAACAAGTAATTACATATAGCCTTTGTTTTAATAGAAGGGATGTTTCCGGCAAAACAGCTTTGTACTTTCTGGCCAACTAAATCATGTCTAAAATGTTCATTTTAAAAAATTGAGGGTTTTTCTGTGAAATCAAAATTATCGCTTAATTTTGTGTGCTTCATTTTCCTAGGTAAAATGTGCTTAATAAAATGTTATCACTGCTTCAATATACCAGATAACTTTTATATTAATTTGGAATTTCTTGAGCTGTCTCATTAGCTGAATCAGTGTGATGCCTAAGCCACACGTTGAAGATCAGGACGAGAACATGTAAAGTTCTCTAAAATGGGTGTGTTACTCTTTGCCTCATAGTTTTCAGGGATATATGTGGACAATAATTAAAGAGGCTATAAGGCAGTCACTGCAGCCATACTGATTGGTAATATGACACATAATTAGGACACATGTGAAACCAAGATTTTACATTCTGTGATGTAACTCCATGTCATAAAGTCACAGTAGGTGTTCTTCCTATTTTTTAATTCTAAAGAAGCAAACAGAGAAGGGTGGATGTGATCCACAAAAGAGGCAATATTTTGAGTCACATACCATTGGATTGCTAAAGTATTTAATCATACTTCCCTTGACAAACTAACCCTAATAAATGTAAAAATATTAAATATAACATAATGTAAAATATTGTTTTTAAAAGACAACACAAACAGTAGGGCATATCCTTTCTAAAAAATGAAATGATTTGTAAAGAATTGGAATTTCTAATGTAAATAACATCATTCTTAATGTAAACAATTAGTGTAATTAAAGCAATGTTGTATTAATGCAAACACCACCAAATACTTTAATACACTAAACTACAAAGGCCTGATAGACCCACATACAATGTATATCCCCATGTGTATATGGAAGCTGATGAAATATGACTACCATAAAACAAAACCCTGTTTATCTCAAAATCTACTTCTAGTATTACAAAAATAACAGCATGATCTGTGTTCAATGTAAAATGTCTTGAAATTTGGAAATTTTGAGAGTTCAAATGTGAAGTTGAAGGATTTTCTCCTTTTACTTTAGAAAATTCTCGATTCTATATGTTGGAATAAACACACGAGGTTAACACTGACTAGAGGCACAGCATTTTGAAAATACTACAACTGAACATAAGTGATTGGGAAATTTAATACATTCATAGAATGCATTCATATTTCTTAAGACAAATAGCCAACTGAGGCACAAAAAATGTATGCTCGTTTTATAGGAAATATGGGGAAGTGAGATATCGCCATGATGGGAAACAGAATCAACGTGCCCTTCACAGTGGGAAATCCAGCATCACAGAGGCCCAACAGCAGCCTTTGTGGAAAACGAGAAACTCTGGGTTCACCTCTGAGTTTTGAAGTCTCTGTGGAGCTCTGTCTTGGATTGATTGACATTCAGGGGGCCCACTGTGCTTGTGAATGTCATCAAATGAAATCATCTTTGTCCTTTTAGATGTAACTTGTCCTTGAACATTTGCCTGTGGTACTAGAGCCAAAGAAAGTTATGTGGCATCCTCATGGATTTTCTAAGAAAACGCTAGAAAAGTGTCAGATACCTTGCTTGTGAAGTACAAATTCTGATGAATTGAAAGTGACTGCTTGAGGCAGTCTGTCAAGAAGAAATCTTCAGTTAATTCTCTACACAGCTAGAAAAATGCAGTTATCAATTAGGCAGCATTCATGCTGTTTACTTGCCAACTCTGAGCTGTATTATTCTCAAAACTAGAATTCTTTACAGACCTTAACAGCATCACAAAAACATAGCCATGGATAACATATACCAAACTGACATTTTCCACATCTCTGAATTTGGTCATACAATTGTTTCATCATTTATAGTTTCATGAACTTCAGAATATAAGGCTTCTACTATTATGTAAATACTATTTGCAATGTTTAACATAGGAAGGCAGTGGAGTTATCTTTATATCAAATTTGCTGTGCATAAGATTTAGGCACCCTCTTAGCAGAATCCAGCAACAATAGGACCATGGACTTCTTTGTTCTATATGCTATTCAGCGGAGAGAGAAGACTGTTTTGAGGCAGTCAGTACAGAGGAGAGTTGGTGGGCAGGGGTGGGAGGCTGGCAGTGCAGGAAAAAGCAGTGGAAGGAAAGAGGAAGTGAAAATAATCTACAAGTTTGACTCAAAAGGAAAGTCCAAATTTTTTCTCTGTTGGATCTCAAATATTTAGACCAACACCAACGGAGCTCAACATTCTGTGAAACTCTAAAACATAATCATCTGGGGTTTTATAGTACTTGATCACAACATTCAGACCTTGATATCTCATGGTGCGTGTCTGCTCTTCTGTCTCAATTTCTTTATTCTGCCCCCCTTCTTTTTGTATGCATGCATTATCACTTAAATCTCTCTTTGCCAAATTCTCAATACTCTGGGTTTATCAATATTCCCTTCATTTGGCCTTTTGCTCTTCATGTATCTTGCAAAACTGCCACTCTGGATTGCTAGAATTGTCAGACATGACACTGGAGCAAGGTAAGTTCATCATCAGTACTGATGCTAAGTTAACATCCCTGTCTCTGATTACATCCATGATCCCAGTAACTCCTCCAATTTCTTAACCATTAATTTGGTTATCTCTTTCCTTTGGTCTTTGCAGTACCTTAGCAGTAAGGTAAGGTACTTTCTTTACCTTTCTTTTTCTTCACAGGGGAACAAAAAGTCCATCAGATGAGAACTCACTCAAATTTCTGCTATCCATCCCACAAACCTACCAGTTTCTGGAAACCTGAGTAGGGTTTCCTGTGGACCTCAGTGCTGACTAGTGACGGAGACATGTGGAAGGAGCGTGGTCTTGGGTCTTCTGATACAACTTCTCTCAATAGTGTTGTCACAGTTGTGGCTGTGGCTGTATCCCAGTCAGGTGGTTGATTCTGGAACCATTTTGCCTGATTTTATAACCACTTCAGGCAACCAAACCTATCCTCTCAACCTAATATTTTCACCTCTTCATTAGGAGTACACTGAAGGCTATAATTAGGGCCCGGGATGCACAATACCAATCAATGGCCTCTCTCATCTTTGCTACAGCCTCATTGTGGCCAATGAGTTTCCCAATACCCACAGTGGCTAAAACAGTGCCCGCAGTATACTGAACAGTTACCGTTTGAATTGTGTGCAAATTGAAAACAAATTAATCTGACCACAACCTAACATAGGTAGTCATTATTATAGGTTTTCATCTAAATGTTTCAGGCACTATATAAATGAGAAGGAAGGACATGCAACATTTAGCAATTTTGGAATTAGAAATATGAAATTATTTCAGTCACTGTTATGAACATGTTCTCAAATAAACAGTGTATAAAATACATGATCATTTTTCCATAAATGCTAAATTTAAATACTTCCAGTGGCATCTAAATTTTCAGTTACAAAAGTGTATTTTAGCACGTTTTTTTATGTCTTCCATGAACAAATATTCCCACAGAGGAAGATGGGCTTTACTTTTATGTTCCTCAAACTCATTAATCTGAAATATTTTAAAAATACATATAATTGAGTGGCTGGGTGGCTAATAGGGTAAAATCACACAATAATTGCAAAAATAAAATGTTTACTTCATATTTTTCACTCAATAGTTCATGGTCATTCAACATTTATTTACTATTTCATTTCTACATGTCCATTAAGGACATAATGAATAAACATGTATTAATATCAAACAAACATTGGAATAATTTAATTTCCTTTTTAACTCAGGTTTTTTTCAGTAAAAATAGTTTTTATCTTTATGGCTTTAAATGTTCTAAACTAAATTGATTTCCTACTTGCATATAAATAACAATGTAGCACATATTTGCTAATATAAGGTACTTGTGAGAGTCATACCCTATTGAGCAGAAAAATACAGGGTAACTATGAACAAAATGGCTGCCAGTATGTGGAAATTATTCCTAAGAAAAAAAATTTAATGCATATAGGTTTTATCTGTAATTTTTACTTCTAGAAAAAGAAAAAAATACTCTTAATTGCTAGATTCTTTATATATGCTTTAATTAGTCAAAATACCACTGCATTCACACTTCGGCAAACTGCATTTCTACAGTCTGTTACATATATCTAATACGAAAACTTACCTCAACGACGGGCTGATCTTACGGCCCCAGGCCTGACATACTGGCTGCTCACTTGGATCTCCGAGCTCACTAAGTTACCCTTCACTCAGTTAAGTCCTGGAGCTTAATTCTATACCACCACTTAAAAATAAATGTCTGTATTTATAGAAAGAAATAAAGCATATCACAAAAATTTCAATATTGATTCGTTCATACTACACATATTCTGACCCAATTCCTCCTTTCGTGCAAAAACATTTCTATAACCTCTGGGATGTTCCTGAAACTGACAAACTTCATTTAGCTCTATCCGCGTGTGTTCCTCATTATGTGTGAAAGTCACGAAGCAATAAAAGAAAGGTTTAATTAGTATAGCCTTATGTATCAACTGACTTAATTTTTGCTAATTGCTATTTAATTTATTTCAGATTTCTTACACTAATGCAGTGGTCTCATCTTCCAATGTCACCTGATTTTAGAAGAGGGAAGAAGGATAGAAGGGAAAAAAAAAGAAATAAAGAGATTGGCTCTTTAAAACTACAATATTAAAAAGAGTAAAAAATATTTTTGCATTTCATTTTTTGTAATAATAGTAAAGTGACAATAGTTAATCATTGGGTGATTAACTATCACCATTGTATGTAACAAATACATACAATGAATTTTTTCCAGTTACTATGAAATACACGATTATTACTGTTTACATTAAAATAAATTTTATCAAAATAACCACAGTATAAAACACAGGTTCAGATACTTTTGTAGGCTAGGTATTAATCACGAACAAAAATCCAGCAGAGATACAGAAAAGAAGCAAGCATACAGATGAAAGCAGGGAGAAAAGCCCAAGTGCATGTAGGCACAAGACAGAAAAGGAATTAAAGCTTGAGCTTTACTTCTATTGCTCTCCCTATTTAATTTCTTTTTATGGGAACTTGTAGTTACGAGAAAGCCCTCAGTTAGGATTGTATGTGTTATATCAGGGCCCGGTGGTATTAAAGCCATTGAATAAATGTAGAAATCTGAGTTTAGGAAGAGTTTTTGTTAATTCCATTTTTAGATGTCAAAAATAACTTTTTGTTGCAGCATTATTGAATGCCTCCAATTTTTACATTTTATTTTATGTGATGTTGTGTCAATCAGGGCTCTCCAGGGAAACAGAACGGATAGAATCTATCATCTATTATCTATCTTGTCATATGTATAGAGGTTTATTTTAAGAAATTGGCTCACAGGATCCCTGGGGCCGGCAAGGCTGAAATTTGTAGGGCAGTGCACCAGGCTGGAAACTCCAGCAGGACTTGTCACTGCGGTGCTGAGGCAGAGAATTCTTTCTTCCTCTCAGGATCACCTAGGTGTTGCTACTAAGGCCTTTCAAATGACTGACTAAAACCCACCCACGTTATTGAGAGTAATCCCCTGTCTTAATCTTAACCCATTGTGTAGCTTTGAACATCTACCTGAAGAGTAGTACCTGGATTAGTTTTTGATTGACTAGCTGGGCACTGTTGCCTAGACAATTCAGAAATAAAATCACCATCATAGAGGTTGTGTATGTAGGAAGTACAACTGCATATGTCAGATTAATAAACAAATGTGCTATGTTCTATTGTTTATGACTTTTAGTAGGAAGTGTTTTAAGGTATTTAAATGTATGTCAGGGCATTGTTATTGTATAACAGTATTTTTATTTAAATCCTCACCTGAGGATATGTTCATTGATTTTTAGAGAGAGAGGAAGGAAGAGAGAGAGAGACATCGATGCGCTAGGGAAACAGTAATAATTTGTTCCCACCTGGGCACCCTGAGAAGGGATCAAGCTGAAACTTAACAACCTAGGTAAGTGCACTGACTGGGAATCAAACCTGCAAACTTTCCCTTCCTTCCTTCCTTCTTTCTTTCCTTCCTTCCTTCCTTCCTTCCTTCCTTCTTTCTTTCTTTCTTTCTTTCTTTCTTTCTTTCTTTCTTTCTTTCTTTCTTTCTTTCTTTCTTTCCTTCCTTCCTTCCTTCCTTCCTTCCTTCCTTCCTTCCTTCCTTCTTTCTTTCCTTCCTTCCTTCCTTCCTTCCTTCCTTCCTTCCTTCCTTCCTTTTTTCTTTTCTTTTCTTTTCTTTTCTTTTCTTTTCTTTTCTTTTCTTGCTTTCTTTTTGATGTATGGGACCATGCTCCAACCAACTGAACCACCAAGCCAGGGCTATATAACAGTCTTACAAGTATATGGAATGAGCTTTAAAAAAACATTGAAATTTAACATTTTCAAATATATGTTAAGCATTCTCGTTACTAAGATAGGAATCTAAATTAAATTTTATCACTCAGCATATCTATATATTTGTCTTATTTGTACTCTACTTAAAATGGTAAGTGTACAACACAAATACACAGATGATGTATTATAGAATTGTCCATTTGAAACCTACAAATTTTATTAACCAATAAATATAATTAAACATTTGTATAAAACCAAACAACAAAAAAGTGATAATTCTGATAAATACAAAGCTATAATGTTTAAATGATTTGATATCCAGAAATTGACTTATTTCCTACACATAGCTCCAAATTAGAAAGTTTTTTTTCATTGCATATTGTATTTAATGAACTCTTTTTCATTGGAGATTCACATCTTACTGTCTTTAGATAACTATCACATTATATTCCTTGCAGATATTTCAAATTCATACTATAATGATTCAATCACATCAAATTGATGAACTTTGATTTTACTGGTCTGTTTTGCCTTTGAAATACTAACATGCTATATGTTTTCTACACTGGAACTACAAACAAAAATTCTATTATGATTATCTTTTATAATTATTTTCAAAAAATGACCTGTGTTAGACAAAATGGTGATATTACTATTATTATTGTTACTGCAATTTACAAATCCAATGATCAAGAGTTTGTTCAAGACCAAAGTAACACTTTGAATGATAAAATATGAGGTTTTTTTACCTTTTTCAGGTCAAGAGCATGCTCTAGCTATAATACATAGAAGGGATAATATGGCTACATAGTTACAGTCATCCGAAGAATTCAGCATTTCTAAAATTTGCAATTGCACTATTTTAGTTAATAAGGACTACCTGTTATTCCAATTTTTAAAAAAATTCTGCTTTTTATTTAAATTTTTATTGCGTTTATTGGAGTCACATTGATTAATAAAATTATATAGGTTTAAAGTGTATATTTCATAACACATCATCTATATATAGCTTTCTGCATTTTAAGTCTTCCATTATTTTCTTTGGTCCACTATGTCCTTATGTCCCATTGTACTCAAGTCAAGATACCTTCATATTTTAAATTAACAGTATAAAATATTATGTATGTTATTTGTTGGCATTGTCACAAATGGAATTTAGAATCTCATATTTTTTTTTAATTTACTTTTCATCAGAGCCTACAGAGAGAACTAAGAGATAACCTTAGGATCTAGGCAATTACTCAATAGTTAGGGAACATGAAAAAAAAATAAGTCTGAAATTGTAGTGGCAAGGTTGTGTGCTCTGAGCAATATTCTGAAATATAAAAAAATGTAAGACAGTAGTGATGGCAATTAGGAGGATACAGAAAGTTTTCTGCTCTTTTATATCCAGGAATAGTAACAGTTATTGATTTTCTCTTGGGCATTTAAGTAAGTAAAGAGGACTTTGAAAAAAATTATCTGCAAATTTTCTTTACTATATGCAGTGAGGTCGAGAAATAACATCTTTACAAAAGTCATGTCACCTAGGCAGCTTCCCTGCAAACAGCACCAATTTAGAAGAGGTTTAGGTATGAAGCTGTCCAGGAGTGGTGGTTTACTAAGATGTGATTTCACTTTCAAGATTTTCTACATCAGCTTCTTTAAATGGGTCATCACAATAAATTGGACACCAGGCAGCTTAACTATTTTCTACTGACATGCAATATTGATGATTATTTTTTAAGATTTTATTTATTTATTTTCACAGAAGGGAAAGAAAGGAGAAAGAGAGGGGGTCAAATATCAATGTGTGGTTAGGGTCTGCTTAGGGTCCCAGAGCCCCGAATTTAGTGACACCCCAGCTGTGTCATTTCAGGGACTTGAGGCACAGATTTCTTCCAAACTTGTTCAGGCTGTAGAGGCATTTGTTCGTAGGACTGAGGTCCATGTCCTTACTGCTTGATAGCTGTTTTTAGAGGTTACCTTCATTTATTCTCATAATCTCCACATCTCTGATAACTCTGTGCCCGCCCTCCCCTCACCAATGGTAAATAGACTCCCCCCTCAGATTTCCAATCTCTCCAACTTCCCTTCTGCTGCATCTGTCTTGCTCTTCATCCAGCTGGAGGCTTCTCTGCTTTTAAAGACTAGTGTGATGAGATTGGGCCCACCTGGGTAATTCAGGATATTCTCACTGTGTTAAGGTTCATGTCCTTACATCAGCGTAGTTCGTTTTGCCATGCAACAGCCATATTCACAAGTTTGGGGCGTGAGGTCATTGCATGTTTGGCAAGGGCACACCTCTAACGGAGCTTCAGATCCACAGGAACTGGCTTGCCTTAGCATTTATTTGTCACATTTTTTAAAACATGAATATGTGGTTACCGTTATCTAGTATAGCTATCCTAAAGTGAAGAAATATTTTGATGATGTTACTATTTTAACTATAGAACTAAGTAACATAATCAATGTTGTCATTGTAAAAAAGAAAAACCAGATCTTAAAAATATTGGTACCTGAAGTCTATCCAAACAAAATTATTTTAGATGTTAACATAAGAAAGTAAATGAATTAAGTATTAAAATGTAAGACATATTTTCCTTTCCACTTTTTCATTTCCATTTCCCAAGAAAATATATTATAGGATCCTAAATCCCCTGATGTCTTGTCCTTTTCAAAACTTCTCAGTGATCAGACCTTGAATTGATGCTGACTAAAGTCAGTGACTGTGTGCTGGAATATTTTTTAGGTAATTACTATTCTGAATGAGCACTGCACTAAAATATTCAGTTCCTAGCTGCCATTTATTCCCTCAGAGAACTTAATATTCTTAGGACAGAAAAAAGACGTAATTTGTACCTTTCAACATGTTCTTTCACCTTTGCAACTTCGCATTATTTGTAGTCCCATTTCACAAAGTATAACTATGACAACAGTGAAAAATTTCTAGACTGGTCATCACTCTAAGCGTGTTCTTTAAAAATAACATTATTTATCAATCCTGAAGGTACTTATTTATAAACAAACTCTTCATTTTTTCTTAATGCATTGTTTATCATTTCCTGAAATGTATGAGGTAAAAAGTGAAAATATACTTTTTTTATATTTCAGATTGTTTTGTATTCATTTTATTCCACTTTTACCCCATTTTCAAACTCTATACACTACCTAAACATCTGTAAACTTTCCATAGGTTTTAAAGTACAAAATTCTTCCTGATGAATGCTGATGATTACTGAGTTCATTGATGAGGTAGGAACTCAGCTGACACAACAGTATCTTGTATCTGATATTAAGAGTAAGGAACTATGTGCCTCTGTCTCGGGGTTTAATTTCTTTGCAGTCTGTCCCTTAGTACTCAGGATATTTCTGGATGATGGATATTCTAAGAGGAAGGCAATGTCAAGCCACAGACATGCCTCAACACACTGTGGTAATTTATGGCCTGCTTTCTTGGTGCTAATGTAATGAGCTACATCATACTGGAGGTTCAGAAGATAAAGAAGCTGTCATTTCAGCATCCTGACATGTACTGCTATTAGAAAAATAAGCCATTTTAAAAATATAAAAGCTGTATGTGTTTTTTCTATGTTATAATATATACATACAAGTGAAATTAGACTAACCATGTAATAAATTATATTCAACACATTACTATTTGAAAATGGTAATAAAATATTCAGGAAAATCAAGAGTTAAGTGAGCATTGATATTTGATTTCTTTCATACAATAACTATATATGGAATATCTTTAAAACCATCTGACACATAGTAAGCTATTAATAATATATGAAATATATATATTCACATACATATATATGCATAAATACAATAAAGAGATCATATTTGAAATTATTTTTTTCTAAAAAAATAGAAATTTAAGCTGGGAAAACAAATTAAATTAGAGAATTATATTTCAGAAGAATAGCTATTTTCTCTAATGAAATTATATATGCAAACATATGTCTTTGTAAGTCTGTCAAAAGGTATAATATCTTTATCATGATTTCTATAACTTATCCTGTGGTGATGAAAGTGGCATTCCTTTATCTTCCCAAGTATAAAATGTTATGTTTTAAACCAATTGCCATTTTCCTAGTACCCAATTAAAATTTTAGTCACCAGTAAAAAACATGGATGCTACAATCGTTTTTTGTTGTTACTTTAATGTTTCAACATCTCATTCTTTTCAGCCCATGCTAAATAATCTCAATTGTCACATTACTGTCTTAAGGTTTTAGTACAAGATGGCTGTCTATTAAAAACAACTCATTTACATCACTAAAAAAGTTTGAGATAAATAGAATTTTTAGTTCATTAATTTTTCAAAAGACTATAATATTAATTCAAATATAACTGCTGTATAAATGTCTACTTATTTCAGAGTGCAAGAGACCACAAGTACAGAAAATAGTAGGTATGTGTTTAATGAATATTGAAAACTTGTTATACAGTATACATTTTTATAGTTGATCATGTGAAAAGATTAATGAAACATTCACATTAGCATTACATTTTGATTTTACTTGTTAATGCATAGTTTCCCATAGCTTTTGATATCTAAAAGTATACTATCACTTTTCCATCTCTTTAGAACATTCTCCACGAGATACTAGTGGACCATTTCAACTACAATCTAATTTAGTTACTTTATTTTTTTAAAGCCACCTATATCTGTAAGTACTACAACTTCCCATTTACTAAGATAAATCACCACGTGGATGATTACAATTACATTCACCTAACATTCTGATCTTGTGATACATCTAATCTCCTCAACACCTCCGGTTTTAAGAAGTCATCCAGTTCTCAATGATAGAGTTGAATAATTCACTTTGCAGATTAATTAAATCTTGTTTAATCTTATTGACTACACACCCTCCCTGATGTTCACTGCTGTTATTTTGCCTATTTTTCACTGCTTCCCAAGCCAAACAGAAGCTTAAAGCAAAGGTCTTTCAGAGTACATCACAGAGTTACCTGTCCTCTGGTAAAGTATCAGGAAAAAAAGAAAAACGGAATTAAAGACAAAATGTTACAGAGAGGTTGGCTCTTCATCACTCTAACTGAAAGTAGAAATTCCTTCTTTCCAATAAGGAATTGAAAGCTCAGTCTCTTAACAAATTATTTTTTTACCGGAACTACTGCCTAGGCCATATAACTTTTCAGAGACTTTATCAAAATGTTATTCAATAAGCCATCTTACATGGAATATAGTACCTGAAAAAATCTATGAAGTAGGCAATGCCATTCATTGTTCGTATCCTAGATTCACTCCTTCTAATTCAGATTCCCTAAATATTTTCCGAACCTTGACTTTTTTTTGCTGGCTTTGTTCTAGGCATTTTGTGGGATGCCACCTTACTTAATAATCACAAAAACCCTATCACATCTATGGTATTGCCGAAAATACTAGGGAAATTATTAATCTCTCCCAAAGTCTTAGGGGTTATTGTGGCCTGCCCAAGACCACAGATAATAAATAACAGGTATATCTAGAGGCCAAATTTCTGAAACCAAATCAATCAATATTCAGCTTTCTACTGTGACAGCTGTACTTCTAAAATTTTAAATACACAGTAATATCTGATTGTCTAATGGATAGAGACATTTGAAATCTCTAGATACAATGTATTTTATGCCCTGGTTGTTTAAACCAGTGGCTTGAAATCGATTCTTACAGAAGCACTCTGCCAAGAACTCTGCCTTAAAACAGCTACTTGGGATCCCAAGTTATCTTAATATTGTCATTAACTATTCAAAATAGGGATGTTTTCTACTTTGTATGCAATAATACCATGATGATAAAAATGATCAAATGTATACTACACTGTAAATAAAATTTTAAACTTAAGTCATTATTTTTCACTGAAAAATACAGAACGTTCAAAGCTAAGTGTCAACTCTTTTGCCAAGTTTTTAAAATGTCATTTACAAAATTAAAGCAGGAGAAAACATTTTAGCAGCACGTGACATGGCATGCTTTGCTTCACTTTACTTTCTAGATGAAAATACGGAAAGTCCAAAGCTTATATTCAAAATGACAGAAGTGCCTTGGTCGGTCATGTATGACTTGATTAAATTTTAGTCAACCACCCCCAGAATGGTTATAATATTGTCTATTTTATTTTGAGACTTTTTACACAGGGAAACATGTTTAAAATAAATAAGTGGATAGACTTTCTTTTGGAATATTTTAAGTTGGCAAATTAGTAAAATATATATATATATATATATATATATATATATATATATATTCCTAAAGTATACACTTGCTCGTAAGTGAAAGCTCATTTGTTGGAAAATTGAATTCTCTCAAATAATCAACCTCAACTTATTGTGAATATACAAACACATATGCTTATATTTAAGTTAAGTGCATATTATTTGTACAGTGTTTTAAAGTATATTTCATTACTACATTAAAACTTATTTCCTGCTGAAGTATATTAGGTTATGGGTTTATTTGCTTAAATTAAACTGATTTCACTTTCTTTATTTTGTTCAAGTGAAATATTCAAATTTAATTTAAAATATCTGGGTTATTTTAAAAATTAAACAATGCTCAACTGCTATTAATATCAAGGACTTACTTAGGCTATTATTTACTGAAGTCACAGTTAAACACCATGATTGTACACATAATTTTTCCTCAGCTGTGAGAAGCTTTAAAACCAAAATGAGCAGTGGGGAGTTTAATGGAGAAAGTACTTCAGATTTCCCGACAACAAAAAGCTATTTCAGAAAACAAGTCCACAAGAGCGTGGTGTGAGACTTCCCCCTTAGACGTTACACAGTCGCTCTAAGTCTGGACTGCAGCTGGATTCAGGCCCCAGCGCCATCAGGTGCTTCTGTAGGAGCTCAGGGAAGTAGCTTAACATTTCTGTGCCTTCGTTTGCTCATCAGTAAACCACTGATGATAACAGTAGGGCCTAGCCCCATGGGATCCTTATGGGGATTAAATGACAATAATTCCAGTGTCTGGAAGGCAGTAAATGTTCTGTGTGATCTGCTAAGTCTGATCATAAAAACCTCTTTGAAGTCCATTGCCTTTTACTTTCAGCAAACAAGAGTAAATACACTCATTTCATCATTTCCACTGACTTTTCACAATGGCTTGTACAAATATTTCCAAAGAATACTACTAGAACAATGAGATTCTTACCCAAACTGAGGAACTACGAAAGCAGAAGAAGGACTAACATACTATTGCATATGGTTAGGATCCCAAAATTAACATAATGTTGTCATTAACTATAAAAAATAAAGATAATATTTCACTTTGCATATAATACTATAGTGATAAAAACAATAAAATGTCACATACTACATGGAAGAATATACTTTTAAAATGGACTGTAGAGAACATTTTGACAATTGACAGATGGGAGGGAGGTGGAGGGGAGGAGTGAAAAAGGTGAAGGGATTATGTAATAAGTACCAACTGGTTGGTACAGAATAGTCATGGGGATCGAGTACAGCATAGGGAACATTGTCAGTCGTATCCAGCTGTGTGTGGTGTCAGATGGGTGTGTCATTTGTCAGGATGATCACTTGGTGGGTTATATGGGGTCTGGTCACTGGGCTGCACACCTGTAACTAGTATGTATAGTGTGTATGCCAACTGTAACTGAAAAATAAAAAAAAGAATATAAAACAAACAAGAATAAAAATAATTAATAAAATGGACTATATCAAAGTACGTATTTATACATATTTAAATCCTTTTATATTTTATTTTATATTTTTATTTTGTTAATTTGGAAACTGAATTAAATTTTATGTCTTAATAACATCAAAAGAGAAAGTGAAATCTACAAAAAGTTAATGCTTTACCAAAGTGGGTATTACTAATACAGTTGGTGAACTGAAATACCTATGCAATAATATTTCGTAATTATATTGTCCTTTTGTTGTCTCAGCTGTCTACGTGGAGGTCATGCTATCTCTCATTGCAGTAGTTTTCCCTTAGGAAAAACAACATTTCTGCAATAGAACAGTGACATCACACACAATTAAATGTAGCAAAATGAAATTATCTTTTTTTCTTTTGAAAACGCCTGGGGAACTTGAATCCATAGGGTACAACAATGAAAGTGATATTAGACCAAGAAACTGGAACTAATACTCAAGCTTCCAAACCAATTTAGAGAATGACAGAGGCAGATAAAAATATAACTTCCTGTAGTTCCAAGATGTAGTTCAAAGGAGAGTCATCTAGTAATTAGTGCTGGTCTGTTCTGATAATTTCTCTGAATTTTTCAGATACCGCAGGGACTTGACTTCACCAGCAGTTGTCTTCTTTCCATAGTATGTACTGTTGAGAGCAAATGTCAGATTATACTGGTGGTGGTATCTAAGTTTTCAATGACTGTCTCTAACTCTGGCATCTCCCTAATCTCTGAAGATATATGTGATGTCGTAATCAAATTTCAAACTCATTGTTTGTATATGAAGTTAAGAGTGCACTGTTCTGTATCCTGAAGTTTAATCATATTCTTCAGTCTTAGGTTTACTTCATGATAATAACAATCATTGGGCATCTATCATGCTTCCATCAGTATACCAGTGTCGACCTTAACAAGATATATAATCCCCGCCTTCAAAAAGTTCATCTATTTCCAGCGAAGAAAAAAAGGAAAACTTTCCCCTTTGTTCCTCTTCACCTTACATTTCCAGTCTTTTCAGGAAACTGACTCTACTCATATGGACAATGTTATTTTAAAGCACTTATTAATATTATTATTATTTTCTTTACTACTAATCCTACCATTAATGCTTCTCCAACAAAGGTGTGGTTAAACCAGCACTCTCATGCACTACTGGTGGAACATGAATGTGATAAGTACTTCATGGACAGCTTTTAGAAATCTTTATTAAAATGATAAATGCCATTCCCCTGAACCCAGCCCTTCTACTTATAGATTTGTCTCATATATATATATATATATATGCACACACATATATATACATATATTACACACACATACACTTCCTCATGTGAGAAATATGTAAGATTAGTTACTGAAGTTTTTCTTATAACAGAAAATTTGAAAATACTATGGGTTTCTCTACATTACACATCAAATAAATTACAGTGTGTGACTGTATCTTTATACACACATACATACAAAATATAATATAATCTCATTAATAGCATGGGATCCTTTCTTATGTTATTGGGGAACAACTTCACAATGTATTGTTAAGTAACAAAGGCAAGATGTAGAACAATGTAGTATACAGCCATTTGTGATTTAAAAGGGGTTAAATGGAGGAATACATATATTATACAAATCTGCTTAAATATTGATAGATCCCATTTGGAGGTGAATTTGTTCTCTATTAGGAAGGAAAACTGAAGTTCTTATTTCATATTTTCTAAGCCTTTGAAAGTTGAATTACAGGATGTTTTACCTTAACAATGACCAAAAAATAAGAAATGATAACTTTAAAATAGGTTATCTTCCTTCATTCTGAGTATCTTTTAAGTTTCTCATTTGATTAATACCTGTTTACTGCCTCCCCACCAAAAAATATTCTGAGGCAATTGCAATGCTAATTTTATTAGTTTAAAATATACAATTGAGGACCCAGTTGATAGGCTCACATAATTATTTAAGATTCAATGTACTTAAAACTAAAGACATTTACTTTACTTCAATATAATAAGTAGCTTAAACTAAGGACTTTTATTTTTTACCACCATTTGAAATTAAGAAATAATAAATTTGACAGTTAAATAAAATTTAAATAATACCTAAGCAAGTAGGAACTGGCAAGACTTACTCAAAGTTACGAAAAGCACATACCTACAACCAGGACTAATCTATCCAGCAAAGCTATCATTTAGAATGGAAGGGCAGATAAAGTGCTTCCCAGACAAGCTAAAGCTAAAGGAGTTCATCATCACCAAGCCATTTTTACATGAAATGTTAAAGGGGCTTATTTAAGAATAAGAAGATCAAAACTATGAACATTAAAATGACAAAAAATTCACAACTATCAACTGAATCTAAAAAAACAAACTAAGCAAACTAGAACAGGAATGGAGTCATAAATACGGAGTTCACATGGAGTGTTATCAGCTGGAAGGGGGAAAGGGGAAGAATGGAGGAAAAGGTATAGGGATTCAGAAGCATAATTGTGTAGGTACAGAATAGACAGAGGGAAGTTAAGAACAGTATAGGCAATGGAGAAGCCAAAGAACTTACACACACAACCTATGGACATGAACTGAGGAGGGAATTGCTACAGGAAAGGGGGAAACCAGACAGAGGGGGGCAAAGGGGGAAAATTGGGACAACTGTAATAGCATAAGCAATAAAATGTACTTTAAAAAAGGGCATAAAAGAAAATCAAGACCAATTTTATTTTCTTGGAGCCACCAAAGAGAATTCTTTTTTTATAATTTTTTTATTTTAGTTTATTAAGTACAGTTTCTACCCTTTATTCTCATTCCAGCCCAGGCTGAGCTTTTTAGTAGTGGGTAGGTCATTGCTTTAAAGTTAATTATTTTCTCCAAATATTTATTTGAAGAAGTTTTGTATATTTCAATTATGAATCTGTCTAGATCCTGAACTTGGAATTCATTTTAGGAACAGCTAGAAACCTCTGTATGCTGTTTTAAGGAATATTTTAATTAGTTTAAGTAAGTAAACATATAAATTATAGAGTATGTATATATACATTATCGTTTAATATATACATATATGTATATATGTAATTGCATATGTACACATATATGCAAATGAAATTATTACCTGCAAGCACTGAAAATAGTTGCAGAAAGCATCACATTATTTTAACTCTAGGGAGTAATGTATCTAATTCATTTATTCACAAGTATTAGGGAGAACACCTACTGTTATATATCAGAAGTCTAGAAATAACCCAAACCCACATACCCATGTCTCCATTCAGTTCATAATCTGGTAGTCAAATCATGGCACTATGTGTGTGTGTATGTGTGTGTGTGTATTAAATCTCATATATATGAGGTAAATATATTTATGAAAAATATAACAAAAGAATGTGACTGGTCAGAGCTGGCTCAGTTACTAATTGTTAATGAGATAGTTAGGGCTGACCTCACTAGAAGGAACAGGGAAAGCAGCAGGAAAGAAAGCCTTGCAACTATTTAGAGGAAGAGTGTTCTATGAAGAGAAAAGGCCAAACAAAGGCCATAAGTCATGACCTCGTGGCTGTTCTGTCTGAGGAACAGAAAAGAAGCCAGCTTGCCCACAATGATATGAGCACGAAAGACTGTTTGGAGATGAGATCAGAGCAGCGCAGACAGAAATGGAGGGTTGGGCAGGGGTCCATGTCGTAGGGCTGTGCCGTGCATTGAAGGACAATCCATCTTCTACTGGGAGATGAAGTGGGGAAATGTTGTAGGGTTGTGAGAAATTACAGCACCTAACACACATATTAAGAGACCCTCCTGGGCTGATTTTCATACTGATGTGGACATAATTGCACATTAAGTTCCCCCAGAAACTCAGGCCCTGAGATGGACATTTGCATGTGGGAAGTTTATGGAGGAGCAGTGTCAAGAACAACATCTGTGAGGAGTGAGAAATGCAGGATTGGAGAGAAAAAGAATTTCAAATGCTATTAGCATCAAATGCTGTGAGCAGTGACCTCAGCTTATCCCAGGATGCTGTGGAATCAGGCTGTCCCTGCAGAATTGGCTCAAATACATGGTGGAAGTCATCCCCAGAGAGGAAATGTATTCTCAAGAATGGGAGTTACCATTGGCTGAGGAAACATCCAAGGGAGATATTCAACTATGACCTGTCAACAATCATTTCCAGCAGATACAGAAATTAATGTATGTATTGTGAAGGAGAAACCCAGGCAGTTCACAGAGCACAGGAGTGAAACACAGAGAGGAGTTTAAGGCTATCAAAGTGATTCAGGAAAGATGATTAATAAATTGAACTACTACGGTGGAAGAGAAATTTTACTTGATTCTAGATACATTTTGAAAGTCAGCAACATCGTCTGAGGAGAGATGAAATGTGGAGTGTGAGAAAAAGAGTACAGTTAAGAATGACTCCAAGGTTCTCAAGCAGTGCAACCGTAAAGGAAAGAAAATCCACTCACTGATGTGGGAAACTTGAAAGCAGAGCAGGTAAGGGGGAGGAAGTGATGGACGATGCATCAACTTTATGTACAATGTGAGGAAGGCTATAAAGTGATCACGTGGTGCCTCTTGAAAGCTGGTCAATGATTTCCTGCAGACACCTATGCTGGACATATAATTTATAAATATTAACACATAAATGGGATTTAACATCATGGGGCCAGATAAGATTAACAGGAAAGTAACTATAAATAAAGAAGACAAGACAGATTAATTTAATCCAAAGTCAACAGGTCAGAGCAAAGGTGAAGAAAGAACGAGGGGGCAAAAAGAAAATTAAGAAACAGTGAGATGAGAAAAATAAAATAAAAAGTGAAGGGTGCAGCATAAAATGGCTTCCACAAAGCCGACTGAAGAAAATGGCTCGAGGAGGAACGATTAACAGGTCAAATGCTTCTGAAATGCAAAAAAAAAAAAAAAAAGCAGATTGAGAATTGACTGTCTTCACAATGTGGTTGTCATTAATGACCTTGACAAAAAGAGCTTCATTAATAAATCTGGTGGTAAAAATGTGATTGGAGTGGGCTGAAGAGAGATGGAAAATAACTGAAAAGGAAGGGAAGACAGTGGAGTAAAAAGGAATCATTTCAGGAACTAGTGATCTGAGTTGGAACATTCGTGTTTTTTTAATTAAGGGAATTATAGCATATACTTATGCTAATGGAGTGATCTGAAGAAAAAAATGTATGATGCTATAAAGACATAATTATTGCTGGAAATATATGTCCCTAAGTAAGCCAGAGATGCTGTGATCGAATGTAAAATCACATGTGTGGTGGGTGAGGTAGAGCTAATAGCCTTAGTAGTGAAGGTCAATAGTCTATAGCGACAGGAGAGAAGGCAGAGTATCTATTGTTAAAGATATTATAATCTAATGGTCAGCATGGGGGATATATTGACATACTCAGTGAAGTACTTAAGGTCATTCACTGAGATTGACATTGGAAAAGATATTTATTAAAGGTCTAGGATGATGAGAGAGTACATGAAATAGGAAAATATAACTGCTGGTGAATATTAAGGGACAATATAAGGTCCATTTACAGGAACTTAAAGTGAGATTAGTCATCAGTCTGTGATTTTTTTTTCTCTTCTTCAACCACAGTCAGCAGGTGCAGCCTTGGCTGAGAACTGGATTTAGTTGAAGTCATGGTTAAAAGGATTGATTACAAATACTGACCAGGAAACTTAATCCTGTATATTAGGAGAAGTAAGCAACAGTGAAAGAGTGGTGGAATCAGTGGGGTTTAATCTTAGTTGAGTCAAATAATGGTAGGAATGTTTAAATGCTGCAATCTTTTCTCTCTCAATATAGCAAAGTTTTTGGAGAGACTAATTCAATGATATATACATTGTAATAAATACAAGCTTAATTTACAACACACTATCTTGAGTTTTGCCATCTTCAGTTACACGGAGAAGAACATTTCAGGCACTCAAGTTATAGTTTACTACTTTCTTAGATATTACTCATATCTCATACTTTTCTCTTCCATGTCACTTACAGGTAAAACAGTCACAAATTTGATCTTCAAGGAAATAAATTTCTGACCAGAGGGGAGAGAGGAGGGAATTTCAGGGGAATTTCAAGGGAGAATGGGAAGGGTTTACAGGAACAAATAGAAAGGACATATAGACAAAAACTAGGGAGGTTGGAAATGGGAGGGAAGGGGGGGGTAGGTTGGCTAGAATGGGAGTAAAGGATAGAAACTGTACTTGAATAATGATTAAAAAAAGAAAATAACTTTCTTGCTCTCATTTTTTCTGTTATGGTATAACTTCATGCCATTCTTACGAAAACATGATGCTATGATCAGGAATTCCTGACGCTAGAGATGATTAAACTGATGTTCAGAGAAGTTGCTGAAAGTTGGAGAGCTATTAAACATAAAACCATTTTTTTTAGTTCTAATCTAATTTGCTACCTACTATAAAACTTATAAATGTGGTCATGGGCCTATCTTCTAAACCTGGTCCTGCAATTTGTTGTGTGAATTCTTAGATTTTAATATCTATTTCTATGAAATAAAAATGTTGGTTTCTAGGACCTGATTTCTAACCAATAAAATCTATCAGACATTGCCAATTCTATTTTTGTAATTTTAATAAAGGTATTATTACTGTTATTGCCTTTACTCTGGGAATATGAATGTAGTTCTTCACTCATTAATTTGTTAATTAGCGAAGCGGGTCACTGAGCTGGGCCAAACATTCGTCTCCCACCCATTCAGTATAACCATTTCTGCAAAGATCTGCTGAGGCAGAAAAAGGAGTCACTGACCAGTAAACTCTGACATTGCTACCGTTCTCTTTATTAAATGATCTTGTTCAATAATGACTAGCAGTGACATTTATACATGTTTTGGTCGTAAAGACTTTGATAGTTTAAATGAAGTTTTCTGCAGAATCTACTATCAATCAGACGTGTATACGGGTACATTCTTATTAAAGTAGCAGAAGATGAACAGGCACTCTTGCCCCTGTTTAGCTATACGTGTATCTCTAAACCTGGAGGCTCCGGAAATCCAGCATCACAACTGCTGTCCACTGGGTGTACATTCTGTTCCTTTGTATGTACAAGAACACTAACTGAATCTCCCATTGTATTTCCTTAAAATTTCAGGGCTCAACGCATGATTTCCAAACTGGCGCTATGTTTCATTATCTACAAAGGGTGCTTTTAAAAAGCATATTGTACGTGCATATTCTATGATGTTATGAATTGAATCTCATTAGACAAATGTCAAACATATGAGAGTGCATATGATAGGCATTTAGTGTATTTTAGTCTCTGAAATATATTGTAAAAAAACATTTGAAATAAGTTATCTGTTGATTACCACTGATGTTTCCATATGTAGACATCAAGGAGTCCGAAGTTCCTGCGTGATGCGTGTGTGGTATGCCCTTCTCACAGTGAACATTGACACGGGAAAGGAAAGAAAAGAAATCCTGCACTTACTATCCAATTTTGCAGCAGCATACCCTAAGGGATGCAAAAATCTTCCGCACTGATATAAAAAAATAATTTTTTCACAAGGCAAAAAACGTTTGTCATATACTCAAAGAATAGAGAGAATCCAGCATAATTATGTTTTCAATAAACTGCTTTATTTTGTTAAGAAATGTTTCTTCTTATCCTGAGAATGTTTTTTCCTAGCATCTTTCAACATGTTGGATCATGTAAGCCATTATAACTCTTCTGTATCACATAAAGAACCAATTCAGAAAGAATATTAAATTAGAAAAGATGACACTGTAGAAAAGAAGCATTTTTAATCTATTTTCATTGAATGGAAAACACTGTGGCCTTCCTAAAGACCAAACTCCTTTTGTCATTGGGAAACTTTTACTTTTTTAGAAGCAGAACAATCATCTGCACCTGGCACTATTCTATCACATCCAATTTCACAATTGCATTGTGTTGTCTCATAGCAACATTGTCCTCGCATGTTCATTTAGAATGGCAAACTTTTTTCCTGTAAATGGCCAAAAATTAAATATGTTAAGCTTTGTGTGCCATAGAGTATCTTTTGCAACTACTCAACTCTGTCATCGTCACAGTCATAGAAAAGATGCAAAAGAATGAGCAGGGTTGCGTTTAGATCAAACTTTATCAAAAATGTGGACAACAGGCTGGATTTGGTCCACAAAACAGTTTACTGACTCCTACTCAGAGAGAATATTTTAAAATTGATTTTATATCATCCCTTGATTAATTTATCTATTCATTCAGAGATGCAGAAGAGGGAAAGGGCAAAGCACGATAAAGAGTAAGGTTCAATCTAATAAATGCTGTAGTCTAAATTGTGTGGTATGGTTTATTAGGGATCTGCACACTGTAAGGGACTGAAGGGGTTACATTTGCAGACATGACTGTAGCAGGCAGAGAAAGCAGAAATGTATATGGGGGAATAAATGGTGATGGATGGGGACTTGACTTGGGATGGTGAACACACAATACAGTGTAAAGATGATGTGTTATAGAATCGTGTGCCTGAAGCCTGCATAATTTTGTTAACCAGTGCCAACCCAATAAATTCACTAAAAAGGAAAAAAATGTAATTTACCTGTTTTAATTGTAGATACATGGAAAGGGGTTGAAAACCTATAACATGAATCAGCCTTTTCCTCACAATTCCCCCACAGAGCATTGCATGAGGAGCATGAGTCATTCCTCAATCAATAAAACCTATGGGGAAAACTAAGGCCATGCCCCCTGGCAGTGCTGAGCTGATGCCATAGTAGTGTGTTCTATTTCCTCCCTTTTTTTCAATTGGCAGTGTCGGAGATTCTGGCCATCACGTCATTTTCCTAGGCTGCAATTTCCTCACCGATGAAAGAAATAGACTTGTTTAGATGATATCTAAAATCCCTTCAATTTTAAAATTCTATTAAATGGCAACCCATTTCTCACCTGATATAATCAGAGATCACAATGGCAATTCTCTCTGTCTCTGTCTTTGTAATAGCAAGTCTCATATTATGTTTTGCCTCGTGTCTAATGCTGCCATTTTACTGACAGTAAGCTGACTACTCATTTACATCATTATAATGTCTGTATTTCTGTGTGTCTTTTTTTCTGTTGTCAGTAAGGAAACCATAAAGGATTACACTTCACTTCTCAATTAATAAAAGAAATGTAAACATAATACAACCTGAAAATTATTTCTCTCAAAACATATTCCATGAATAAAACTTACATATTTTTTTTTTAGATTTCCTCTTTGTTGAACTGCTTTTTGAGTCTGTGGAAGAACATCAACAAAGGAGGCAGTCCTTGAAGCAAAACAATGGACAAACAGCTCCTCTTAACAGCTGACAAAGGCGCTTTGTGCTGGCCGCACAACAGTTGGAAAGTTCAATGAAGAAGAGAAGTAAGAGTCAAATAGTCAACTTTTTAAGAAACTAATCCCTTGAAAATTATGAGGAATTTGTGGCATCATATGTTACAGGCATAATAGGTTAACTTTATTAACCTGTTAATGACTAAAACCAACTTCTTAATAAGCAGAAAAATATTCAGGCTTTAAAGTATAGGTAAGAAACTTGCCCAAGGACAAATTTTAACAACGGTGGGAGGTGGGAGTGGGTAAAAATAAAAAGAGGTCAGATAAGAGAATTAAATGTACATTCATAGAAGCACCTTTCTTTATTGTATCTCCAATGATAGAATTTCTAATTGTGAAAAAAATCATAGAAATCTACACACTAAATTGTAAATATAGTACTTTGTTTATAAACAAGTGAAAAACTCATCAAATTTAGCACTGTTATTACAAGAATTAAGTTGCATTCATGTATATCAAGTAGGAGAAAAGGGACTATAAATGTAGTGAACTCAATGAAAATAAATCTAGAATAAAAAGTCCAGTGTTCTGTACTTTAAAATGCTAAGATGATAGAATCAAGCCAAGAAATATATGAATAAATTGAAGATTGTTTTTAGACATGATTGATAGTGTTGAAAGATTGTCCCAAAAAATGGCTGTAGAAAGCTTTGGTTCAAATTTGGTCTCTGTACCTTATCAATCACTCAACTTTATAAAAGCTATTGAATCTTATATTATCTGTAAAGTTGAACTAACCACCATGCCCCTTATACTTCACAGTTACTATGAAGTTGACAAGAGATCATGTGTATGTAAGAGTTTAAAAAACTGTAAAATGCTCTAAATATAATCAAGCTGATCTGGAAACATAGAGAAGGAGAAACAACAGTCATGAGAATGTACAGCAGTGTACTGGTTGCTAACTCTGGTTCTGCCTCTAATTAGCCAGCTGATTTTGGGACGGTCATTCCCTCTAAATCTTAGATATCTTTGGAAACAAGAGAGATGATCTCTATGCCCACTTTGGCTCAAACTTCTATTATTTCTGTGAGAAAAATTTTTTTCAGGATCTAATTTCTCTTGTCAACATATCTTCTTCCTGAGTGAACTCATCTACTCCTGAATCAGCTTACCGGTTTATGTTATTATTTATTTTTAAACTATACTATTTGATTACTCTGTTACAGGCTATTGAGATCTAGACTTATATGTCCAGCTCAGATTTCTCCAAACCTCAGAAATATTCCCTCGCATATACTAGAAATACATAAAATACTGAAAGTGAGTACAATTAAATTACTATCTTCCCCATTTCCAGAAATTGAACAAAAATATTCTTTCTTTGCAATTACCCACTCAGCTGGTGCCACTAAAAGCCATCTTAGTAACTTGTTTTAAAAAATAGAGATAAAGAGAGAGGAAATTAATCTTGACACTTCTTTTTTCATCATTCCCAAACCAATGAATTACAAATCCTATAAAACTTAGGGTTTTTTTTAACTATTTATTTGATCTATGCAGATAGCATTCTCTAAAAGAGGATATCAAAAGAATTACTTGGGAAAACTCACTAATATAAAAATAAATAACATAAAAATAGAACTACATCTATAATCCTATCAAGGCTAAATGTTAAATTGATAGTATATCAGTATTCCCTTCATATTTATAAATATTTAAGTATTATTTCATGAAACAAATAATGTTGATAACACTTGGTCAATTTTTATTTCTCCTATAATTAAGAATAAAAATCCTTTTGTGAAATATATATAAATATATATTTCCTAACTCATTCTTTCCAAATCCATAGTAATTCATCCTATAAATTGCCATTTAGATCATTTATCATTTTATAACATTCAAAAATGTTATATATAATGTTAAAAAAGTGTGAATATATACTGTTACATGTTGAGACAGCAAATATATATATATATGAATGTGCATATATACTATACATATATCAAATATCAGTACTTTGTGTAGAAGGTAAAATATTCACTTAAAAATATCAGGCTTTCCTTCTCATTCCCCCTTGTCCTGATTCAGAGGTTTGTAGTGTGTTGTCTGTGTCATCATGACAATTTCTTAACTGTTGCTACTGTCTACACTTTTGGTCTTTAAATCTGTTTTCCACATCACCTGTCAGGGGTTTTATTTAAATCAGAAGTCGAAACATGCTGGTGCTCTGCTTAAATGCACTCATGTCTTCCAGACCCCACAAGATAAAGCCAAGATGCAGAGCTTGATCACCTGCAAACCCACCGTGATCTTGTCATGCTCTTGTACTCCACGGTACTAATCATTCTCATTTCTCTTGCTACTCTATCGCTCAGAATTCAATTATAACATTACTCATTGACACTGACTGGGGAAGAGGGTGCATTTACATATGACTACAATGCTTTCCCTGCATTTCTTGACTGCACTACCTCTATTAACCTCTGTGGCTTAGTTCAGATGTAACGTTCACCAAGAGGCTTTTGGTAAACACTGAGGCTGGGTTATAAATGTGCTTTATACATCATTCATTTCCAAGCTTGTATCACCACTTTGCTTTCTAATTTTAATGTTTTCTAAAGTAGTATATGTCAAGCCTAATTTGTAGCATTCTACAACATATGAGTAATAGCCTAGCAAAATTAATAGAGTTTAGACATTCAAGGTTAATAAAACTTAGGTTAACCTAGACCTTGTCAGTAATATGAAGAAAATTCTAAACTATCAATTGCCCTAGGTTCGACATTAATATCTGTGAGTGGCACCTGGTGGCCTTCTAAACTCTCTTTATGGTGTCTTTAAACTCCCAAACCAAGCTCTTCGAAGCCTATCAACTGTGTTCACCCCACTTTGGTCCTACAAAACCAGAACCACCGCTGGGCCCCCTGGTGAAGAATCTAAGTTTTTAAAGCAAACAGTGACACTTTTACTTTTGTATTCATTTCAACCTTAACACAGTACTTCATGCTATTTTTACTGAAGATGGGATGTTTGTACTGGAAATGAGGAAGATAAAAATGACCTCTTTAAATTAACACTATGGGATATTTACAAAGTAGGCCAGAGCCAACGCTTATACGATAATAGGGAAAAAAACTACTGAATGTATTTAATAGAGCAATAAGTATCAATCAATATAGAAAATATGTAAATTAAAAATTAAGAGTAAAATCTTAGCAGCAAAATTTGGCATTGCCTTTCAATATAACTAAGGAGAAGGATCCTTTGTGGTGAGTTTCCACACTCATGCATCATTACACTTTTCAACCATCTTTGTTATTGTGATCTCATGCCAACAGATCTTTAAAAAGTAAATAATAACGATTATAGCTTGAGCACCAACCAATGGCTGCTGCACTTGACCTGAATGAAACCAACTACAAACCACAGCTGTGGTGCCACTAGTGAACACTGGCTAGATATTGGCTTTGTTATTTTAATACAGTTTCCTGGAGCTACTGTAACTAAGAATCATGAACCAGGTGGCTTACAACCAATCTAAACCAAACCAAAATAAACCAAACCAAAAGAAAACTATTCTCTCACAGTCTGGAGATGAGAAATCTGAAATCAAGTTGTTAGCTGGGTATGGTCCCTCTGAGGCTTGATAGAATCTTCATTTGCTTCTCCCTAGCTTCTTGTGGTGACAGTGAATCCTTGTTGCCAGTCTTGAAGCTGAATCACTGCATCTCTGCCTTTGTCTTTACATGGTGTTCACTTTGTGTGTGCCTCTTACCTCATAAAAAACAAGTCTTGTTGAACTAAGAGCCCACTCTACTCCTGTATGACCTCATGCTGAATTAATTGCATCTGCGAAGACCCTATTTCCAAATGAGAGCACATTCACTGATACTGGGTTAAAGACTTCAGCATATATTTTGGGGTGACAAAATTCACCCATAACAATGACCAAGAATGTGTCTTTTTAAATATCATCTCAGGTATAACTTACTCTTTAGAATATATTACCATTTGGAATTCCAGAATTATTACTGAAGATATTTCTGTGTTACTTTAAGAACTGAAAATTTTTCTGAGAAAATTACCAATATAAACAGACCATTCAATATGGGCTGCTAATAGTAAAGACCTTAGACTACAAAGTTCAAAGACTGAACTTGGATCCTGGAATGCCCTTCCACAAGATAAAAATCCTGTTGAGAGGCCTTTCAGAGGACAAAGACATGCAAATATTTACTACATATTTATTGAATAAAAAATAGGACAAAAGTTATCAACATAAAAAATACTTCAGATTATGAGACTGATGCGCTTCCTAGTGCTCTAAGAAGGCAGACGTGTGACATCATAATTTTGGAGATATAGCCAAAGTGGTACTAAGAGGGAAGTTTATAGCATCCCAGTCCTACCTGGAGACAAAAAAGTGATTACAAATAAACAACTTAACATTATACATTAAAGAATTAGAAAAAATGAACAAATGAATCCCAAGTCAGTAGAAGAAAGGAATAATAAAAATTAGAACAGAGTCAAATGAAATACAGAACAAAAAGACAGAAAAAAATGATGAAAGAAAGATCTGGTTCTTGGGAAAAAAATAAAATTGATGAACCTCTGATTAGACTCACTAAGGAAAAAAATAAAAACAAATAAAATCAGACATGAAAGAGAAGTTACAATATCACAGAAAGGATTATAAAAGAATACAATGAAAAGGTACATGGATCCAAATTAGATAACTTAGAGTGAACAAATTATCAGAAATATACAACCTTCTGAGACTGAACCATGAAGAACTGGAAAAATTTTAAATAGACTGATCAATAGCAACTAAACTGAAACAATTATAAACCTCCCAAAAAAAAAAAAAAAGTTTAGGGCCAGATATCTTTACTGGTTAATTCTACCAAAGAGTCAAAGAAGATTTAATACCTCTCCTTCACAAATTTTCCAAAATCATGGAAAAAAAATGGAATACTTTCTATCCCTTTTTGTCAGGCTAACATTACCCTGATACCAAATGTTGCAAGGAAAACATAAAAAGAGGAAAATTACAAGCCAATATTTCTGATAAACAGATGAAAAATCATAGCAAATCAAACACACAATACATTGGAAAGATAGCATATTGTGACTAAATGAAGTTCATTCCAAGGATGCAAGAATCGTTCAACTTACAAAATCAATCAATGTGATAAACCATATTAACAAAAGGTAAAAATCATGATCATATCAATAGATGCAGAAAAAGCATATGACAAAATATATTAATTGATGATTAAAACAATGAAGAAAATGGTTATAGAAGAAAAGTATCTCAACATAATTAAGGCCATATATGATAAACTCTCAGCTAATATCATATTCAATGGTGAAAAACTGAAACCTTCTTCTGTAAATTCAGGGCCAAGATAAGGCTGCCCACTCTCACCACTATTATTCAACACAGAACTGGAATCCCTACCCATAGAAATCAGGCAAGAGGAGAAAAATAAAAGGCATCTGATTGAGAATGAAGAAGTAAAATTGTCTTTTTTTTTGATAACATGATTCTATACATAGAAAATCCTAAAGACTCAACCCAAAAACTATTGGAAATAATAAATATATACAGTAAAGCATAGGGTATAAAATCAATGTACAAAGTTTAGAACATTGTCCCTATATACTAAAAATAAAATATCAGAAAAAATTAATAAAAATCTCATTCACAATTGCAACAAAAAGGATGAAATACCTAGGAATAATCTTCACAAGGAAAGTGAATGACCTACACATTGAAAATTACATGACATTATTGAAAGAAAATGAAGACAAACAACAAATGGAAACATATTCCATGTTTATAGAGTGGAAGAATCATCATTGTTAAAATGGTCATATTACCTAAAGCAATGTACAGATTTAATGCAATCCCTATTGAAATCTCAATGGCATTTTTCAAAGAAATAGAACAAAAAAAGTCATCAGATTTGTATGGAACCACAAAAGACCATGAATAGATAAACAAATCCTGACGAAAATGTCAAAGCCAAAGGTATCACACTCCTTAACTTCAAATTATAATACAAAGCTACAAAAATCAAAACAGGATGGTACCACCAGAATAAATAAACACAGAGAACAATTAAATAGAACTGAGGTCCCAGAAATAAAAGAAATAAACCCACATATGTATATGGGCAACTAATTTTCAACAAAGGAGCTGAAACCGTACAATGGAGAATGGGAAGTCTCTTCAATAAGTGGTGTTGTGAAAATTGGAAAGCCACATGCAAAAACAATGAAAGTAGACTGCTGACACTATATAAAAAATAACTCAAAATGGATTAAACATTTAAATATAAGACCTGAGACAATAAAATAAATATCAGAAAACATAGACACTAAACTTATGGACCTTGGTCTCAGAGAGGTTTTGTGAACTTGACCCCAAAGGCAAGGGAAGTAAAAGCAAAAATAAATAAATGGAACTACATCAAAATAAAAAGCTGGACACCAAAAGAAATGGTCAACAAAACAAAAAGGCAACAAGCTGAATGGAAGACAATATGTGCAAATCACACCTCCAATAAAGGGATAGTATCCAAAATAAAGAACTCAAACAAAACAACAAAAAACAAACTATCTGATTAAAAATGGGCAGAGGACCTGAACAGACGCCTTTCCCAAGAAGACTTACAAATAGTCAACAGACCTATGAAAAGTTGCTCAGCTTCACTAGCCCGGAGGCACCACTCACAGCCAAAAGTATGTCCTTAACTTTTTCACTAATTATGTATGCTCCTGAGTTGTCCCAGAAACAGAATGAAGATCTACCCATATTGCCACATGTTAGTTCTTTATTTTTGTTCCACCTTTTATCAAAGATATTCAGTTAACAGGGATGAAGGCATAAAAACAAAAGAAACCAACAGAGTCACTTGGAGTGATTTTTCTGACTACACTTTGCCTTGGATTCTGAAAACACTGACCTCTCTCCCTCCATGACTCCCGAGAAAGTCATACCGTGGGAGCCACTGTTCCTGATGATACATGGAAAAGAAAAGTGAAGATTTACCAATCTCAAGAATGATGACTTAATGGATTAGAGGGAAAGAATGAAGTTTATCTGAGGTATCTGTCCTGTTAGTACATTTGCTTCTGTGTCTGGAATAGAAAGTGATTTTTTTCATACATAGAGAAATACTAATGTTAAGAATAGAAAGAGGCATATTTGTGAAATGCACAACAGAACAAACAAATAAACGAAATCCCCAAAGAACTACTAATCATGCTGTGGAATGCCATACATTGTGGAGTAGAAGGCTCTGCGTTTATTATGACTTGGCTCTAGGCAGGCCTTTTTTATAAGATCCCAACGTTGTCTTGGCTGAATCATCTAAATTCAGCCCTTAAAGAGAGGTAACACGTTGTGGTGAACTTTTGAATACTTACATTCTTTTACATTAGGAAGAAGCTTTAAGCACGGAACAAATACCTAAGAGATTTACAAGAAGACTTTTTGTTCAGCAGAACTGAAAAATCTAGAGCCCTGATATATCGTTGAAAGAGAGCCCTGCTTTATAAGCTGAACTACTTGCAGTTTCAGAAAGTGATGGTGCTCCCCATGAGGTAAAAATATAGAAATATTTTCTGAATATATTAGAGGGAACAGCTCCGGCATCTAATGTTTCTTTGTAACAGAAATAAAATCATTGCAGGCATGCTTTATAAAACAAACTTAGTAGAGAAAATAACTTTGCCAGGACTTAGCAATATTAATTAATACTGAATATTTGTTTATATCTATGTCAAGGGTTCCAACAATATTGGTGAGAAAATCATCATAATAAATAAAATATCTTGATTCCCCAACAGTTGAAATGTTAAAAGCCTTCTACATTCCAAATGTAAAAAGCTGTACCTTGTATTAATTAACCTAAATATTCTTTACCCGGCTTGGTATCCTAGCATTGAGGGTTGCCAGAATCATAATTGTGTGTGAGGCCTGAATCTTTGCCAGTTCTGGATGTAGTCTTATTAGCATATTCATAAGTCACAGCCTTGCACAGGTGCCAGAATGCTGCAAAATGTTTGTGACTATTTTTGCAGCAATAGAGGCAAATAGTAAATTACTCTTTAAAAAATCCCATTATATACCATAAAACATAACATGTAATGCTATAAAATAACTGCAAGCACCAAATGAAGCGATACTTTTTTCTGAGCAATGTAAATAATAGGGATCCAGAGCAGAGGGGAAGAAATGGAGATTTTCTTACTTTAGATGAATTAGAAATAGGTTTTGGTTTTTTTAAGTGATACTCTGGCATTTTCTGGAGAAGATAATATTCCATGTTCAAGGGAAAAACTAGAATTTGGAAATGATATTCTCTACTAAAATTATATTAAATATTTTATTTCTTAACTACCTTATTTCCACTAGATAAAATACTAAAACAAGGCTCTTAAGAAGATAAATTCTATCTAACATAACTAATCCCTCTTCATGTGCACAGCCAAACACACAGCATAGACTTTGTTAATGAAGAAGATTGATTACTAAAAACTCTCATTTCTTGTATCCATTTCCTTCAGATAAGATCTGGTCACATTAAAAGAAAATCATGGTACTATAAGTTTCCTGTGAGGTTTTAGGTCCATTACATGTCTCTAGCTTCTGACAGAAAAGTATGGCCTGCACACACGTACACAAACACACGTGCACATGCATGCATTTTCTCTTGTTTTCATTTATGGAGTGGAGTCAGTGTCTGCGTTACACTGACTAAAACCCAGATGAGTTTTTGTTGCTTCTGCTGTTATTCCTTTAGAGACTAAACCTGTAGGAGGTGACATCAGTCAGCTTGGTTAACCCTAACATTTCAGCCACTACGTAGAGCCATACTATAATATTTCTATAGTAAAGATATATAGTTAACATTTGAATTTTGAGCATTTGTGTGTATGTACATGTCTGTGTTGATATGCTTGAGATATATATCTACCAACTTAAATCTATGTATAGATCTATATCGATAGTCTTAAATTTATATATATATCCATAAACTATAATCTATAGATAGATAGATACCTCAAACACACACACTAATATATAGTAACATCATTTAGATTTTTCTACTATAAGAAATCAGTTTATCATATGAGAATTATTATTTGAAAATACTATACTTATATAAAACATAAAAAATGGATAAAATATATACTAATATTGAAAACATGATTTTTAATATTTCAGTGAAGTTAACTATACATTTTAATTTTTAATTGGTGCTTGTATAACCTGCAAAGATGTTAGAAATTAAAGGGAAAAATATCAACACTGAAATCAGCGTTCTTCTTACATTTCTGATAACACATAGGCACACCATGCCTCTATTCTTGTCATCTTTATGTAGTTCAGTGCATTTCAACAAACATCCATTTTGTACATCCCTGTGTGTGAAACACTATTAAAAGCTTTGGAAATAAAACATGAAGAAAACACAGTCTCTAAAGGAGCTCACATTTTAGTGAAAAAGACAAATAAATACTAAATACCAAAATAAGACAGCGCATGTTATGTTACAGTTGTGCCTGGGGAGCTCCGCTCCTTATTCTCACCTTTTCCAGTCATAAAAATGATTTTAATTTGAAATGTTATGTTAGAAGATCAAAACTTCAAACAGACAAAAATGAGCAGGGTAATTTGATCTTTTCATCTTCCTCAAGGTTGAGTCATAAGACTGCAGAGCAGAACAAGCAGACAAGGGAACGTCTTAAAATAAATGTCATTAACAGAGGTGGATTCTCCACTGGCAATAAGCCAACTAGACAGGAGGATTTGTGAACCACAAGGTGCATCCTCTTCAGAATTGGAACTTGTTATGGTCAGACAACTGAAACACTAATGAAAAAGGATCCACTTGGTAACATGACTGGAAAATTTCCAAACTGACAGAGTATTTTCCTCATTAATATAAGTACATTTTGTTGCCCATTGTTTTTGCTGCATTCTTAGAATGAAAGCAAAGTATTAGCGATATTCTCTAACTGTTGTAACAGTCTCTTTGCCTCCCCTTCTGATCTCACAAATAGCCATCATAAAACTCGTACCTCGTACACCTGTCAATTTCAGATTTGTTTTCAAATGTGAAAAGTAAATATTTTACCTTGTAACTGACTCATCTTTTTAATTGGACAGATGAGTACAGGGGAGGTTTTGCTTTCTCTCTCTCTCTCTCTCTCTCTCCCTCTCTCTCCCTCTCTCTCCCTCTCTCTCCACACACACACACACACATAGAAACTAACACACCCTATCCAGTGTTGACACAAAAGAATGAAAAACAAGTGGTCACTAACTGTAAAATCAACATGATGTATTTGCTCAGTCAGTATTTACCACATAGTACATAAAAATCCAATTGGGTATATAAATTCTGCTTATTTCTTTATTAAATGACATATTTTCTTGATTTTGTATATGCCTGGTGTCAGAATTTTAGAAATAAGACTCAGATAAAAGTTAAAAAGTATGAATCTAAAAATGTGTCCATTTAAAAAACAGGCATTTTTTTTCTTTGGAAAAAAATGTCTAATGAACAGCACCATAGTTTGTTTTTTTTTTTATCAGAATTTAGATGAAAAAGTAAATGGTCCTTTTAATACTAAGCTTATATCCTTGGATGGATATAATTGTATTTCTTATTTCTGTGGTCATTGTTATAGGCAATGTCAAGGTAAATCTACCAAATGGGCTATCATTTATACATTAGAATACAATTTAGATCTCAGATGCGTAAGTTAATTTTTGGTTTAAAAGTTGTCTAAAAGACATAGATGAAGATTTTCCTCAATTAGTTATGTCTTATGTTGACCTTTTAAAAAGACTTGAAATGATGTAAATATATATTAAGATACATCATTTTCTATATCCTTTTCTTGCTTATGAAAATTCAGTTTTAAATTGGTAATTTAACATTATCTGTTCTCTCTGTGTTTTGGAAGAACATAACCTTTTAAATTTTCCCCCAGAAAACAGAACATTAATCCAAGATCCTCCCTATTAAATATTCTCATATATTATCATAGGCCACAACATTTCTTTATGAGTGATATAAATGGAAATCATTAATCTGCCACATCTCATTGATTCTCCCTCATTTCTCTTGACCTCTATGGGTTTCAATATCTGCTGCAACGAATCAAAAATTCCTAAAGCAAAACTTTTCTACAAGAGTAAAAGAAAATGAACAAAAATTGGATGCACTATTTTTTTTCTGCAGAGACTAAACACACACATACATCTGTGATTTGGAATCTCCACTAGGTAACTATTATCAAAACTTTCCCCTAAAAAAATCAAAACTAACTTACTGTACAACATTTAAATTTTTTCCTGACCTGTGTTCTATCTTTTGATGATAACATGGCTATCTTGTTGAGTCTGGTTTGATAGCCTTTGGGGACACTAGAGCTTTCTTCTTAGGATTTGGAGTAAAGGTGGAATTCATTGAGGACATTATTTACCCTGCTGAGATCTTTCAATTTAAGTAGCTTGTTTTTCTTCACGATAGAGGATCAGTCCTATAATAGATAGCAACTTTAATTTTTTAAAGAGTGTTTTTTATTAAAACATCAGTATAATGTTCACATAATAAATATTGAAAACCATTGAAAATGTGAAAAGTAGGCCCTAATTTAAAGCAAAAGGAAATATTGGGAGTTGATGAGAGGTAAATGACTCTCTTCTACTGTTACGTCTTTTATATATAATAGATTATACATAATATTCATTTTCATTTATGCATTCATCATATATGAATAAACTTTGTTATCATCACAGTACTACAACCAGATAACAGGACATAGTATTAAGAAGGTGGTGGATATGTAATAATGCAACTGCAATTAAATTATGAAAATGTAATGGTAAAAATATTGGAAAGTATTATGAATGAGGGCAGAAGTTACTTACAATTATCTACTTCCTATGTACCAAGAACTGCAGAGGTCACTTTGCAATCTGTGTATCTTTTAGTTAATAAGCAATACAAGTAAATGAAAGTGATATTATTTTTCAATGCTTGAGAAAAATGAGTTCCAGAAAATTTTAAACATTGAACTGTAGTTTTTGACCATCACTCACTGAATCCAAACTGAGTCACTCCAAAGGTCACTTCACCTTTTTTATTTTACTTGAAAGCTGCGTAGGCCTAGAATATTCACAGAAGATGCGGCAGAACAGACAACGTGTGAGATGACGTGTCATCCAAGCCTTGATGATAACTGGGGTTTTGCCAGACGGTTAGGGTGTTGAAGGGCATTCCAGGCCAAAGGGGCAGCTTATGAAAAGAAAGTGGATGGCATATTTGTAAGGACTTCGAGGGGCATACCAGAGGCGACAGCATGGATGGAGCTGGAAAGCATTATGCTAAGTGAAATAAGCCAGGCAGTGAAAGACAAATACCATATGATCTCGCCTTTAACAGGAACCTAAACAACAAAACAAAGAAACAAGTAAAATATAACAGAAGACACTGAAATAGAGGACAAGTTGTCAGTGACCAGAGGGGAGAGGGGAAGGTATTTCAGGGGAGAAGGGAAGGGTTTATAGGGACAAATAGAGAGGACGCATGGACAAAACTAGGGGGGTTGGAAAGGGGAGGGAGGAGGGGAGGAATGGGTGGGTGGGCTGGAATGGGAATAAAGTATAGAAACTGTACTGAATAAACTAAAATAAAAAAATTTAAAAAAAAAAGAATGACAGTGGGACACATTTCTTTTTAAAAAATCAGAATGAATAAAGATCAAGGTTAGGGAGAATCAAGCAGCAATATCACCAGTTCAGTAATATTAAAATGAGCTGGAATTAGGGCAGTAACAGAAAAGATAGAGTGGCACAGACATTAAAATGTATGTCCTTCACCACAGACAGTTAAGAAGCACTGATCTGGAAGACTGAGTCTCAGACTGGGCATGGGTATTAAATGAAAAAAAAGATTGAAGAGGTTGAGGTTTCTAACTGTAGGACTGTGTGAATCTTGTTCTCATTATTACCATAGGAGCTTAAGAGAGATGTGGAAGATAAAGTTAAGCTAGTTTGAGTCATGCTTTGTGATGATCATGTAACGCACGTAAACTAAAATGAGAACTGGAAGAAGATAGTCCTTGGGAAGCATAAATACTTAAGCTGTGAGCAAAGAAAAACCATCAAAAGAGACAAAGAAAAGTCAAGAAGAAACAAGGAGAAATTTCCTAGAAGTGAAAGATGGAGTCTGAGAAAAATAGAAATGAAGTAGTCATTATAAAGAATGAGAAAGGGAGAGGATTGGGGACATATGTGGAATGCCCTTATAAATCATCCAGAGGAAGTTCGAGAGTATTAAATCCTGGGGTGTTTACCCTTAGACATAGGCCAAATAGGTTCAATCTGCTAGATCAGGGATAGTTACCTTGATCATTAAATACTTGGGTAAATATGAACCAGACTAGCACAGTTGCTGAAGAAATGTCATCTTTCTTTTACTTTCTATTTGATTAATAATCAAAGTGAATTCACAAGGTATCAGTAGTCCATCTTCACATGGTTTGTAATGATGTCCATTGACACCACTTGTGAATTATTTGCTATATGGCAATTTCATTTAGATGAAAGAGATCTCTTTTAACTCATCTTGTACAACTGCTCACCACTGCCAGCTTCTATATCCTTCTGACCTAATCAGCTTGCACACTCTCCATCACTGACCAGTACATTTGGCTTCTTGCTTTTCCACTCTGCCACCTTAGGTTGTTTCCTAAAACACTCTTCACACACAGTGAGCCTCATTGGTTTATTCTCTTTACTTTTCAGATTTCTACTCAAATGTCACTTTCATCAGGAGACCTCTGACCATTCTGGCTGAATAGCACCATACCTGAATACATGCACACCTTACCAGTATCACATTCTATCATCTTATTAAATTTTATTACCTTTATATGAAACTTTAAAATTATATTAATGCAAATTTGTTATATTTTTTTAAAGATTTTATTTACTTACTTTTAGAGAGGGGAAGGGAGGGAGAAGGAGAGAGAGAGAAACATCAATGTGTGGTTGCCTCTTATGTGGTCCCCACTGGGGACTTGGCCCACAACCCAGGCATGTGCCCTGACTGGGAATCGAACCTGTGATGCTTTGGTTTGCAGCCCACGCTCAATCCACTGAGCTACACCAGCTGGGGCAAATTTGTTATGTTTTTACATTTATTGACATAAAAGTTAATTTTATGAAGGCAGGGTGTTTAAACATCATCTTCATATCTGCAGTCCCTAGAAAAAATGCCTCACAAATAATATGGCTCAAAAATTGTCAATGGATAACTGAATAGATTGAGGGAAGAATAATTCCCTGAGAATGTGCATTTGCCCTGACTGTGAGGTGAGCTTAATTCCAAAAGTAATAATGAAAGAAACAGGAAGAAGGGAAAAAGGAGGAAATAGAGGAAGAGGAGGAACAACGTCTGGTTACAGATTGTTTTTCCAAGCTTGTCTTTTGAAAGAATTTTATACATATACTGGAAATAATCATCTTTAATATACCAATTCCCGAAAGTTTTAGGAAGGAGACATGTAGGCTAAAATGGGCATATAATTGATAGACCAATTTGAATTTCAGGAACTTTAATATTTATTTTTCTTTCTGTAAATAATGGTGAAAAGTTTAAAATGTTTAAATAAAAGCAATCCTCAAATACACATTTTACAGATTTAACATTTTCCTACTTGTAAGAGAATCAAAATGAGTTAATATGCTATTTAAATTTACTAAATTTTAGTAAATTTTCACCATCACTTAGGAAAAACGCTAGAGAAATTCCAAATCATCTTCATCAAATAAAGTGTTATCTGTTTATTAATGCACATTTCTTCTTAAATATTATTGCTGTTTTCTTGAATGTAGCTATTTATGACAAGAATAAAATTTGACCAAGGCTATAAACACTTGCTTATTTGCCATGATTTAGTAGGATTTACTTTCTTATTCATTTTACTGCCCCATAAAGCAAATGCTTTACATGAAACAAATACTGCAACATTTTTCTGTAATTTGATTGAGACCTATTTCAATAATAGGTACAAGCTCAACAACCTTGAGATTTCTGTATAGAATGGCAGAAGTGAAACATAAATTTTGTTAATTTCTTGAAATGCATAAAGGGTATGGTACTATGCAGTCTTTTCTAATGCGATGAATGGAATGCTTGGGCCAAACTAAGGTCGAATTGACCTTGGGAGTATTAGAGAAGAAAATAGCTTTTGAAAAAAAAGCCTGCAATGCATTTTCTACAAAACAGATCAGTATTTGATTCAATATCAGCTTGCATATATTGCACATGGAAGAACATTTTCCATGTTCACAGAAAAAAGGTAAAATTATTTTTTTCTCATTTTAAATTCAGTTTAGTTGAGTTGAGACCTACTAACAGCATAATGTGAAGCATCTTCTGTTTTCTAATTTTCTTATCCACAAGTTTTTCATTTTGCATTTATTTGGCTTCTCTATATGTCACTGTCTTCCCTAAAATAAAAACATTTATAAATATATCATATATATGTATACAAATATATACAGGTCATAGTACTAATACATAATACATGTTGTTGATCCAGGATAATAAACACTCCAGGTTTCTTGAACCAAATCATGGGAATATTCACTGCTATTACCTAGTTAAAATCAATGAGGTAGAAAGCAGGAAGATTAAACAAACAGATTTATAATTTAATTAATAGAATCAGTTTGAATTTTAAAACACATATATTCCATTTTATATAAATAAGGAGTAAACAGTTCTAAAATATTTTAAATGTTTAAAAGTAAAACCACAAAAAGCACATATAAAAATGAATATTTTATAATTATAATATACATATATATTTCTTTGAAAAAGAATATTCTTTTTTATTTGATTACATTTATTTTGGTGACTGATTAATACAATTATATAGGTTTTAGGCATACAATTCTGTAATACATCATCTGTATATTGTATTTTGTGTTCATCACCCCAAGTCAAGTTTCTTTCCATCACCATTTATCTCCCCTTTACTCTCTTCTACCTCCTCCCACCCTTCTTTCCTCTGAGGATATTCTGAATAACACTAACACGTCAACAAAGAGGAGAAACTATCAAAAAAAAAAAAACAAAGAAAAGTCAAGAAGAAACAAGGAGAAATTTCCTAGAAGTGAAAGATGGAGTCTGAGAAAAATAGAATTGAAGTAGTCATTATAAAGAATGAGAAAGGGAAAGGATAGGGGACGTATGTGGAATGCCCTTATAAATCATCCAGAGGAAGTTCGAGAGTATTAAATCCTGGGGTGTTTACCCTTAGACATAGGCCAAATAGGTTCAATCTGCTAGATCAGGGATAGTTACCTTGATCATGAAATACTGGGGTGAATATTAACCAGACTAGCACAGTTGCTAAAGAAAAAAGTCACTTTCTTTTCTTTTCTTTCCTTTCTTTTACTTTCTACTTGATTAATAATCTAGTAGAAAATCATATGTTGGCATTTCACCCAAAATAGTGGAATGGAAATAACCTCAAGTGGTTCTTAGTGCATTTGCAACATTACCTCACATGTTTATAAATGTTTTACAAAGGCTTCTTCATAAGTCCTTTCATCAGCTCATTACAAGGACACTGTTAGTTGGGGCATATTTTTAGATGGTGTAGAGTCTAGAATAGCTGACTTTATTTTGTTATTTTATTTGTATGATAATTCATGTATTGAATAATTATATGTTTCCTATTATGTACTAGATATAAATACACTATGTTGAACATGACAGATTCTACATACAATGATTGCTGTGAACAAATTAACACACTTCAGTTTTAAAAATTAAGACTGTGATGGTATGTTATAAAGAAAAAGAAGAAGCTGAGTATTTATCAGAAGGAAATCCAGCATAGTCTAGGACAGCAAAGGCTTCCCTTGCGAAATGACTGTGTTTATTCAAAGCATGATGAATTGGATTTCCAACAGCTTTCCCAATTTTAGGTTCTGTGTTTCATTGTATGCCAAGATTTTCAAGCCATCAATTCTAATTTGGGCTTCAGAAAATGATGAAGCTCTTGTTATCTTTCTGCAAAAAAAAAAAAACTGTGTAAGAATATTTCATCTGTATATAGTCCCACCTACCTTTGACTAAATAAACCATTCTCCTAATAAAAGGACTATTTAAAATATGAAGATTTCAAAGTAAGATTAAATTGTATGTAATCTGCTGAGATTGTAGTGAGGAAAAGGAATTTCCAGCAGACAATAGCTCAAGCTATTTCACTGTTACTGAAAACTAAGACGCATATGAGAGTAAAGTGGAAGTTTGAAATGGAAGCGTAGGAACAAGTGCAAATTATATGTATTTCAACCAAGTACAAGTTCAAACTATATTGGGGTGTCCTCTGACTTTCTATGCATATGAATTAAACAAGGCTGATCTAATTGGATTGAAATGTGTACACAGAGCACTGAAAAGGTCGGGAAATCAAGGCATGGCAAATTTGGTTTCTCATTTCTTCATTGAGTAAAGTATTACTAAGGCCCAGATTCTTTATCTATATTAGAATAGTGATAATAGCTCATAAGGTTAAGGAAATTCCATGGCATATGTGTTAATGTCTTTTATACAAAATAACATGTAAAGCATTAATAGGAAGATTATCAAAAAAGCATTGCTTGGATTCAGATTATAATAAAAACTTTCTTGAAAACTCAAAATTACAAATTGCAGAGGTCGTAAATGTTTTGAATTTCCCCAATGTATTTTTTTGAATCAGCAGGACTTTAAAAAGAGTTTAGTGCTCATTAAATTATTCTATCCACTTGAGAATCACATCCTAGGAACATCTCATTTAAAGGATTACAAGACATTATTCAACATTTCCCAACCTCTTATATGTTGATGTGGACCACTGCCAAGTCAAATTACATTCTGTAATTCTTAACACATCTCAGTCCCCATGTAGGTTCTCAAGCTACATAGGTGAGAGTATCCCAACGTGTAACTCTACAAGAATTATAACTGTGAACTATTCGGGATGAGAATTGTACTGGTGGTGACTATATAAAACCACTTTAAAACTATCAGAATTGCTGATTGGAAATTGGCAGAAGACAATCTCCCACTTCTAATGTGTAGGGAAAATTTCCTGAGTGCTTTCTTTTTTCTTTTCTCTTCTCTTCTTTTCTTTTCTTTTTTTTTTTTCCTAAAGAGTCTGTGAACAAGCTGTTACTAAAGGGATCACACTGCCTGGTCTGATCATAAATTCCTCATTGGGTGGGTCATGAGGGTAGTCACATCCCAAGTGTGTAGCTTCCTTAGCAAAGGTCAGTCTTGACCTTAAAAGAGGCTTGCTCCTATTTTTTTAAGTACCTAGGATAACATATCTTTGAAATGTTAGGGTGCTGTTCTTTCCCAGGCCCCTCGAAGGCACAGCCACTGGCACAAGAGCACAAGACCACGAAACTCCTTGTCGTCTTGACACCTATGTGCTATCTCTGTGTGCTGTAAATATTAAATGCTAACTTTGCTGTACCTACCAAAATTAAAGAAGTGCGTATTTCCTCATTTTATTGTTTATCCAATCCTAAAGATTTCCCCACTTTGCTTTCTGCTGCCTCCTTAATCTACCAACAATGGGTTTCATGAGCCTTCCTTAAGTTCTCTTCCTTCATTCTCAATGCATGAAAAGAACTGCAAAATGACATTCTATGGAGCATTTTCTCAATCTGTTGGTATCTCCCTTCCAATCATGTCCTCAAAATTTTGGCTCAAATAAATGTATAATATTTTTCTACAGGTTTGAATATTCTTTCATCAGCAAGCCATAATGATGATGACCAATTTTGAAGAAATGAGATTATTACAAAAATCAGGAATATTAGGGTGATGAGCATATGTTAACTTCTGAAAATCATTAGTATAAAAAGAGAAAAAAGTAAAATATAATGGTCTCTAGCCTATTATATCAGATGTACTAGCTCAAAAATCAGGCAACATACAGTAATGTACCCATGGGCAATAAAAAAGTTCTTCTATATATGTATATTTTCATTGGAGACAGAAGAAGAGCATATAAAGAGAACAGCATGAGAAATCAAATTAAGATGGTATGGGGTCAAAATAGAATATGGGAACTTATTCTTGTTTATTTCCTTCAGTATGTCTTCTATGTTGTATTCTACAAACTTTAAGTGATTTTAGTAATGCACCTTACTTCCTTTAGGTGATGATTCTACGGGCTAATAGATTTTATGATCTAGAAGTAACTTTGAAACATAATTTGTTCTATCTGTAACTTAAAGCACTGGTTTCTAGATTGTTAGTTTGCCCTATGTGATGCATCTGAGCAGGGACTGTATCTTATCCCCAGATTTAGAGAGCCTGCCATAAACTCGTTTGTTATTATTATTTCTTGAAGATAAAGGAGGTATATCTGCTATCATTTAATGCCATTTTTAAAATCAAAAACAACATGCAAACAAACAAAGAATCCTCCCTGGATCCCAACGACAGCTGCTTTTGCAGGTTTTGTTGCTACATCCTTTCCAAATATACAAACAAACAAAAAAAAAAGCAACACTGTATCTCCAATCTATGTCAGACTCTCAAGTCTGCCCTAGGAATTTGCAGGCATCGTAAAACTCTGCTGAAGCACTTAACATTCTGCTTCAGTTCCTCCGTACAGCACATACTTTGTTTACTTTGCAGTCTTTGAATGCCTCAGCAGCTTTGATGCCCTTCTGTCACTCTCCATCCCAGAGCCAGGCCCTGCCCAGGGCAGAGCCAGTGCAGTAAGTCATTTGTATGCACACGGAGTGGTGGCCTTCCTGCTTCTTCATTCATGACTCGCCTTTGCCAACGACTGTGAAATATTGCTTTTAGGAACTAATGATAAACTGTTTAATTAACCTGAAGGAATAACTGTTTTGAAAGTCTACTTTGAGACTGTATTTCATACCATTTATTGTATGTTAACACTTTTCTCAGGAACACGAATCTTAGACTGTACCTGGTTCAGAACCCAATTATGGAATCAAATGTCTATATAGTTGAATCTTAAAGTAAATGTGAGCTTTCTAGTCACATTTAACAGTCCTGACTGGGCAGCTTACATTTTTGATATAAAGAAATGTTAGATCATTTTGTTTTCAGCAAACTAGGATCTGAAAAGCTCATATTCTAGTTCTTACTTATGTTTCATTGCAGTAATGATCTTTGGGATGGTAAATATACAACAAAATATATAGGTGATGTATTACAGAATTGTATACCTAGAGTCTATATAATCTTATAAACAAATGTCACCCCAATAAATTCAATAAAAAAGAAAGGAAGCAACAATAATGGTGACTAAGCTAAAAATCAGATCTAGGATGTCTGCTGTCATAAGTATGTTGTTCTGAATTAAAAAAAACACAAACACACACACTCACTGGGCAGTTCTGCTTAGTTTGTGATGATCCAGACACCGTGTGTGTGTGTGTGTGTGTGTGTGTGTGTGTGTGTGTGTGTGTGTGTTGGTTCTAACTAAGAAGGTTCCTGGGTGCTTGTGCTGAAGTCACCCAGTTTACTTAAGGAATTGAGTATATGGCAGTGCAATTAATGAGGTCCCCTGATAGAACAAGGATTAACACAAAGCAGAGCTACAAAATTACCTCCTGCCAGGGAAATTACACCTATTCTCTTTATTCAGCCTCTAAAAAACTGACACAGAGTCATGACTAGCTCACTAATATTGACCACTGTTTATGGACCCTTTCCTTCCTAAAATTTTCTGGTTCTTTTTCATCTATTTTGGAATGTGAAATCACCTCAGTTACATTCTGCTTTTGTGAGTGGGGTCGGGGGGTGAAGTCTTAAGTTCTTAGTTTTATGTTTGAATGCTTTCATTATGCCATATACAGATCACAGGTATGCAAGTTTCTTTATTACACTGCATCAACAAACAATGTGCTTACCTTTGTAATATGTACCAATTCAAAGCTCTTTCTCCTGGCTTGAGATTTATGAAACTCCTTTTCTAATCTATTTCTTCATTTTCTCTTATATATTCTTCTAAGTCATCCCTATTTGTGTAAAACTCTCTCACATCTAGTACTTATAATTACCACTAGATTTTCAATATTTGGAAATTTAATGATTTTCTTTACCATGAAGCTTTCTAAAGCTATAGCATCATGTTAACAACATAGTGGGGACTTTGAAGTACCACCCTTCTTTATTCCTCAGTACACGAATTTAGCATTTGCCATAAATTCCACAACCATATAACTTTTTTCAGTCATTGAATCAAATATCTCAGAACGTCAAGAGATTTTACAAGTGTTGACTCTCAGGATTTGTGTTTGCTAGTCTTACAGTAAAAACAAGAGGTTATTTATTTAAAAAAAGTATTTTACAAAATACAGGGTCTGGCACAAATAACACCCCTTTTTATTATAAAATCATAAGCATGTAATCCTGCAACATAACAATATCACACTTAGGCACACTCTATGACATTTTGGGCATAATGTTTAAATTAAAACTATAAATTATTACACCCTTATTGTTACCCTACCAACCTCACTGAAGAAGATATTATTTCTGCCAGACCCCATATATCAATAGTTGGAAAAATACTCCTATTTTCAACACATGTATTCAATTACATTATCTTCCTAAGAAAAGGATAAAAAATACAGTTAAATATATATCAAAAATGAAACAGTTAGAAAGAGCTTGAAATCTCAGTAATTATGTGTAAATATACTATGAATCTATAAGAAAGAGTATTATATAACAAAATAAATATATATGTACATAGTAATTTATATTATAAATATTTATATAAATAAAATTTAAAAGTAATATAAAGTTATCAAAAGCATGTTTAAGTAATATAAAAATGTTAAAAGAATTTTATATTACTTAAAACAAACAATATTGTAAATACATTGCTTCAATGCATGAATATATGTGTGTGTAGGTATGTATACATATGCATCAAAGAACTTCAGAAAGTGGGGTACTAAAGTGTTCACTATGGATAGATCTAAGTGGTAAGACTATAGAGGTTTCCAATGTCTTAGTGGAGTTAGTTTATATGGTTCCAAATTTTTTACAGGCATATGCTACACTAATAAGTAAAAATCAAATCTACCTCTAAAAACAGAAAAAATCTACCAGTCAGGCTTTGTCAGTATCTGTTTTTATGTGGAAAAGAGCTTTTTTAAAAAAATACTTCTATTTGCACAAGTAACTGCACCCGGAATAAACGCTAGTCTTCCCTTCTGCAAAGTGACTCCCTGGGAATGAATTAAACAATAAGGAAGATTCCTGCGCTCTCACACAGAGTCAGGTACCAGTTAGTGCACTGTCAAAGAACCAACTGTTTCCCAGAACCCCAGATCATGGCAGTACATGGACCATCAACTCCACAGGCGTCTGCTAAGTGGCCTCTCTGAACACACTTAAACACGCCTAGAAAACTTCTCTGACAGCAGCCGATTAGGCTACATATGTGCCCATGGAGCAATACTGCTGACTTCAGTAGCAAAAATAAAAGTAGAACAAAGAAACTTCCCTCCTTTTTATACTCAGTTGGTAAAATAAGACTCAAAGAGCACTTTCCCTCTAAGGTATTGCCTTAGTATACACACTTCCTTTTTTTGACAAGTAGTATTGATCCTGAAATCATAAAATCTCAGACTTTCCAGAGACTTTACAATGAGACTTCTGAGTCGAACATTTTAAGTCCATTAGAATCACCTGGCTTTATTATTGAATGAATTTGCTAGATTTTACTCTGAGAAATTCTGATTTGGTGGTAGGAATCTATATTATAAGTAACATCCCAGGTGTAATTGGACAGACCTTGGGGGCATTATGCCCCTAAGAGGGGGCAAGAGTTCAAGGAGAAGGTCCAGGCTGAGGATATAAATTTAGCAGCCATCACTGTAAAGATGGTATTTAATTTTATGAGACCAGATAAAAATATCAAAGCAATGAGTATACATACAAAAAGAGAAGAGCAAGAAGTAAACCCTGGGGATGCTCAAAGGTGATATTAGGCAAGTGGGGGAAAATGAACAAAGGGAATGAGAAAAAGTCATCAGTGAGGAAGTCAACTGGATAGTAGTGGAGTTTAGAACAGAAGCATAAAAAAAAAGGAAGAGAAAAATGATGTGTTTCAAATGATAATGATAATTCAAATAATCCAGGACTTCAAAATGGCATGCAAAATTTACATGATGGTCAACAGTAATCTTGAAAGGAGCAGTTTCCGAGGAGTGGTAAAAAAAAGGCAAGTCTGATGGAGAGGTTTGAAGAGAAAATAAAGGAAAGGGAATGAAGACAGCATGTGGCAAAACCCATGAGATGCTCTATTTTCAATGGAAAAGGCATATGAAGCAGTAAAATAGAAGAGATAGGGGTCAAGAGAGAAAGAGAGGGGTTGTACTAGTTTTCAAAGAATAAGAGGAGATGACAAAAACAATTATCCCCTCATTCTCAGATATTGCACAGGTATCATTTTAAGTTCTTAAGTAGCAACAACCAGGTCACATAAAAACACATAATGGAGAATTATAATAGAGAATAATAATAATTTTTTGTTAAGCAAATGAATTGCCATACTGACTATGAAGAGAACTAGTAGGATATTACATGTTCAACTTAGAAAGTTTTTGTTTACAAACATAGTGATCAAGAAAAACCTATTGATCAAAAATCAAATCATATGTTACTTTCAGATTTATATCTCACATAAGAGTGAAATCAAATGGTTCCTAATTCTTTCTGTGTGACTTACTTTGCACAAGAGGAGAGAGTGTTTGACTTTGCTGGTTGGCTCACAATGCAAGATATAGATGATGTATCACAGAATTGTACACATGAAGCCTATGTAATAATATTAACCAGTGCTACCCCAATAAATTTAATTAAAAAAAGAAAAACAATTTAAGATAAAAGTAAAAAGAACAACTTAGGATAAATAAATAAATGCATAAATAAATAAATAAATCATAGGCTACACATCTATGCAGTCAGTGAACATACTAGAAAACCATGTTTAAGGATTTTAAGGATAATCTATGATAACAATTGAAAATTAAGTAACCAGGATATAGGAATCTGTTGTAAGGCTATATAGCCCAAGTGTTATAGTTTCACACACTAGATAAATTAGTAAATGGATTATAAAGATAAAAGTTAAAAAAGGTAGACAACACTTTCTAATTTGATAAGAATTTACAATATTTGTGTTGTTTGGATTATATCTGACCAAATTAAAATCACAACACTATATGATATGGAAAATAAGTAATACTTCTTCAGAATAAAGCTTTCAGTGGAGAAAAAAATAGAGAATTATCTTATTACCTCTGATGCCCAGTAATTACTCCAGTAGTAAAAAGTGAGATGTTGATGCAGTACTCATCTTTCTAAACACTGGTTCCTGGAACACTGCATTGGAAGACTTTAGGAGTTAGTAAACCTCGTTGCACATATCTAACCTATTAGTAACCAGTTATTCTGCCACTGAAAATTAAACTGGGTAAGAAAATAAAAGTATTTCTATTACATCCACAAACAGAATATACATCAAGCACATAATGAGATACCATAAAGATGGTGAAATAAGAATAAATTCGTACAACTGGGTATGGCTTTCTTCCTCCTCTGTGGAAGAGGGCATGCTGTCATGAAGACATTTGGAGATGGACTAATAACATTTTCTCAACTGATCTCTCTGAGCAAAAAGACTCCGTTAGATATTCCCTTGGAGAATAATATGGTTATTATTGAAAAGCTGCAAAGGAAATAACTATAGTAAATCTAATTTAAAGCAGACAATTAAGTTAGAATTATTCAGTTGCAAGAATTGGCTAAGGAAATCTAGTCTATAAATGTAAAGCTTGTTATTAACAAATCACTCCTTAATATCACAAGTGTATGACCTAGAAAGCTGTAGCTTCAGTAAACTTATGAACTCATGTGTTTGTTACTATTTCTTACTTAACCCTATCACTAAGATTCAGAACCAAATGAATCTGTCCACAAGTGATCGTATGTCAAATTACTATACAGATTGAATTAGTCAGTTTATGAGAAGCATGAGATAAGAATGATACAATTTTATTCATTGAACAAACAAAGAAACTCAGGGAAAAAATTTATGTAATTTTGCCACATCACATTTTTTTCTGGATGTTGGAATAAATATGCATTGAGCACTTATTAGCCTAAAATAATGCACTGCACATATTCTTTGTGAAACAACTCATTTAACTTGGATTGCTGTTTGATAAATTCAAACTCTAATATTGCGGAATTTTTTGTTTGTTTGTACAGCCGTATAGCTGGACTTATTTAGGACATTTCTGAAGCCAAATATTATTTTAACAATAAAAGCTAAACCATGTGTATTGGTTTCTGATTTGGAAAACATGACCATCGTTTTGCCAGATCCCTTTCAAATGGAGATGAAAATTAAAGTGGTTATTTTAAAACAAAGATCCTTAACTTAAAGAAGATAAAGAGGGAGAGAGTGGGAAGGAGAGAGATTCACTCAGATGGGTCTAGACAGAGAGGTCTCCTCAATGATTGAAGAAAAAGCCAATCATTAATATTTTAGTAAAGTAAACAAAAACATAGTATACTTTTTTGACTTTATAATGTCAAGCACATATTTTACAGTTTTAGCACTCAAAGTCCCACATCCTTGGAAATTCCTCAGTCCAGGACAAACTGGAAATGCTGTCATATATTGGTGATCTCAAAAAAAAAGTTACTTAATCATCAGTGAGTCTTAAAAAAGAGTACATATTAAATTGAGAATCACTCATTTCACAGTATGGCACTTCCTCAAAAAACTAAGAATAAAGTTACCGTAAAACCCAGCAATCCCTCTTGTGGGTATCCACCCAATAAACTTGAAAACACTTATTCACAAAGATGCATCCACCCCTATGTTCATTACAGCACTGTTCACGGTGGCTGAGATAGGGAAATCACCAGTGCCCTTCGATAGAGGACTGGATACAGATGTGGTACATATACACTATGGACTATTACTCAGCAGTAAGAAAAGGTGAAATGCTGCCATTTGTGACAGCATTGATGCAACTTGAGAGTATTATGCTAAGTGAAACCAGTCAGAAGAAACTCATGGACACAGACAACAGCATGGTGGTTACCAGCGGGAATGGCGGCGGGCGAGTAGTGAAGGCTAAAGGGAGCCAGGTACATGGCGACTGAGGATGATTTGGCTTTGGGTGGTGAACACACAATCACATATTATTAGAGAATTGCGCTTGAAACCTATGTAATCTTATTGACCAATGGCACCCCAATAAACCAATTTTAAAAAAGAATCCCTAGTTTCAAATGATTAAAAACAGGTATATATTTGGCTATATTTCAGTTTAACACTAAGTCTATTTTAGCCTAAATCTCTGTAACTCTTTCATTATTGCTCCCTTTTTTTCATTTATTCCATTATTTTTTAAATGCGTGCATTTTGACCCCATCATGCACTCTAGTATAAACACAATAGAGTGAGCATATTTTAATATCCAATCAAATCACGATGCCTTTCAATACCACACTGTCTTTTGTCTAATTTGCTTTAAGTCCAGTTATACTCAAAGAGTATTTTGACTGGGGATGCTATCTACAGCCAGGGAAATCTACTTGCTGTCCTCAGTCTTTTACTTCCACTCTTATACTAGTAATATCTCTGTGCTCTGCAATTAGTATCTTCCCCAAATTATATTACCTACTCTAAATAGTCTTTAAACTTCAACTCCTATTAGGAATGCCTAGACCACCTATAACCACTTCTCCAATAATTGTATTTATCCCATAAATTAATAAACCACTCTATTCTTCATCTATTAAGGCAAGATAAACTGTTTTCTAAGGAAAAGTTGTTTTTTTAATCTTATGAAGTTTTGTAATAATTTAAAAGGGGAATGTGAAGAATGAAAGAGTTATAGCTAAGTGAAAATACAGGGAAAATTTAAGTCAATAAGAAGGTAGAGACTTCTAGTCAAGATCGAGGTATAGGTAAAAGTGGCTCACCTCCTTACACAACCACAACAAAATTACAGGTTACCTACAGAACAAATACCACTCAGAACCATCAGAAAATTGAACTGTATAGAAGTCCAACATCTAAGAAATTAAAGAAATTTAAGAAACAACATCCATCTAGATGGGTGGGAGGGGCAGAGGGGCGGATATGTGGAGATGCAAAATGGGCTGGTCCCACACCCACATATGGTAGATATAAAATGAAGGGATATCTTGGAAGCTAGGGACCTCTGCCTGACACCAGACCACCAAACCCAGAGTGCCAGTGCCAGGAAGGTAAGTCCCTACAATTCTGTCTGTAAAAACCAGTGGGGGTTGGGCTGGCAGAATAAACTGTGGTATTCTCAGGCCTCTCCCCTGAAAGGGCCTCACTCCTCACAGGGACTTACTCAGATTCACTCTCTCTCTGGGCTCCAGCACTGTGACAGCACTTAAAGGGTACCAATGGCACACAGGGAGGAACTGAAGTAACCGGAGTCAAAAAGAGAACTGGGGGACAGCTTCCTTCCAGACAGAACTGCAGGCAACAGCCATTTATCTTTTCTGAGCCATTCCCCATACAGAGCCACTGTTTTGGGGCACCATATCTGAATCCCCATCAACCTGGCTCACATGGTAAGCACTGATTCATCCAAATTACAGATCTACCCAACCTGGTAACAGTGGCTTTTTAATATGAGAGGCTGGGCTAGGCAAAGGTTTCAGATCTTCCTAAATCCAATCAAACAAGTAACAACTGAGCTCAGCCCCACTACATTTCACCAAGCGGCTCCAGACCTGGTACTAGCAGCAGCCATTGGCAGATCACTTTATAGCTTGTATCAAGGGGCCCGACACAGAACACAGGTGGGGGCTGATCTTAGCCTGCACCACCCAGGAAGCCCCAGAGCCTGCACACCCAGCAGACAGTTACAGATTATGCCAGAGCACCACCAAACCATCTCCACAAGCCACAGAGGAAGTTGGTTGCTTGCCAGGGGTCACAGCCAGTCTTATCAGCTGTCTGGACTGAGTAACCTGCCCCCATATTGAACTGCTGACAACAATCAAGACTCATCTACAAAAGGAGGGAGTACTTAGGCCACATGGCTGGCACACCTAGTTTGGTAGATAGGGGAGACTGTGCTACTGGCCTCTACAGATCACCTGCTGTATAAGATCATGCTACCAAGATATAGAGTCAATGCACCTCTACCTAATACATAGAAATAAAACTAGGGAGGCTGCCAAAATAAGGAGACAAAGAAACATGGCCCAAATGGCATGAACAAAGCGCACAACAAAACTCAAAGAAAAAGAACTAAACAAGATGAATATAAGAAATCTATCAGATGCAGAGTTCAAAACATTGGTTATAAGGGTGCTCAAGGAACTCAGTGGGTACTTCAATAGCATAAAAATTATCCAATCAGAAATGAAGGAGACACTAGTTGAAATAAAGAACAATTTACAGGGAATCAACAATGGAATGGATGAAGCTGACAATCAAACCAATAATTAGGAAGATAAGGAAGAAAAAGACAATTGAGGAGTACAGTAAGAGGAAAAAAAGAATCCAAAAAAATATAAGATAATGCAAGAAGACTCTGGGACAACTACAAGGATTCCAACATTCACATCATACAGGTGCCAGAAGGAGAAGAGAAAGGGAAAGAAATTGGAAACTTATTCCAAAAAATAATAAAAGACAAATTCTTTAATTTAGTGAAAGGAAAGGACATACAAGTTCAGGAAGCAAAGAGAGTCCCAAACAAGATAGATGCAAAGAGGACAACACCAAGACACATCATAATTAAAATGTCAAAGATAAAGACAGAATCTTAAAAGCAACAAGAGAAAAGCAGATAATTACCTACAAATGGAGTTCCCATAAGACGGTCAGCTGATTTTTCAAAAGAATATTTGTAGGCTAGAAGGGATTGGCAAGAAGTATGAGGTCTGTCCACAAAGCATCCAGCCATGTGATATGAAAAATAGAGATGTTTATTGAAGAAGGTATAAGATACACAAAACATTGTATGTAGGACAATGATACCTCAGTCTCCTCAAAGTTATGACCTTCTTGGAGAAATCTGGTTCATTGTTAGCGTTTTGAATCAAGTCATTAACAACTACAGCAGGATGTTCTTTTCGCTCTGTTAGCAGAAGTCACAGAACTAATTTTGCCAATGCACATTTCATGCCAGGATCCTGCATCGAAATCTCAAACACATAGTTTTTGCAATCACCAAATCAGATTCTAGTTCTCGCACTGTCAGTCACCAATCTTTATTGATTTCAGCCCATACACATTCAACATTTTCATGTAGTTCTGCTTGTTGCAGGCTTTCCTGAATGTGGACCAGTTTCAACAGATTCATAACCTTCTTTGAAGGATTTGTGCCACACTTTTATTTGTGCTGCATTAATTGCAACATCCCCAAAAGCCTTCTTAATCATCTGAATATTTCCACAGAAGAAGGTTCAAGCTTAATGCAAAAGTTGATGCAGATTCCTTGCTGTACTCATTCAGTCATTTTGAATGTGACAGTCACACAGTACTGTGACATGCTCACTCAATGGTGTCTACCACCCCCACTGACTAGTAAAATGAAGTCATCTGTGTTTCCACACGTGCATTCCAGTCCACTCTCCTTGTCTACCAGGTTACATCAATGTCTCACAAACTGTTCTTGCTGTATTAATAATGGCTTTACTTTTCCCAGGCAGACCTCATACTCAAAGTGATGAAATGCACCGACTTACAACCTAGATTACTCTATTCAGCAAAACTACTATTTAGAATCAAAGGGCAGATAAAGTGCCTCCCAGACAAGGTAAAACTAAAGGAGTTCATCATCACCAAGCCATTATTGTATAAAATGTTAAAGGGACTTATTTAGGAAAAGGAAGATCCAAACTATGAACATTAAAATTAATATATAACTATCAACAATTGAATCTAAAAAAAAACAAACTAAGCAAACAAGCAGAACAGAAACAGAATCATAGACATGGAAAACATTAAGATGTTGCCCAGTGGGGAGGGGGTTCTGGGGAAATGGGGGAAAAGGTGAAGGGATTAAGAAGTACAAATTGGTATTACAGAATAGTCAGGGGGATGGTAAAAGAAAGTGTAGGAAACGGAGTTGCCATAGAACTTATACTCATGGCCCAGAGACATGAACAAAGGAGGGGGGATTGCCAGAGCGAGTGAGAATTGTGAGTGGAGGAGGACAAATGGTGGAAAATTAGGACAACTCTAATCAACAAAATAAAAAATAAATAAATGCACAATCAATAAAAAACAAAATAAATAAATAATAAAAGTAAAACATAGGATTCCAGGTACCCTGATGATTATCTTAGGTCTCACCAAGCTTGATTTCTATCTGATGCATAATTAAGATGTGATTTACCCAATTAGGTACTCATTTGAATATCTCTATTAGACACAGTAAATTGGAAAACTCTGAGTCCTATACAATTAAATTTCCAGGTGTACACTTAACCAATATATGTTCATTTTCTTCTTTAGCAATGGTTTTGAAAGAAATGGTAATACCTCACTTAAATACTAAAATTCATTCCTTATTTGTTTTCATATTTGAAATATGTAAAAACACCTTTACCTCTCTACATAATATTTTATTTTTAATATAGAATAATTAAAATTAATTATTCTATATTAATATATACTGAATATATTATATATATATTCCTCCCTCCCTCCAGCTATATATATAATATAATATAATTAATATAACTGAGTATATATAAAAATAATATATACTCAGTTATAATATTATAATGTACTAATCAGTTCACAAAATCATAAAACCTAAACTCATTTTATATATAAATGAGCTGCTTTTCAAAAATCACACAAAATATTATTTGACTTCAGCCAAATTACACTTAAAACATTTAAACTATATCCTCACAAAAGCTAATATAAACTAATAAATATAATGCTTTTCTTCTTTCAAAATATTTTGATAATTTAGCCATAGGAAGAGGTGTTTAAATATTTTAAAATTTGAAATAAATATATAGAGTTATATAGCAGCTAATATCCAATAAAATCAATGATCTACAATAGTAAGATATCTTTTATCTATATAACTATCATATATATATACTTAAATCTTAAAAATAAAGTCAATAAGAAAGTTTTTTAAATGAAATTAACAATATTCTATATCTAATACCTCATGTTAGAAATGCATTATCATTACAGAAATCTGTATGTATAAAGATTACACTTTGAAATTGGCTTCAGTCGCCATCAGAGCTATAATTTTAAGAGATTTTTGGATACAGTGCTTATTTTCTAGTTGAGCATAGCAAATGGTGGTTAGATTATGAAGATCAGAAGCTGCCTGAGAACAGGACACATTATGATGTGCATGCACATGTTTGAGATAGTATATTTAATGAATATTGTAATTTAGAATAACCGTTTTGGTTTCCAGTTTTCCATTAATAATCTCATAATACCCTTTGGTGTACAGTCAGGTGGATTTTTCACATTAATCTATTTAGAAAATGATTAACACTATATTTGGCGTTTTAAAACATTTGTATATTTGTGTCTGTGACAAAGGGTAACATTTTTTTTAATACAAATCATCAAAGTATTTTTTTCCCAGATAGAGACTTGTCTAATATTTTCTAACACTAGAGGGAAATTCTCTGGGTGAAAGGATTCTTCTGTTGCTCCTGTAGGTAACATATTTTAGGAAAAGTGAAAGTAGGTCAGGTTACTTACAAAATACTAACCCCAATACATCTTCTCTGAGGTAACCTTACTCAGGCATTCAATTTGTGATCTGACAAACTCACCATATGCGTCATTTTAGTTTTTAAGTTTAATCTCAATTCATGATGAGTTGGCTCTTATGAAAACACGTGCTATTTTAACTGCATTAATAAATACGTTAAACTAAAGTGCCCCACTTTTCCTCTTGACAGGTTTAGGAAAAACATAAATGTGTATTATAATAGTAAAAGGTATATATGCGCTTACACACACACATATATATGTTAATATACATATGTATGCATATTATATTCACATTCACTAACCGAAACAGTTGCCATCACATAATATTGTTATTGGGAAGTGTTAAAAATGTCATTATCCTTAAAATCAGTCCTAACATCTGCAAAAGTTATATTTTGATATTAGAAGATCAATAAGAAGCATAATGAGCTAACCTCCAAAGGGCAAACCCAAACTGACCCTGGACACTGGAGAATAACCTGGAATGCTGTGAAGGGCAGAGACCATCACTGGTGACTGCACCAAGGCAAGCCTGTTGTTCTATGAAAGAACACGGAAACGTATGAAGAGACAAACACTGGTGTTTACAGAAGGAAATCCTAACACTCGATAGGAGGAAGAAAACCCTTGAGGAATAGAACTACATCCTCCTACCCATGACATAAGATTTCCAATTTGGAAGAAATGTTTAACTCTGGGCTTTTTTCAGGGGGCCGGGGGGAGATGGGTGGGGAGAGCATAAAGAGATAAATATCTTGCTGTTTTTAGAATAAAGTTTTTGACTCAAATATTATCTCGTGACGTTATATATCTGCCATTTTTACAAATAATATAATTATCACTGAAAATATAAATATTTGTATTATTTTAAAAGATGTTCTCTGGAAAACATCAAAGCATCTTGGAATGTGTTACTTTCTATCAAACAGAGGAAAATGTAACACATTTGACCCAGAGTAATTCTTGAGGAGAGCTGGAAAGTGACTGTTACTTATCTCTGTTTCCTGAGGTGTGAAAAGACTCTTGGATCCATTTCTCAATTACTATCAAAAACATCACTCATTTTTTCCCCATTCTGTTGGCTGGTATACAGAGACTATTATACTGATCACTTTATGTTTGCAAGTCTATAATTACATGAATAATTTACACAAAAACATGTATTATGTTTGAGGCTGTAATATTTGATGATGAATAAACTCCAAAACATACCACTTAATGGTACTGACAAAGTTGCAATACCACAATCCCCATCACCTTCTCCAATACCAGTAACAGCAGCGACAACAAAAAAACCCCAACCCAATTATAGATAAGAAAATTAACAGACTGACTTTTTAAAATATATTGACAAATTACACAATTATATGCAACTGTTGCAGAAATCAATCTATAAAGTTTATTAATGGTATTAATTATATGGCATAAATAAGAGAGACAATAAAAACAAGTTTAAAAAAAAAGTTTGTTTGCTAGTTCATAAGGTCCTTGCTCATAGGATGGTGTCCCAGCACAGTGTCTGTTGAATAAATAAATAAATAAATTTATTTATTTTTTGAAATATTATAATTTGTCCATGAAAACTGTTACAAACAATAATTTGTCAGTTCATACTATTTAATACACAGGGTGTAATTTTGCAAAGTATCAATAAAATTTCAAAATGGTAGAGGTTTAGGTCCACTCACTAAACTCTACAACAGACCTTAATAAAACATATTCATGTCTGTGCTAGCAATTCTATAGTTACTGACTTATGTATCTTTGTATATTATTAATATTGTTATTATTATTGTGTCTTGCCTACCATCAAACAAAATATGATACCTTAGAATAACTGACCCACTTGAAATACATCATTACGCAATTTTTACTATGAAAAAATTAAATCAGAATTTGAAACATTTCAGAAGCACCTTTCTGCCACTTCAGTGAGATTGGGGTTTGCCTCCACCTGCTCTTCCTACCATCACATAACAGAACACAGATTCTCCGGGAGTGAGCCGCCAGTGTTGACTCCTGGGTGCAGCACCATGTGATGCTGGGCGAGGCTGGCACCGCCAGCCCGGGAGCACAAAGCAGTCCAAACTATGGCCTCTGCCAATGCAACCCTCTCCTCTCAAGAACTCAATCCCCAATGTCAGTCACCCACTTTTCCTTCTATCTGCCAGACTGAAGAGCAATTGTGCCTACTATAGCTTTCATTCTCAAAGCCTAATCACTATGATTGAAGCCTCCTCTCTGTTATACTAAGAATCAAAATGTCATCTTACAGCCTTATTAACCATACATGATAGTTGTGAATTTATTGCCATTTTAATGTTTATAGTTTTGATCTTCTTTCCTTTCTCTTATATAATTCCTTTTAACATTTCATGTAAGTATGGCTTAGTGATGAACTCCTTTAGGTTTACCTTGTCAGGGAAGCTCTTTATCAGGCTTTCGATTCTAATGGTTTTGCTGGATAGAGCAATTTTGGATGTAGGTCCTTGCCTTTTACGACTTGGAATACTTCTTTCCAGTCCCTTCTAGCCTGCAAAGTTTCTTTTGAGAAATGAGCTGACACTCTTATGCGAACTCCTTTTCAGGTAACTGTCAACAATAGAACTAAAAAGCTAACTAAACAAACAAGCAGAACAAGAACTGAGTAATAGATATGGAGATCATTTGGAGGCTTATCAGCTAGGACGGGGAAGAGGAAGAATGGGGAAAAAGGTGCAGAGATTAAGAAGTACAAAACTGGTAGGTACAAATAGACAGGGGGAGGTTAGGAATACTATAGGAAATGGAGAAGCCAAAAACCTCATAGACATTACCCATGGACATGAACTAAGGTGGGGAGATTGCTGTAGGGAATGGGGATACCAGCTGAAGGGGCAAAAGGGGAAAATTGGGGCAACTGTAATAGCATAACCAATAAAATATATTTTTAAAAAACACACATGAAATGCATACAATATTTTTAGTTATCCAATGAATTAGCTTAACTGGAAATAACAATTTGGAAAAGCCGAGAATGAACATCCTTTTCATTTGTTCTCCCACCCTTCATTACTTTGTTCACCAACATTTCAGAGAAAAGGTTCTGATTTTAATAAGAATTTCAAACTAGAAGCTAAGAAAGAATCAAGTGTTTTGGGTGGTTTATAAACAATTTCTCTATTTAAAACTTAAAAGAGGAAAATTTGTTCAGATTGATTGCTAACATATCTCCCAAATCTATAAACATAATTGAATCCTGCAAAACAACAGAATACTTATTAGGCAAATTTCCTTTTGGCATAGCTTGCGGCCCACAAGGAAACACAACCCATACTGCAAAAATGCTGAACTCAAAGAAAAATACAATTTAATTTAGGAAAACACTTGTTGATGAGGAAAATAAAGTTAATCTTGCTTTATTATTCAGAGTTCAAAGTATTTACTTAAATAAATATAAAAATTTCTAATAGGATATAATTGCTCATAGTCTGATTATTTAGGTAATTATTCTTTATAAAATATTTCACTTTAAAATATAATCATGTTTTCTACATGTAATTGGCTTCAAAATATCTTCAGATAATAGCCTCTTTGGTGGTATAAATTTTTTTTTTGTAATTCTCCTAAAGTTCCTGGCATCGATCATAGTTTTAGTTTTTCATGCCTCCATCAAAGCTAACTCATGATAAAAATAAATCTCTACTGCTGGCTGATACAAAAAGAGAATTTTTTATTACTCTTTTAGGATAAGAAGTTTACTTACATTCACATGCTTTGGGGAGATCCTTGGATTCTGCTTTTATGATATTTATCTCTCTGGAAAGTGTAAAAAATAGGCTGTATTCATCTTGAAATGAATACAAATGTTTCTTTAAATGTACAAGCAATATACTCAGTCTCTTGAGAACTATGTTGAAAACACAGTCCACTTACTGACTTTTAGTGTTGAAACAACTTCTTCCTTAAAATTAATAAAGGAATCCTTTGTCTTCCCTTTTGTTCAGGGGATTTCTTAATTGTGGTTGTGGGACAATATTAATGGATGATGTCCTCTTTGTAATCTCTCTCAAAGAGATGCAGATTTTAGTCAATGAGGAACTTCAGAGAGGTCACTGTAAACTGTCAGTGAAATCAATGTGAACACCCACAACTGCTCCTTTGTGAGTCCTGATGATTGTCAGCGGTCCTGCGTGTATTAGGCCCTGGAAAGGTACTGGCTGCAAGAGGCAAATTATGCAGTGATCTACAACTGGGTGAGAAAGAATAGACTTTCTCTTTCCCTTTCTGTGTATACCATTCCCTATGAAATGTCACAACTGATTTCTGATATAAAAAACTAATCAGAGAAAACTTATTTCTGATTAAAGATAACAATTCTTAAAGATAAGAAAAACATTATAGAAGGTAAATTAGCTTTATTTTCATTTTGTTATTATAGTCTAAAACTGGGAAAAGTTAGATGACCTTTTAGTAATTAGAAATCAAATAACAGACAGAAACAGAGGATTCGTTTTAAATCCAAGGCCTATGTGTCAAAATCTTAATCTGTTCATTGTAATAAGCATAATATGTTTTTATCAAATAATGACATATACCCAGCCAACAACAGTCTTAGAAATGCCTGAAGAATATAATACCCAAAACATTTGTCTTTTCTTTTTCTTTCAATTCAACCACCCACGTTTATTACCAGGGTGTCTTCTGGTTCACAAATCATAGCATCCTCCATTTTGACCACAACACATTTCTTCACTTCTTTCAAAAGCTCATTTCTGCCAACTCTGCTCTTTAAATTTTTAGAGAGTATCATTATCATAATTTTGCTAGCCTGTTCCTGTCAATTAGAATGATTCCTCCTGTCTTTTCTCTCTAGTTTGAACCCAGTCATTTACCCACGGAAAGATTCCATATTGTTACCATCTCAGGCATTTGCATCATTATGCTTCTACCAAACAGGTCTACCAAACCCAAATCAGAGTCGGTACCATGTGCATCCTTTCATTCATTAACACAAGCATGACTTAAAACACACATGCACAAACACACACTCACAACACTGCTCAGTGGCAACATTCAAAATCATTGTTTCCTAACTCAGCTACAGCCTCTCATGCGTATGAATTATTTCCATCTGCACTTTCTACCTTTATTCACAGAAGTTAATTGTGAACATTGTATTGGTGCGGAAGAGCCATTCATAAATACCTGTCTCTGAAACTAAAGCTCACGTATAGCCACATTGCCCATATTTTCTCACACTTTGAAGAGTAAGCTATGCTTCGGTGCTTTACATCCTTTCTTTGTCTGACCCTGGTCAATTAATCATCACATCCAATTTAGGTAACTTCAAAGTCTTTCTCTCTACTCTGTCTTTTTCTAATCCAATAAACATGCTCATATTTATCCTATTCTGAACAAAGTATTATCCCTCGATCTTCTTTTATCCCCCAGCTGTGTCTAATACCTTATTATCCAATTTTCACAAATTATCTATATTTATAAAACCCACTATTTCTGCTTCAACACCTACCGTTCACTCATCAATGCACTGGCATTTGTCTTCCTTCTTAAAAACCCTCCTTTCACTGAGTTTAGCCTACTGTTAATTAACAAAGTTGACATTCACCTCCAGCACATATGTTGAGGTAACATTCAAACTACCTTGAACATCATCTTGAACATTCTTTTCATTGTTCTAACTTATTAAAATCATTTAGAAAATTGTTTGCCTCAGTTTATAACCCAAAGATTTGGGAGTATGATATAATATTTTTAAAATTAAATCTAAACAAGTACATATAATTATCTACTACAGACATGCATTTAATAAAATAAAACTTTAAGATATGGTCATACCTATTAATAAAAATTTTTCAGTATATGTAGAAGATGCTTAGTTTTCCTATTTTTAGTATGTGACTAGTTTTTAAAAATCTACTGAACATTAATATTTGACCCTAAATAATCAGCTACAGTTAAAAGACCAAGACCTATAGTTACGGTATATACTGCTGAGTGGGAATAAGATTGCCATCACTATATATGTCTCTTTGGAATATTAATTATTTTAAACTGGTTATTCTTAAGAAGTAAAAGAGGAAAAATCTACAAGCATTGCCCTTAAGATCAGGAACAAGCTTGGGATGTCACTTTCACCTCCTTATTCAACATAGTACTGGAAGTCATAGCCACAGCAATCAGAGAAGAAGAAGAAATTAAAAAATAAACACCCAAATTGGAAAGGAAGAAAACTGTCTTTATTTGCAGATGACATGATAATACACATAGAAAACCCTAAACTTTCCACCAAGAAATTTCTAGAACTAATAAATGAATTCAGTATAGTAGGAGGATACAAAATTATTTTTCAGAAACCAATTCCATTTTTATATGCAAATAATGAACTATCAGAAAGAGCAATTAAGATAATAATCCAAGTTAAAATTGCTTCAAAAAGAACAGAATAACTAGGAACAAATCTAACTGAAGATGTAAAAGACCTATACTTGGAAAATTTTAAGATAGTGAAAAAAGAAATTAAAGAAGATACAAACAAATGGAAGCACATACTGTGTTCACAGATAGGAAAAATTAACATCACTAAAATGTCCTCGCCACCCAAAGCAATCTATAGATTTAATGTAATTCCTATCAAGATACCAACAACATATTTCACCGAAATAGAACAATTCAAAAATTTATGTAGAACCACAAAAGACCCTGCTTAGCAACAGCAATCCTGAGAAAGAAGAACAAAGTTGGAGGAATCGTACTGCCCAATATCAAACTATATTATAAGATCATAGTAATGAAAACAATATGGTACTGGCATAAAAACAGACACACAGATCAAGGGAACAGAATAGAGAGCCCAAATATAAACCCACACTATTATAGTCAATTAATATTTGGCAGAAAAAACAAACACATACAATGGGCGAAAGATAGCTTATTCAACAATGGTGCTGGAAATATTGGACAGATGGGTGCAGAAAAATGAAACTCAACCACCTTCTTACATCACACACTATAATAAATTCAAACTGGATTAAAGACTTAAATGTTAGAGCTGAAACCATAAATTTCCTAGAAGAAAACATAGGCAGTAAAATCTTGGACATTTCTTGCAGCGATATTTTATCTGATATATCTTTTCAGACAAGGGAAACAAAAGAAAAAATAAACAAATGGGTCTGGCTCAAACTAAAAAGTTTTTGCACATCCAAAGAAACCATCAACAAAACAAAAAGACAACCCGTGGAATGGGAGAACATATTCACTGATACATCCAATAAGGTGATAATGTCCAAAATTTATAAAGAATCTTTCTTTCTCTCTTTCTTTCTTTCTTTCTTTCTTTCTTTCTTTCTTTCTTTCTTTCTTTCTTTCTTTCTTTCTTTCTTTCTTTCTTTCTTTCTTTCTTTTCTTTCTTATTAAAATATTTTATTTATTTATTTTTAGACAGGGGGAGGGAGGGAAAGAGGGAGAAAAACATCAATGTGTGGTTACCTCTCGTGCATCCCCCAACGGGGACCTGGCCTCCAACCCAGGTATGTGTCTTGACTGGGAATGGAACCAGAAGCCCTTTGGTTTGTGGGCTGGCACTCAATCCACTGAGCTACAGCAGCCAGGGCTACAAAGAATTTTTAAATCTCAACACCAGAAACCAAACATTCCAATTAAAACATGGGCTTAGGACCTGAATAGACACTACCAAAAAGACATATAGATGGCCAATAAACATAAGGAAAGATGTCCAATGTTACTAGTCATCAGAGAAATGCAAATTAAAACCACAATGAGATACCATCTCACACTTGTCAAAATGGCTGTCATCAATAAATCAACAAACAACAAGTGTTGGCAAGAATGTGGAGAAAGGGGAAAACTTTTGCACTGTTGTTAGAAATGCAGATTGGTGTAGCCACTGTGGAAAGCATTATGGAGATAACAAAAAATTTTAAATGGAACTGCCTTTTAACTCAGCAACCCCATTTATGAGAATACATCTGAAGAAACCTAAAACGCTAATTTGAAAGAACATAAGCCCCTCTATGTTCATTGTACCATCATTTACAATCACCAAAATATGGAGGAGGCCCAAGTGTCCATCAGTAGATGAGTGGATAATCCAGCTATGGGCTATTCACACAGTGGAGCGCTACTCAGTCATAGAAAAGAAGAAAACTTCACCCTTTGCAACAGCATGGATGGACCTGGGGAACATTACACTAAGTGAAGTAAGTCAGTCAGAAAAAGGACAAATACAATATGATTTCACTCATATGTGGAATGTAATGAACAAATTGAACTAACAAGCAAAATAGGGACAAACTCAGAGAGTAGGTTGACAGCTATGGAGGTGGGATGGTTGGGGGGGGAAGTTTTGAGCAAAAAAGGATAAAGGACTCATGAATATGGACAATAGTGTGATTGTGGAGGGGGGAGGGGGAGGGAAGTGTGAGGGAGATACATGTAATGAAAAAATAGGATTAAACCAAATGGCCCAGTAACATTTGTTCACCAAACATTTGCTTTTCCATCTGCAGGTGAATTGCCATTCTGCCGTTTGAAACCACTACACCCTCCCCTTTCTCCTTGGTTTAGGATGTCTTGTAAGTCTCAACGGCCCAATTTCAGACCTCATCTTATTATGGAACCACAATATTGTACATATGTAATTACATTTTGTTATTCTCTCTTGTTAATATGTTTTATGTCATTTCAATTAATCAAACAGCCAGAAAAACTAAGTGTGGAAAGGGGAAATTTTCCCTTCACTCACACCGTCATTCTGAGGAATAATCATTCTTTATCCACAGATCAAGCTGCTATCTGTGCCTCTCACAGCTGTTGAATTTCAGAGGGCTTCCTTGTAACTTTTTTTTTATTTTTTGAAGATTTTATTTATTTACTCTTAGAAAGAGGGGAAAAGAAGCAGAAAGTGGGAGAGAAACTTGCCTCTCACATGTCCTTTACTGGGCACCTGGACCACAACCCAGGCATGTTCCCTAAACTGGGAAATGAACTGGTGACCTTTGGTTCGCAGGTGCTCAATCCACTGAGCCACACCAACCAGGCACTTTAAATTATTTTTGTTCACCACTTTTTGTCCATGTACTTGCCAGATTCCAATATATACTTAAACCACATATGTACTTGGGTTTTCATTTTATTTTTTAATAAACCCTGAAATTTCCTTCTTAATGCCAACAATTAGTCAAACTGAGGATTCTCATTAACTGTGCAAGCTTCCTGACTAATGGACCAGGGCACTATATTTTAACCCTTGGCACATCTTTAGAGTACCATAGTAAGTATCTATGGTTTGGCACTGTCTTCCCTTAAGCAATAACATTTCGTTCTCTGAGCGGAGTTTCCATATAAGACAGAGGATCAATATATTAGAGCTTGTTTACCTCTTCACATAAATTTAAGCAATGTAATCTTAGGCTTAGCTTTAAAACTGTAATTAATTACAAAATTACTCTTAATATGATAAAATATGTAGAATCATATTCTGAAAAATGTCTTCCATGCCTCCAGTTAATTGTAAATAATAGCTAAACATGAGAATGCATAAGGAATATTTGTCAAGCAATTTCATAATTCAGGAATGTAATACAAAACTAACTCATCCTTAATATATGTGAAACAGCTCAAACAAACATTGTACTGGCTAAACTAAATCAATAACCTCTGAAAATGAGTCAAACATGCATCAATACAGAAAAGCTCTTAACAGTAATGTATTTATGCCATAATTTTAGGCTTTTGAAATAATGTGATGCATAATTATCTATAGCTCCATAGAATCAAATAGCCCAATTAATAAAATGTCTTCACGCATCTAAATAACAGATTCACATCTTCTCTTTATAATCAGCAGGTTAAGAGTCTGCCATCTTCCTTAGCTCAACTATGGTCCCCTGGCTTGTTGCTCTACCCCCAGGACATACATATGAAAAGGGACAAATTATCTTTGCAGCAGCACTCAGTTGCACATGCAGGATCAGAATTATGTTTAATTTTGTCTGGAGGTCGTGTCAGTCACATTGCAGCACAGAAGTGGAAAGATGCAAGCTGTATTTACCATAGACGTCTATTACTTGCTTCCTATGGACTTCTTTTGTCCCCAGAACACACCCCGGGGTGTTTCCTCACCTTTTTTCCCTAGGAGTAATGGCCAACTATTGGGTGCATCTCTCTCTCAAACTTGACTTCTTTTTAATTTTCTCTAAAACTTTTATGGCTTAGGTAGCTCTTTTTTAGTAAATTAATGAGTTTTTGATGTGTCTAAATATGATTTGAATAATTTAGTGAAAATAGCAAATGTCCTTATTATGCATTTGCTTGAATTTTTAAGAATATTGTGAATCACAGAGTTATTTTTTTCCTGTCAAATAAAGAAATACCTCAGAATAGTGACCATGGAAGATACACACCCAGTCTTAACTTTAGTTGTTGGTGGGAATTCATCCAAGTGTTTTAAGGTCACTAATAAAATGAAATAAAACAACATTCCTTGTAGAGTCCATAAGGATTTAGGACTTTATATAATGTTATTAATGTTTTAAATACAATTGTTTCTGCTCTAATATTTATATATACAAATGTATGGCTTATAGACCCAAATTAGAAAATGAATTTCAAAGATAATGAGCTAATGGATTTACACGAATAGTAGATATCTTTAAAATTTCTTAAGAAATAAACCTTTTTTTAAATAATAAACTGCGATTTCTTAAAGATGATAATTAATTGCCTATGAATAGACTAGTATTGTTTTTATTAAAAATGTTCAAGAATTATAAGCTATGACCAAGAAAAGAAAATAAACTTTGAATAATTGATTCTCTTTGGCCTAAAACAATTTGGGATGGCATAAGATTGCGTTTAATAGAAGCTAACAATTCCTAGTAAATTTTTTTTTAAAGTGACATCTGCTTTTCTTTTTTTTTTTTTAGATTTTATTTATTTATCTTCAGAGGGGAAGGGAAGGAGAGAGGGAGAGAAATATCAATGTATGGTTGCTTCCTGTGCATTCCCTGCTGGGACCTGGCCTGCAACCCAGGCATGTGCCCTGACTGGGAATCGAACCGTGATCTCTTGGTTCACAGGCCTGCGCTTAATCCACTAAGCTACACCAGCCAGGGCCCTAGTAAATATTTTTAATGAAAGCTTATATTTCAAAATTATCTAGGAAACTCAAGTCTTATTTGCAAATGTGTTTGACCCTTATTTCAACGTTGTATGCTGTGGACTTGGAAAATTTAACATGGGTGAAACATTTGTACCTGTCCTAATATTAACAAATAATGTTGGTAAATCTAGAATAAAACTTTGCTTTATTTACTCAACAAATTATGTGAATGCACCATTGTTCTTCTCATAATTTTGTAAGATTTGTAAGTTAGAAAAAAATAAAACAGTATTTTCTAGTTTTTCAAGATAGACCTACATTCAGTGTTTCTCTGTTCCATTCCATCCTTCACAAATCAGTATCACAGAAGTCGAGGTCTACTCCTACCTTCATCATTCGATTATGGGGTGTGTATGTGTGTGCATATTCAAGATATTTTTTCCCCTGAAAGAGTCCAGTAGATTTTGTTTTACTTTTTTTGAAGCCACATTCCTTTTGCTGAATTACCAAACTATGACTGTTTTTCTTATGTAAATCTAATTTTCTTTAAAATCAATTTTTATCTCTATGTATCAAATTTATTAATATTAGCAAAAAAGAGATAAAGTTTTGCCATGCCTTCTTTGAAAGTTAATCACCTTTATCACTCTAATAAACTTAGGAATGGAGATATTTATTTATAAATATCATGCTCTGTGGTTTGGAAAATATTTGATTTAGGAAGTGTATAGGTTCTAAATATATGCTGATAAGAATAATTTCCCCTTGCCATTTTGAAGCCATATTTAAAGCATAAAGTTATATATTTCTATAATTGTTCACTCATCCACAAGCATTAATAATCTATTATTCTGCAAATAAGATAAAAGGATAAAGGGTACATAAGACATGAGTCCTGCTCCTTATGTTCCCTAAGAGGGAATTTAAAATGATGATAGAATCTAAAGGGTGCTGATTTTCTAACATTCAAAAATATCTGTTTGTCACTGGGAACACAGGTATAAATGATGATGGGAAGGGAATCTTTCAACAAGTAAAATTCACTTACAAATTTCACAAAACAGTAGCAAATAAGAACAAATTGACCTTTTGTTTCATTAAGTAGGACCCTAACTGATATCTTCAAATGGAAAATCAGTCAATATTTTAACACACAAAGCTAGAGGAAATAAGCTTGCTGGTAAAGTTGGGTAAGAGAGTTACCCAATTACAGATTTAAGGAACTACATACTAATCAGTTATAGACTCTCAGTTTTTTATTAGTAATATTTTATTTATTAGGCCTATGAAGTCTATATATATGAGAAAGACAACATTAAATAAAAATGGGGTTGGGGTCACTTTGAATTGTACTCTGTTTTAAAATAATCTCTATTGTGAGCAATTAATCTTATTCCCATGAAACTGGGCTAAATGGACAAATATTTCAAAACTGGATTAATAGAGGAGATTTGTGTGATGGAGTGTTCCGTTTTCCCTGATACATGAGCTATTTTGAGCTAGTAGGTCATGAAGTAGTAATCTATCCTGTGCTTCAGCAGATGGCACGGTTGAAGAAAGGCCAAGCTTTTTGTGGTAAAAGGCACACAATTAGACTTAGACAAGCACGAAAGCCATAGGAAATACACACAATGGCTTCTCTTTTATTATTATTATTTCGCCGCATTATTATTTTCTTTCAGAAGTAACTGGCTTTAAACCTATTATTTTAGACCACTATAAATTCAGTTTACTAATATCTGAACTTTTCCTCCCCTTTTTAAATTAGATACATCAGGTAATTATCTTCTCCACTTTACAAGTTTCTAAATATGTGTTCTGGAAAAACAAACAAACAAATATATAAAATGTGGTGAGTGACAGGCGGGTAGTGGCTTCCAATATCAGTCAATAAATGTGGGATATTTTTACATCTCATGCAGTTCTGGCAGAGACTCAGAATACTTCATGAAATCACTGAAGTCCTGTGTTATTAAGTTGTTTGATGCTATGTTTGTCCGATTTTAAAATAAAGAAAATAACTTTTAGAAGTTACAGTTTTTATATTCTTGGGCCTTTGGAGTCATGGGCCACAGTTCTATAAATAGCAGAGTCAACAAACAGACTATATTGGAACTAATTTGTGGGGGGATAGCACGTTTCCTAACCTAAGCAAAAGCGTTCTGACATCGGAGCCTGCTTCAGTTTTAGCACTGGAAGGCAAAGTGAATTGCCTTGCAAAATGAATTGCCTTCTAAAATGATAGCATGAATTATTAGTAATCACAGCATAGCAACAATATTGCATTACAGATACGTTCATAGATAGGCGTTATGCTGAGCAAAAAGAACTGTGGTCACTGGTATACAACTAATACAGAATCCTGAAAAGCAAATGTAATAGTTGCTCCAATTCCATAAATGATTTTGGTGGAGAATTTGCCTTCTACGAGCAGTAGTCTGAATTCCCTTTCCCATTCTATTGGACACCCTGAAAGCAACAAAAAAGACAGAATGTTCCTTTCTCATTTTCTGAGATGATGGAGAAGCAATCTCTGATTTCCTTATTAAAAAGAAAAAAGTCAGTTGGCTCATAGCATACCTTACTTACACATGTAATTTAATGAACTAAGAAACAGTGTTATTGCAAACATCTCTGTTTACATGCTAGCACTAAAAATGCATTTGCTATCATGCAGCTACTAGAATTTTTTAAATATCCCACTTTTTGCCAAAAAAAAAGTGTTGTATTAAGCTATTTTGTCACATCTTGGTGTTATTCAGTATTTTTTTTTCTTTCCCTTCTGTAGATTAGTTAAAATGGAGAGATTTAAATGAAGCTTAATAAGTGGAGGTGCAACATGAAGAGAAATTAAATTTTAGTGTCAGTTATTGTCCAGTAATATAGTAGTTGGGAAGAGGGGATAAATTTAATTGAGTCATTTAAAAAAAAAGTCATGTATTTACTTCAAGATAGGCGTGGAATGGGGAAATATGACAACATAGCATTATGTGCCCTCAATCTCAGGAAAAACAACAACACGGATGTCAGAAAAATGTCACAGAAAGTGGGGTGGAGAGACGCCGATCATCTCTGATCAAATACCCACTTGTGCAGCTAAACGCACTTGTCTTAAAGTTCTTCCATGCTGGCTTTGCATTGGGATCTGCGCAGAGCAGTGCACTCCTAGGCTAGTTGCTTTCTAATCCTCAAAGTCTTTTTCTTTTTTAATTTAATCTTCTTTGATTTTTTTACATTCTTTATTTGTAAAATGGTGATTTAAATAAATGACCTACCAGATATAATTGCTTTGAGGATTATGTAAAATTATTTGTGCAATAGAAAACCACTACCAGCCAATGCTTTTTGTAAATTCACAATGTATCAAAACTTTTAAAGGCATTTTAACTGCATTAACATATTTAATATTCATGACATGGCAATGAGGTAGGCACTGTCATTTACATTTTATAAGTGAGAAAATCAAGAAGCTATAAGGTTAATAACTTTGTCAAGTTCTCACAGCTAGCCAGAGCTGGAATTAGAATTGATACAGTCTGATTCTAGAGACTGGACTCTTAAACACGCCAGTAATTCTTGATCAAACATGATTACTCTGTCCTCTTAAATCATTATTTTATCCCTGGCCTACTTTGTACATCTTTATAATTATATTCTGATAAAATTATCTGACATTAAGAATCTATATACTTAATGGAAAAAACTTAGACGAATACCCTGTATAATTTTCAAAATTCTATATAATTTGAATAAAGCAAAATATTTTGAGATATTTTTGTAAATATATAATAAAAAATTTATTTGAGCTTTATTAGAGGTATTTAATCTAGTTTAGGGATTGGCAAACCACCTCCAACAGGCCAGATCACTCCTGTAGCTTGTTTTAATGTTACCTATGAACTAATAATGGGTTTTACATTTCTAAATGCTTGAGCAAAATCAGAAGACAAATATTTGGTGACACATTAAAATTATATCAAATTCAAATTGCTGTGTCTATAAAGTTTTAAATTTTGTCAGCACAAATTTTTTGAAATGTGTTTTTTCTCTTGTTTTATACATAATATCTATTTAATATATGTATATATCTATATAATATCCTAGAGTTTGCATCTTCATACACAAAGCCTAAAATACTCATTATTTGACACATAACAGAAAAATGTTTCTGATCGCTTGACTCTAGTTCAACAGTCTCATTTTAGCTATGAAAATTGGGACTCACCAGATTTAAGACCCTTGCCTAGGATCACAGAGCTGGTTAGAGGAGAATCGAAACCAGAATTAAGGACTTTTGACCGCACATTCATTGTCGTGGGCCCCATATACAATTACAAAGACTCTGAACCCTGTAGTACCATGAGGCTGTGCTGTGAGGAACTAAGGAGAGCTCTCAGCAGCTCTTAATTTTCCTTTTAAAAGTAAGAGGAATATTTACAACATGGAGTTACACATACACAGAAACAACTCAGGGAAAACTATTCTTGTATAATGTCCAAAATGAATATTTGAATTGCAGCAGGCCTAAAATAAAATGGAAAGTAATCACAATTTACTTAGAAGATTAAGTTCAATTACACTTCTGTGTTAGGGATTAGAGACAGTGACGGTGAACTGAATAATGTGGATAAAATGGTTATATGAAGAAAACATGAAATTTTTGTTATTATGCTGTCTACACAAAGGTTAGACTGAATCGTAAATGTGGCCAAGGGTTTTTGAAATACCCAGATCACAAAGTTGCCTACAAACAAGAGTAAAACAAAGGTTTCCAAAAAGGAGTGCAACTTTTGAATAAGTCCTGAGTAAGAACTGCCCGATTCTCATTCTTGTGTTGTTATTAATAAAATTGACTTTTCTTTGCCAGAAATCTTTTCACTTGGGTGGAAATAAAAGTTAAGTCTTTTGTCACTAGTAATGAGTAAGATTGTTTCCCTGTCATTCAGAAATATATTTATTAAGGCAAAGAGTTTAAGCATTTTGATTTAAAGTTTGTATTTGCACATTTTTTCACAAGCTTTTTAAAACTCTTTTCCATACTATTGTTTATGTTTCCAAATGATTTTTACCAATATATATTTTGCTAGATTTTACATATACTCTTCAGGCTTGAGGGAAATGTATATATATATATTATGATATTACACATTTCATACCTTTCTTATATCAGTTGTTTCTAAGATCACGTTTATGTTCAATTTTCAATAAATCTGCCCTGAAGGTAGAATACCAGTAAAATGCAACCTTAGGCTTAGTTTTTAATTCTATAAAAGTGGAGCCATCAAAAAAAGACAAATTATGAATTCCAAATATATCCATCCTTAAACCCTCATTGAGCTCCATATTTGTGTGTCCAGCAACCCATCTAGAACATATAAACACGTACCTCAAAGTTAACACGTTCAAACTCTGACTATAACGTAAAACCTGTCTCCTCTAGCCTTTCCTTCTCAATAAAATACACCACCAAGTTGACTGATAAAGAAAACACACACACAACTATATTTCCTCTCCTTCACTTCCAATACCGCTCCCACAAATAGTTCTTTGAACACTAAAAATTCACCATCCAGCTCTCCTTCTGTCCACTACTACCACCACTGTCTGAGATACATAATGTCTTTCCCAAACTCTGCAGTGTGAGCTCCTTGCCTTCCACTTTCCACCCCCTATAATTGACTTCCACTAAGTAAACCAAAATTGCTGTGTAAATAAATATACTGTTTGGATCATATCACTTGGCTGCTTAAAGCTTTCTGTTATTCTTGAACTAAAATCGAAATCTCACACTATGCCTTATAAGACTTTATCTGGCTTCTCTCTGTCGGTCCAACTTCATCTCTGCTTATGGTCAAATATTAGCTATTCTTGCCTTTTTTCCAATCCTTAAGCAGCCCGTGTTTAATTCAGGATGTTTTGTACTTGATAATTTATTTGCCAGAAACTCTCTTGCTCCCAATCTTCAAGTAATTCTCCCTAATTCTTTTTTCACTCAGTTCATGCATCATCTCCCCAGAGAGGACTTCAATGACAACCCTAAATAAAAAATATATATATATCATCATCCCTATCCCATTTTATTTCATTCATAGCTCTTTGTTATACAACTTTATTTTAACTGCTATTTGTTTTTGTTTAGTTTTCTTTAGTACCCTACAGAATACAAATTTAGATGAGGAGAAATCTACTCTGTTCTATTTGGGTTTAGAACCATGGCATACATGCCTGGCACATCGTAGGTAATCAATAAATACGTTTTACTTTGATTGCAAAGTAAAATTTTCATCATCCCCAGTTGTTTTTCTTTCTTCCTTTTTCTTTTCTTTCTTTCTTTCTTTCTTTCTTTCTTTCTTTCTTTCTTTCTTTCTTTCTTTCTTTCTTTCTTTCTTTCGTGTGTGTTTGTTTTCGGAATTTGTTTAAGGTGTATGTACACCAACACTATGTCACCTCCTTGAAACACCTTGAGGTAGATGGTACTTATAACGCTGATAATTGTATTCATCTTGAAGAGTAAAATATTATAAAATTTGTACTCAAAATACATATTACTGTCTCATAGCTATCATAAATATAGTCTGAGATTTCTTTGCTTGAAATATGTCATACTGGTTTAAGATATTATGAATAAAAGGACCCATATTTGTAAAAGAATCATTCTATTTTCAGACTATACATCTGATTACTCACCAAGTGTGTAAAAACTGAGCTTGCAGAGATGTTAACTTAATAGGCACCATATTAATTATCCATGCAAAAATGCTGAAAAATATGTTCTATATTATTTTAAAAACTGTGGCATAAATAGTTTGGGGCTGGCTATAACAGATGTCATGCTTATGCAAATAATGTTCAAATGTGCTCTGATCTGACTTTCTTCTTAATTTGATATTATAAATTTTAAGTTAAAATAGTAACATGACATTCCATGTAATTCATTTCTTGGGGATTATTGCTGCTTCCAGCTATTAGTTTCTTCAAGTCTTATTCCTCATAACATTACACCAAAAGGTCTAACTCTCCTGGGTCTAACTACTCTGCTTCTTATGTCTTAATGTCTAATTATACAAAATACCATCTGTAACATGAAATCTGACTGTTGGAGAGCTGAGCATTTTGGTGAACAAATACAAGCATAATCGAAAGTTCTGCTGAAAAAAGTTTAAAATGTAACATTTCCAGACCAAAAATAATATGTATGTAAAGTAAAACTCTGTCATTAAAGTCTTGAGACACTGAAAAACATTTAGTCATTCAGATAACAGGGATTAATAGCATTAAGCTCTTCACTTTAGTAATTTCATTCTCTTTAGATTCAACATATAAAGGGCTAAAACACTTTAGATCAATTATTTAGGAACCATGAAAAGTTTACTAACATAAATTTCCAACCCAGTGATGACAAAGCCATACTCAACCATTTGTCGTATGGCCACCGAAATGCAATCCAGTGCTAAATATACCCAATTAAGGAAAGTTAACTAGACTCCACTGAATCAGATTAGCTGCAAATATTATGTAACTGAACAGAAATTAACAAATAATTTTATGTAACATCATTTAATATATTATATAACAAAATATTTTAGATAGAATAGTCATGTAGATTTACTTATAATTATATAAAATAATTATTTTAATAAAGACAAAGTTTAAAACAAGTAGATTCTACTATAATGTGTAGAAAATGGCATTGTTTCAAATTCATTCACTATTTTCTAATCCAATTGTACTATGGAAGGAGCAGAACATTCTGTATACAAACACATACTATTTAAATCATATTATTATAATAATGAGTAGTTACTTTCTTATACGCAGTTTGGAAATATTAAAAATACATTGATTTGAAAGAAAAAAAGTGCACAATATATCACAGAATATGGTAAAAGCCATTATTTTTTAATGACAAATCATGACCCTTTTCCATTTAGCCCCTTTTTGCGAGACGCAGAGACTGCTTCCTTGAAAGCACTATGGATTGACCATTTATTATCTAGATTTGAGGCATTTCTCATTTTCACTATGTATTGACTTTTCGTATTGATAGGCTGCAGCTGAACCTGTTTCCTTCCTGTATTTTTCTGCCAAGCAAAGAAATGGAGTTAGAGGAGAACAGAATAAAGCATAGAAGTGACACAGTGGGGCTTATCTTCTGTTTGTTAAACCTTTGGGCCTGTGCATCTTGAACAGAGTACTAAGGAATTGAATATTAGGTTTCATTAAGCAAGAAATGCTAGAAGATCATTAGCTTTATAGTAAAATATAAAATATATGTATAATATATTAAAGTTTCTATAATCTGTTTTATATATAATATAATATAATTAATATAATATAATATAATATAGTCACAAATCAAAGGTAAATTTCCAGAGACAGCTCTTCTGAAATTCTTATGATACCATAAAATATTTTATTCAGTTTGCTAAATGTATATTGGATTTATCAAATAACTAAAATTAGAAAATTACCATTCATTTGTTAAGATAAAAACTGGTTTGATTGCTTCTTTTTAGAATGATTAGTCAGAAAATTCTTACTGAAGTTAAAAATAGACATTTTTTCCCACCTTACAGAACAAAAGATGAAAATAAAATTAACAAAGTATTTAAAGTACTTTCATTGTAAAATACTGTTTTAAGATTTTTAACTCTTTTTATGGTAGCTAATAAAACTGAGGTGATAGTTGCACTTTTCTAAATGGCCAAAAATATAATATAGTTAAGGCCTGCCTGGTGTGGCTCAGTTGGTTGGGCGTCGTCCCACAGAGGGAAAGATCACGGTTTGATTCCCTGTCAGGGCACATGACTGAGTTACAGGTTCAGTCCCAGTTGGGATGTGTACTAGAAGCAATTCATCGATGTTTCTCTTACATCGATGTTTCATTCCCTGTCTCCCTCTCTTCCCCTCCCTCTAAAAAATAAATAAGTAAATATATTTTTAAAAAATATACACTTAAAAAGAAACAGAAAATGTTAGTGGAAGCTTTTAAAAATTGCCAATGATGTACTGTTCTACAATTACAATGATGCATGCATCTCATCTTTGTAGGTCATAACCTCTTTGAAGCTAGAACTGCCTCATTTTCTTTTCCCAAGAGAACTACAATATTTTTTATGCAGCCATTGTCAATTTTTGTTGCCAATTGAACATTTATTTTCTAACTTGCTCAAAATTCTTTCAAATTTAGATAATTTTCCTCCTATAAGCTTTTTACAAATTTCAAATGGGAAATATAATTATACTTCAAGTATGTAATCTAGTACATATTTAGCAAGGATGTGAAAGGAGAAGAGTAATTAGAGACATAATTGAGATCTAAGCCAATAAACTGAAATTGCCAGTCAGTTGAGACCAAAGGGCTGTACTGGGTTTCAGTAACTGTGAAAATTTCTTCAGTGATTCACTTCATTATAAAATTGTAGTGGTTAAGCGCTTAATTTGTTATTATCTTAACAATTTATTTTTTTCTGAAACTCAACCTTATGTCAATAGGTCACAACAAGTCAATATTGGTTCAGTTTTTGGAATCGTTCTATTTGTAACACATGCTTTCAAAGAACTATTGAGTGGCCTTTCTCTAAGTTTCAACACCAAAAACTCATTGCTGCGTGTCCTACTACCTTTTATGATAACATTTTTGGCAACTTTATAGATGAAAGAAAATGCCAGGGAATTATAGGAAACTCATTTATTTTATCCTTTTTTTTTATGGATCAAGGCCACATTGAAACAGATCATATAACAAAAATCTTAGGTATGCATTTCCTGTAACTGTTTATATTACACAGAATTCATCTTCTAAAAATTAAATAATCTGTTGCATTTGGAATAGGCTGAAAAAAAGAGAAAATGAACCAAAAGTTAATACATGCTAAAATGAAATTTTTAGCACATTTTATATTTCTATTTTTCTTCAAATAAGCATACAAATAAAAATAATATTCATAAATTAGTCAGCAGAAGATCAGAATTAGAAAACACTCTAATATTCTACCAACACATTGAAAACATGTACTTCTGTGTTCATCCCTGCAAACTCATCCATCTCTGTGTACATACCACATAACATTTATTAGCAACTTAGGGAAAGCTATATTAACAAACTGTCCTTGGAATCACCAATATAATTTTAATACTTAATAAAATGCCTGATAATTCTAATTACATTTAATATAAATACTGTTAAGAAAAACAACCCTGTTATGTTAATGTTAGATAAACCATTGCAGCTTCCTCCTGGATAAACATGTAAAAATGGATAAGCAATAAATTTCTATGGCAACAACTTAAATTCTAAGGTACTCTTAATTATAGCAGCAGCCACAGAAGCTACTACTTTCTTGAAAGCAATGGAACTAAACAAGGTATCTCTTTCCTCCATTTCATCTGACACAAGTGAAATCTCTTTTGCTTTGATGAATTAAAGGATCATTTGACTAGAAACAAGATATCTCAACTAAAGCAAATGACAACTACAGTTACGTGAGTATTTTATGGGAAGACAAAACCAAACAAGAAACTAAGCACATCTAAATTATAGTTATGTGGTGAGGCTTTATGCAGTATGTATCATTCAGACCAAACTAATATAAACATATATAAAAGTTTATATATGTAACTGTAAAGTGATACTTATGAAAATAAATAAAATTTCATCTAAATCATGTATATTTTTCATATCAATCATTGGGCATCTTTTCTACATAAATTTTAACATGTATTATTACATATTAAAATATGTGATGATCCTAGTATTTTAGAATCACTGTATAGCTAATTTAGATTTATTGACATGAATTTCTATAATTTGTACATGTATATAGCACATTTCTCTTTTTTCTTATCTGTTAAGTCTTCTTATACACTATTGGAGAACATCTCTTCTAATTGCAGGATAACTTTCTTTTCTTGCCAGACATTTTGGATATATTAAGGATCACCATTGCATACTCAATTAAGAAGGCAAAACCTGGGTTCCTAATTAGTTGTAGTCTTTTATGAATAAATATGAATATATTTCTGTATTTCTAAAGGTCATCAGGTAAGTATATACATCTACTCTATTCATAGAATGAGGTGTTGAAGTTTAAATCCAGCTTCACTATAGAACAGTTATGATCTGAGTTATTGCCTTTTCTCCTTAAGCTTCAATGTTCTCATCGGTATTAATGGAAACAGTAATATCTTATTAAATTATTCGGTGGCTGTGATAGTTAAATAATTATGTAAACACTTAGCACATGCCTGGTACACATTGATCACTCAAAAATTATTGAAGCTAACATTTGAACAAGTTTACCCCCTTAACCTTGTCTTCAATAGTGTAATTTCTTTTTAATCAGTATGAAGAAAAGGTCTTGCCCCAGTGCACACCTTCTCAGAGAAGTTCTAATTTCCTGATTTACCCTAATCATACATCAGCTTTAAAAATTACTACCGTGCCTCACTAAGTATCTTCTGTTAAGCGTTACTTTCCACCAGAGACTTAGAACATCTGCCCATGTTTTCTTTGCCTTAAGGTCATACTATGGTTGAATACAAAAATCTTCCTCTTCCCCAACTTTTCCATCACAAAGAAATCTGACCATTGCTCATCAGGAACCCAGTTGTACTTTTTTTTCATAAAAGGAATTAAGGCCTTCATATAAATAATAAAGAAAGAAAGAACAGTCCATAATATTTGTAAGTTTTGATTTTACCACTATGAAATGTAGTCCACAAACAAAAGAATCCAGAGAGAAAATGATGAATGGCCTTAGGAATAGTCGTGGTTTATAATAAAGATTTTATTTTAAAAACGTTAAAATAAATAATACATACTCCAGAACACCACTTGTATCACTGTTCTGGGAAATTCCTTCTCTTTATAACGTGATTTCTAGAAAGCAAGTCTTTTTAACAACTGCTCTGGGCACTTTTGCTAGCTGATTTACTTTTATTAGCTGAGATATATATATTTTTTTCTTAATCTGTGGTCTGCCATCTTTTAACAATCCTCAAAGGTGAATATGTGGTGGAATGCAGACTCCATCAACATGTGTAGTTATGTTTGCTTTTTGTTCCTTAACTGCTGATAAAAACACACTTCTTGGGAATCCCAGAGGAATAGGACTGAAGCCAGAGTAACCCTGGCTCAAAAAAATTGAAATCGTTCAATGCTTCTCTTGTGAACTACTAGGTCACAACCCGAAATCCAAATGATGGGTCCATAGAAACCCTTCTTTTGGATAATGATTGATTTCCATAAAGATGAGTGTTTAAACAAATTTCGATATGCAGTTGCTGGGGCGGGGAGGGTGGGTGGGCATTAATTAGTTTTACCATTTTCAGCAGATGTTGAATTCAAAACGCCAGCAGCATCTCAAATGCCAGGCATTAAAGCTCTTTCATTGAAGACTGCTGACCAATGGAATCTCCACTCTGTTTAATGAGACCGATCTAGGCAGAGTCAATTACATCAAATCTTTACTAACATCCTTAATATATCTGCAGTGGGTGCAGCAGCGGCGGCGGCGGAAGCAGCAGGAGGGATTTCCAGTATTAATAAAGGGATTCACTGCCGCATAAGGAAAAGGGGAAAAAAATGGAGGGCGCTATTGGGGGAAGACCTTACTTAATCCGCAGGAAAAGCTGGAAAAGTCCGGGCGGGGATGGAGGGGGAGGGGTGCTAGTGAAAGGTAAAAAGCAAAGTAAGAGGATTAGAGAAAGAGCCTTAAAGTAGCTCTGGAAGGCATCCACCCCCAACCGTCCCCCTCCCCCGTCCCTTCCACCGCACATCCAGTTTACCAGTTGCAAATGTGAAGCTGGAAAAATATAAGGACCCAGAGTTGAAAACATGATCACTTTAATACTGAAAAAATATGCCATTATAAAATCCTCGAATAGAATTAGTAAATTTCACGTGCTTCCTCCGTTCTTTTTTTCCCTACTTTGTAAGTAAGTAAGAGTTACACCAGCACAGAATTGCTACCGTTTTAAGATCGCAGCCTAAGCACTAGAGTGACATTAATTGGTCATGCTTAACTGCCTCAAAATCTTTTCTTTTTGTTTTTAAATAATTACACCAGATACTATAATAGAAATCATGGGTACTTATTTTACATTCAGATGGAAGGCCTTATTGGATATGTATAGAAAAATATTCCCCCTCCAAAAAAAAAAGTAAACATCACCATCAAAATCAAAGGATGAACCCAAAATAACCCATAAAACGTCTCTTAACAAAATACATTTTTAACTCATAAAATGGGCTGATGAGTAGTCATGCAAATGTCTTAAATAAAACCTTAACATTTTTTTCACAGTAAACGTACTCTCTGAACTGCCTACCGATCACAAATAATGGTGAAATGGCACTTCTGATTATACTGTATTTTGTTTATAGAAAGTTTGATACGATGGGACTTATCAGGTAAGAGGGCGGGTGCTGTGAACGTGACGCTCTCTCCGGTCGCCGGGGAGGGCAGCGTCCCTGGAGCGCGTGGATTCCATGCGAGCCATGCAGCGCTTTTTGTTTTTCTCAGAAGTCAAAGTTATTTATTTACAATACATTCATGCCTTCGTGCAACTGCCCATCCCTGCGTAGCCAACAGGGAACTATCACGCCCCCCCTCCTCGCGGGGCTAATCCACGGGGGAAAAATAGATATCTATCTCTCTATATAGATGTGGGTAAATGTATATATGTATGGGACCACGACAGCCATCCCCACCAGCCCCTCCGCAGAGGGGAAGGGCACTGTCCGTCCTTTGAGCAGGAACCCTGCTGGGCTTTGTCAAAAGAGGCTCTCAGCAAAGAGCGATTTGGCAGCGCTCTCCCAGCCACAGTCTGCTCTTTGTTTCCAGAAGGGAGCTACGGGGTCAGATCATCTCAGTTGAGCGAGTTCACAGTTATTTATTTATGTCCATCAAGCCTTGGGGCACACTGGAGTGGGGTCCCGGCTTTTCTGACCCCGGGCTGCCGACCGGGTGGGGGGAAGGGGGAGCACAGCCTTCCCCCGCCCCCGCTCTACCGGGGCTGGGGGCTTAGTCTGAGAGCGAGTGGGAGCCACAGTCGTACACTCTGTGGGCCCCATCTGCGTTGTAAGGCCCATTGTGCCAGTAGGAAGAGTCACAGACTGTCTGTAGGGAATTAATTTCGGACGCCGAAGAGTTGGCGTCTCTTCTCTTAGACCGCTTTCGATTCCTCAGGATAAACACGAGCATGCCCACCACAGTGAAGGCGGAGGTGACAAACACCAGCAGCAGTCCTGGGACCAACACAGAGATGGACACCCTGCTGGTGTCTAGGTAGGAGTTGGAATGCGTCCCGGTCTCCGCCAACCCAGTGCTGTTTTTACTTTGTGAAGTTAACGTGGGCGAGATCCTCGCGTACAGCTGGGGGCAGATCTCGTCATTCGAGAGGAGCATGAAATCCTTCCTAAAGAAGTTCACCGGCGTCTCACACTTGAGGTCGCTCATCAGCACTTCGGAACCCAGGCGTTCTGCCCATTGCTTGAAAGGCACAATGGTGCAGGAGCACTCCCAAGGGTTTCCGTGCAGGTCTATCTGGATGATGGAAGTTAATTGGTCCAGCACCCCTGCAACCGGGAGGTACATAAAGTAGTTGTTGTGCAGGCTGAGCTTAGAGAGCGAGACCCCAGCAAACACGTCCACGGGGAGGGAGCGTAGCAAGTTGTTGTTGAGAATGAGGATCCTCAGTTTAGGCATGGCATTGAAGGTACCTGGAAGGATGAGCTGGATAGCGTTGTACTCCACGTTCAGGTACTCGAGGTTCTGCAGCCCGGCGAATTTCTCCCGGGACAGTGTGTCCAGATAGTTGCTATCCATATACAGCCACCTGAGGTCCACAAGGTTCTTAAAAGTATTGTTCTCTACAGTGGCAATGTTATTGTTGCCCAGATCCAACAGAATGAGGTTCTTGTAATCCACAAAGTGCGATTTTCGGATGCTATGGATCTTGTTATCTCGCAGGAAAAGCTCCTGCACGTTGGAGAGCTTGGGCTTCAAATCAGCCAAGCTGCTCACGTTCCGGTTGTTGCAGTTCATCTTTAAACCCGACCCTGGGATGTGGTCGCAGCTGCAGCCCCCAGGACAAGGCAAGCTATTGGCTGGGGGTTTGTTTCTGGCGTTGCCGGTCGCTATCGCTGCAGTGGGTCTGATTTTGATCTGCCAGTTGCCTGGGATCTTTGTACCTCCGTTTGGAGCAGACCCCGGGGTGGCATGATCTTCTTGCCCATTTGTCTTGAAGGGAGTTGGCAGGGGGCCAGGAGCAAAGGTCTCTTCTTGGGCAGGGGGCGCCGGAAGACTAGAATCCACTCTGTTTTTCAAAGGACACAAGTCCTGTTCGGTGGTTTCATTGAGGTCTTTACCCTGCAGTCTGGTGGGGGCTTCGCAGACCACTCGACCGATCAGGGCATTTTTGGGAATGTTTTCCAGCCATTCTTTCAGGGAAAGCAGATCACAGGTGCAGTCCCACGGGTTATCCTCTAACAGGATTTCGGCAATGCCAGGGATTTGCTCCAAGACCTCCTCATAGGGCAGCGTTTTCAGCCTGTTTCCTCGGAGGTCGAGGTGGGTGATGGGCACATACTGGAACACGTTGGCAGGTAGGGTGCTGATGAGATTGTCATTTAAAATGAGTACCTCCAGCTTGTTTAAGTCTTGGAAGGCCCCGGGGTCTATATCCCGTAACAAATTAAAATCTGCCTGGAGGTATTCCAGGTCGTCCAGCCCCAGAAAAGTCTGCTTTCGAAAAGATTTGATCTTGTTGTTGTTGATATGCAGCCTTTTCACCAGCTGCAGCCCCAGAAAAGCTCCAGGAACGATTTCATGCAAGCCATTGTTTTCCATGTGCAAACTAACCGCATTATAAAAGTTAGCAAACTCATTAGGGAAAAGTCGAGTGAGGGAATTGCCATGCAGAAATAGATGGTAGAACTGTGAAGTCGGCGCGGTGAAACGCTGCAGACTTGTGAAGCCCTTTTTTTCACAGTCTACGTGGAGGTCCCCTTCTATTTCATTGCAGGAACAGATCTTCTCTTTGCAAACGTCCCCTGTAACGTTTCCAGCGGCAAAACAAAGAGACGTCTCCAGCAACAGAATCCAAAGCAGCATTTTTAAAGCGAGCAATTCATCCCGATCTCATCACAAAGTAACAGCGACCATCCTGCTCGCCACAGACACAATTCAAGTTCATTTAGTGTTCCAATGTCCGAACCCAGGGAAGGAGAAGAAAAGGGTTTGGGGGGGTGGGGGTGGATTCCTTCCTCCCTAACCCCCCCGCACTGCAACAACCCAGGCGCCAGTCAATAATTATATTCACAAACTATCCAGGCACGTAGTGCAAGGCAAGCAAAAAAAAAAAAAAGTAGAAAAATAACCCCACTCCCCCTCAACCTTAAAAAAATGAAGTTAAATATATACGTATAAATTAAAAATGCACACTTAACAGAATCTCGTCTAGTGGTCCTCACTAATCAGTAAGGAAACAATGCTAGTAATTAGAAGCAAGTGCATGTTAGAGAAACAAGCAGAGGGTTTGCAGCGTAGTACAGGCGCACTGCCTGTGCATGGCTGTGTGTCGGACTGACCTTGCCTTTCTGATACAAAAAGCAGGGCTTTCGGCGGCTTCTGTTGTTGAGGCTGCTGATGGAGTTCTTGCTGTATCTGTAGGTTGCCCAGAAGTCCCCCCGAGGTGCTGTCCAATCCTCCCGGTGCTGAAATCACGCCCGACCGAAGGACTCACACTGCCGAGCCAATGGCGCTGGAAAATTTCCGCAATTGCTGCGTTTTGTGCCTGTCCATTCTTTTCGTTTCCTTCCCTTAGGTCCTCTCCAGTCTTTTTTTTTTTTCCCCTGGGCTCTGAATCTCGGTTACTGGCTCGTTTCTTGTTCTCTTTCTTCTGCTGTTTCGGAATCGCGTGGAGGGGGCGGAGG
>CM052548.1:14251020-14308075 GCA_028533065.1 Trachops cirrhosus | reverse complement strand
AATCAATCCACGTACAGGGCAAGCGTTAAAAATGTGGGCACTAAAGGCTGTCGATCCACATAGAGGCTTTTATTGTAAATGGATTATTTAATTCTTTTTGCATGCTGGAAACTTTACCCTTTCCTTTCCTTAATGACCTCACAGCACCCACTAGCTCCAACGTTTGGAAAAGAGTGCTTTTAAAACATTTATTTCCCAAAGGCTTGAATAAAATTAGTGTCAGGGTGTCAAGCGAACAGCAATTTGAGGTAATTATACTGCACGCCATTTTCATCGGTGCTTTAAATGCATTTCTTCCTCTCTGCGGTACAGTGTGTTTTATGCTATTTGATGTCTTTGAAACCATTTTTTTAAGATATTTGGTATGTTGAAAGTGGCTATCTGAAACATGTATTCATACCGTATGTATTTTATACAATAGAATAATTGGGTATGGATTTTTTGTTGCATAGTATATAATTTAAGCAGTCTTTTCTTTTCAAAAGTTGGTACAGAATTTTAGTCAATTAGGTCATTGAGAGCTACGTTTCTCTGATTTTTCTTGAATGTTATTTAAGTCTGCAGGGTGAAAACACGATGCACGCTAACGTCTTTGATTCTAGACTGAAAGATTTTACTGAGAACCAGAAAGGGAGGGAGGGGGCAGGGAAAAATCCCAATTTGATTCGTGAGTGCTCTTAAAAATCCACTGGCAGACAACACACATACCACACACACACACACACACACACACACACACACACACTCTCTCTCTCTCTCTCACTCACTCACAAAGTTTCTGCAGCCATTCCAGAGAATTTGAAATGCATACAAGTAAATAACCAGTTGCATTTTGAGAGGAGGAGATAGCAATCTCGGGTCTCTAAGGCTTGGAGTGGGGGTGGGTGGCATTATTTGCTGGTAGCCAGCAGTTGCTCTCCGTGTTTAAAAGCTGGCTGGGTCACTGGTGCGGAGGGGGAAGAGTGCTCAGGCTTTTCCAAGGGAAGGGATCCTCGGGTTCCTCAAACTTAGCAGAAGCTCATAAAAACCAACTTCTACAAACCTCTGAGAGGGCAGAGAACATGAAAATACTGCCTCTAAGAAGGCCATTTAGCTGACTTTTCTCATCAGAGTCGACACCTTCTCCCTCACCCTCACTACTTCTAAAATTGTGTGCCTCATTTTAGGGTTTGGAAATAAAATAACTTTTTTTTAAAATTGTTGTTTGGTCCTTTCTTCAGTTGAAACAGAGATCATATGTTTACATCAGTTTTCCCTTTCATTAGGGTTTACACAAGTTGGACAGCTGTTACAAGCTTGCTAATCTGCTTAAAAGATCAAATATTCAAGGCTCTGTGCATTTTGAAAATGCTGAAGAGTGAAAGATTTTGGGGAAGGCCTGGGGTGGGGAAATTCAGGGAAGTATAGAGTACATTTTTTCTAGGTTCAGAAGCTAATTTGGGGGTGCAGTTTTTATATCTATATGTAATATTTTAATGTAGTCAAATGTTGTGTTGTCATCTTTTGAAATCCTGTGGAGGCATGGATGCAGGCTCATGTTGATAGGGTGGGTGTGTATGTGTGTGGGGGGGGGCATTTTTTAGGCAACCCATTACACTGTTAAAACAATTCCATTCTTATTTAATTTAACCCTTTACTAAATGCTGAAAGAAGATAAGAGCATAATCAATTTGAAACTACTTCACTAAAAAAAATGTTATGCAGTTGAGAACTGCAGATGTGAAGGAGGACTTAGACTGAAGGAAAAGACATTTCTGTTTCTTTGTAATTGGACTCAGGTTTGAAAATTCTTGGCCCCAGAAACCCAGCTGAGAAAGGAGGTGCTTCATGCAGTGTCTGTGATTGATAGGAGAAAGGACTTTGAAGGAGAGAGAAAAAATGCTGGCTGTTTAGGAAGAAAAGTATTGATGGCAATCATCTAAAATCACACTTTTAAAATTAACTGGTTACTTGTTTATTCAAATCTCTAAATAAACACCTTATGTGAAGAGACCCAAGGAACATATTTAAGTATATACCATTAAGGACTTATTCCACTTTTTATTATATACCTTATAAGATCTTACAGACAATCATCTGTAGAAAAAAGCTCTGTTTTTGTTTCCTACAAAGTATATATTATATATTTAAGGTAAACAAATACATTTTATTTGTGTAGGTTTTGAAAAACACTGAAAACAACTGTAAAAATTAAAATTCACCAAATTTCAACACCCAGAAATTACTAGTATAAGCATATACATATATTTTATAAAATGCACTCTGCACTTTATATATGTATTTGTGAAAAATGTCAAAGTTATTAAACATCCACTACTATACTGTATTAGAAGTTGAATTATTTTATATGGCATAAAATAATTCATTGAATAATTCCAGTGCTGGATATTTAGTTTTTACTAAAATTTTTTGTCTTGTATATAATGCTGCAAAGAACAACCTTGTACATAAATCACTGTGAATGTCATTATTTATCTTCTTATTGCAGATTCCTTGAAGTAGAGTTGCCAGGTTAAAGTGTAGAAAAAATATTAAGACTTGATAAAAATTTGATGAATTGCTTACTCAAAGATGTGTCCAATTTATACTCCACAAGCAGTAGATGAGATTTGTCATTTCCCTAATGCCCTACCAATACTATTTATTATCATTTAAACATCTTCCACTCAATTCAGTACTTTCAAGTGGAGCCAATGCTTACCCATTTACTTGAGCAAATTATTTTTAATTTCTAATTATTTATAGATTACATTGCCTTCTTCAGTCTTTTCAACTTTTAAAATATTATTTTAGCTTAAAATCACTTCTTTGAATCTTTTCCAGACCAAGCCACCAAGGCTCTTTCTCCCATTTACCTTAATGCATTCAGTAGAATGACTCCTAAATGTGTTAAGATTACTTTTGAAGCATTGATTCCTCACTAGAGCATAACATTCTTGAGGGCAGTGGTCTAATCATTTTATCTTTTTATATCTTTCATCTAGCAGAGTCCTGGTCCTATATACTATGGTGTGACAAAATAATGCAGTATGGAGTTAGTAAGAAATTGAGCAGAACAGAACACAAAAGTTAAAAAAAAAAGTCCAGAAACAGGATTAATTCACAAACTAAGGACTTGGTAATTACTTAGTTAGACTTTCGGGTTCCACATTCAATGCATTACCTGCACATGATAAATTTTCCCCTGTATTATCATGCCTATATATAAAATTTTGGTTTTTTTCTCTAGAAACTGAGTTCCTAACCTACATTTTGTGCATCCCATAAGAGTTAGGACAGTACCATGCACCCGGTCAACAACCAATAAATGTGTGATGATGCTAAGGATAGGAACACATTGCTGCTTTTGCAAGAGGAAGTAGATTGAAAACCATGAAAGTGTAAAGATCCAGTAAGTTAACTCTTTAGGTTATTGATTGGAATTTTAAAATGTATAAAACAGCATAGTACAGGCACATTTTGAATTGCCCAAATAAATTGATTAAATATTATTTATTAAAGTAGAAAACAGGTTATTTTCTAATAAGTTGGAATTGGCAATTCTTACATTTATGGTAACTATTAGGCTGGAAAAAGCATTACTTCACATGAACAGTTGCCTAAAACAGTGAAAATATCATGGGTTTTGGCATCAGCCTTAGGACATCACAGTTTGTGGTACACTGTGCTTTTGGAGAAATCTTATGCCATTCTTAATACTGGCCAATTTCCCTCCCTTTATTCCTTTTTTGGAAATAAATGAGAAATACTATCATAAAAGATAAAAACAATAGATACTGATTTTTCCCAAATCTCTTGGTGACTAGGGCAAATGGTATGACTTAGCATGGCCGCTTCGACTCACATGCCTGGATTTTGACATTAGACCGAAGGACACATGGGAAAAGGAATGGGTGAATTGCCCCAGGCAGTGGTAGCAGTGGCAGCAGAGAGGAGTATGGAGTGCAGCTGTAGCAGGGGACTTCTGTGCGGGGCCCAGGGCTGAAGTTAAGGCCATTGTAAATTGTTCTGCCACTGGTCAGAGTATGACAACATCCTCAGCAGAGGAGTGCCTGGTTTGCGAATTAGTGGCATGGTTTCAACTGCTTTTGTTCTTGTTCAGGTACCCAGCCTGCTCCTCTGGTCTTTCCAGATCCTTGGGAGCCACCCAAGGACTTTGTCTAAAAGTCTCTTCTGTTTGCATAATTGAAGAAATCTGATGGGTCTGAAATATGAGTAAGGGGTCCACATATTCTTGATTTCCCAGGTAAACTCTTGTTCACACTAGCTGTTCCAACACACAATTTCACTTTTAGGATTGTCAACCTAACAAGCCATTTCTGTCCTCGGGAATATATAAATTAAGGTGAGGTGAACAGTGTACTAGCCAGTATATTTTAGGTAGGTTTAAAAGTGAAATAAAAAAGTTTTAATTTACAGGGTCTGATTATGGCTATTCTTATAAATATATTTTGACATAATCATTCGTACCTGGAGCAGCACAATGAACAAATCTCCTGCCCAACATTAGGTATCACTTGGGTAGCATTCCTGTCTACGAGGAGAAATATAGGCCACAGCATATTTAAGCTTCTTAGTGGTTGATGGTCTTGTTGAAATACGTGTATATAAAATTCAACAAGTTGAGTACTAGAAAATTAATTAATTAGTATTTTTAAAGAGAAAAACTAAGAAAGAATTCTAGAAACCAAGGAAGACATAGAGAATTTGTTTTAGTTATGTGTATATTTGGTTAGGTGCCAATTTTTTACAGAAAGTTGTAGGAGACTTAAGGGCCCATAAGGACCTGATGTAAACAGCACAATATTCAGTGATTTTTTGTTAAACAATGTGCATCCCCTATTGCTGAATTCTGCAACTGTACTGTGAGAATTTCTTTTTCTATGGTCTTCATCGAAATGAAAGGGAACCCAAATAGGCTTTTATTCTTGGAACTTCTTAAATATATTATTATTTTTAGATTGACTTTTTGATTTGGGAATTAAGATGCTCAAGACAATTAGCAATTGAAAGCCTCCCTCATCACAAGGTTAGTCTTGGCAGTTGACTTCACAATGGTATTATTCAAGACATTATTTTGCCTGGAGACATCCCAAGAAAAGCAAATAACTAATGTACCCTAAAGAACCACTTCTCTGATAAGATTTAGCACCATTTTCCAACACTCTACCAATTCTTTTTCTAATGCTAGCTTATCAATGATAATTACACAGAAAAATAGGCAATGTTGGGCTACTTCTGAGACAATAATGGCTCAAAGTTTCAGAATAGTATAGTAAATACACAGTGGAATGCACATTCAAATGCTATAATCATATCTGAAAACCCAGTGTGCCACTTTAAGAGTGACATTAAGGAATAAGGCTTTATGACAAGTAGATCCATTCTGTTTTAGCTTTTCTGCTCTCTAGTCACATATTTAATGGCACCATCTTCATGAGCATTCTTGTAGGTAAGCTGATGTTGGCAGGTTAGGTTGCATGGTTTGTATATGTCCCTTGAGAGAATTTTGTTTTCATTTCTGGTATTACTTGTGTCCCTGCAGCTAGGCTAACTAGCAACATGCTTTTTTCTTCTTGGACAAGCATCTCCACTGTAGCTATTTATTTCTTTGAAAATGTAACATGGTACATGTGCATATATTAAATATACAACACATATATGCCGTTCCTAGTTATTTAAATTTGAGGTTCATATCTGAAGCACAGTAAGACATCCTTTTCCTGGAATATTTTTGCTTTGTCCAAACTTTTTCTTCTTTTAATAGGTACCATGAAGCCTACCATGTGATCTCATATCTAGTACCTGATTTACATATGTTAATAAACAAATATATGCACACACACATAGATATAGGTCTACATGCATGTATATGTGTAAATACGTGTTTGCTGAAGTGTGGTTTTCTGTTTGGACTTAGTTGTTTCCCATTAGTATGATTTCTTTTTGGAAAAATGACTAAATTTTCAATAAAACTGCAATAATAACATTTTCAAGAATGTAGGAATTTATACACATGATAGTAGACAATTTCTATATTTTACTTATGTCTTCATAGTGTTGTCTGCCTGCCTTGCTTTTTTTTACTTATTCTTCCTTCTTTTAATATGGCCCAACTTGAAATTGTTACCCAAAAACAAAACAGAAAACACTGCCCTAGAAAATATATCTGAATTGAATATTTCAGATATAATGAAACTCTTTAATGAAATGTTATAAAAATTTCACTAGTTTAATATCTGGGTTAAAAATAAATGTTTAAGGGATACCAGATTTGCATTCTAAAATGTATATAATTTTCTGTTTCTGAAAATAAAATTTTATTGTATAATAGATTTTAGCTAAAATTTAGCAAATGTTTATTTTTCAGTAACTTTACTTCTATACAACCATTGACTTTTATATATTATTTTAACTGACCTTAGAGTATTTAAATCTAGATGAATTTAATTTAACTGGTTAGCTCATCTGTAATGTTTATGAATTTCACCACATTGAAATATTTGTAAGCATACAACCTGCATAAAAATAATCATCACTGAGAAATATGGCTACAATAAACTGCAAATGTTATCACCAATTCAAAAATTAAGTAGAAACAACAACTAAAAATATGCAATAAATATTTCCTTACCCTTTAAAGGGTTTTTGGAATAGTTTAGGAAGGATAGGTGTTAGTTCTCCTTTGAATGTTTAGCAAAATTCACCTGTGAAGCCTTACAGTCTAGGGCTTTTATTTGCTGGGAATTTCTTTTTTTATTACTACTTCAACATCGCTAGTTGTAATCTGTCTGTTCAGGTTTTCTGACTCTTCCTGATTCAGTTTTAGAAGATTGCGTGTTTCTAGGAATTCATCCTTTTTTTCAGATTGTCCAATTTGTTGGCATATAGTTGTTCATAATACTTTCTTACAGTCCTTTGTATTTATATATATATATAATAAGCCAACAGCCAACATCATATTAAAGGGACAAAAACTAAAAACATTTCCCTTAAGATAAGGAAGAAGACAGGGATGTTGGCTTTTACCACTCTTACTCAACAAAGTACTAGAAATCTTAGCTACAGCAACCAGACAAGAAAAAGAAATAAAAGGCATCTGAATTGAAAAGAAGAAAAAAAATAGTCATTATTTGTAAATGACATGATATTGTACTAGGAAACCCTAAAGGCTCCACCAAAAATTTACTAGAGCTAATAAATGAATTCTTCAAAATAGTAAGACACAAAACTAACATTCAGAAATTGGTGTCAGACATCTCTTGTAGCAATATTTTTGACATGTGCCCTAGGGCAAGAAAAATAAAGGAAAATATAAACAAATGGACTACATCAAACGAAAAAGCTTCTGCACAGCAAAAGAAACCATAAACGAGCTGAAAAGGGAATCCACTGTATGGGAGAACATTTGCACTAATAATACATTAGATAAGGGGTTAATTTCCAAAATATGTAAAGAACTTACACAACTCAACAACAGGAAGACTCATGGCACAATTAAAAATGAGCAAAGGACCTCAATAGACACTTCTCTAAAGAGGACATACAGATGACTAACAGACATGCAGAAACATGCTCAATGTCACTAATTATTAGAGAGATGTAAATTAAAACCACAATGAGATTATCACTTCACACATGCCAAAATGGCTACCATCGATACATCAACAAATAAGAAGTGCTGGCAAGGAAGTGGAGAAAAGTGAACCCTTGTGCACTGTTGGTGGGAATGCAGATTGGTGTAACCACTGTGGAAAACATATTAAAATTGCAACTGTTTTCTCACCCAGAAATTCCACCTTTAGGAATATATTCTAAGAACCCTGGAACACCGATTCAAAAAACTATATGCACCCCTGTGTTCATAGCAGCATTATTTACAATAGCCAAGACCTGCAACCTAAATGCCCATCAGTAGATGAGTGAGTAAAAAAGCTCTGGTACATTTATACAATGGAATACTACACAGTTGAAATAAAAAAGGAAATCTTATCTTTTATAACAGCATGAATGGATCTGGCGATTATTACACTAAGTAAAATAAATCAGAGAGAGACAAATACCATATTATCGTGCTTATATGTGGAATCTAATGAACAAAATAAGCTGATGAACAAAACAGAAAGAGACATGGAACAGACTGACACGTGTCAGAGAAGAGGGGAGAGGGGGACTAGATGAAAGATGGTGAAGCGATTAGCCAAAGAACATGTATGCATAACTCAGAGCCACAGACAACAGTGTGATTATGACCAGCAGGAAGTGGGTGGGAATGGATGGAGGTGAGCAAAGGTGGGGGGAAGAGAGACATCTGTGTAGTGTCAACAGGGAAAATACAGGGAAAAATGCATATATATATATATATAAAATGTCATAAATCTCATTGCCATAAATTATAGTTCGGCTCATAGTACTTAAACATCTACAAACATGTTAGTCAAAAGCCATGTTGAAGCTGCTCTCCTAATCTATGTTAAGAGACATCTTTTTTAAATTTATTTTTTCAGGCTTATTACAATTGGTGTCAGCACACAAGCCTCTGGCGAAGAGCTTGCTGCACTGTGCTGACTCTGCTTGCCAGTCTCACCTGGCCATTGTCAAGTGAGAATATGGCCATCCTCAAGAACTCTAGAGATGGACTCCCTCCTTCACCAATGGAGTAAAGAGGAGAGCAAACCAGTAAAAAGATTAGCCTTTTTTAATCTAATTTCAAATTAAACCTAATAAAACAGAGAATCTTAGCTAGCAGTAAGATGTAAATAGTCTTAGCTTCTACTTTGCATGATAAAAAAATAAAAAATGAATATATATATTACTATTACTTAGTAAATGGTCATTAAATCATTTTGTTTGATATGTTTTAAATGCTTAAGTAGTTAAAGACTCAAAAATATAAGTAAATTAGACGCTTTTCTTAATAAGGTATCAAGTTTCACTCTGACCTTTGGCTTTGGATTCCTGGTGTTGTATTCCAGCTCAGGTCAAGCCACTGCCTTTCCCAAAGCTTTGCGGAAGCCATGCAGAATCGGTATTATCTGTAGAAGTATTAGAACTCCCATTTGGATCATGATAATCATGATAGAAGCATTTTGCTTCATGAAAATCAAAACTCAATGACACAGTACAGAATCAAAGGCAGCTTCACCAAAGTTTTAGTTATTCTCTCAGGGTAACACATCTACTCAGTTTTGAGTTTTCCCACATTAGTAACATCTTCCCAGTGGATCTATTATTGAACAAAATAATTGCTGCAGTTCAGTGCCCAGAAAGAGTAAACATACTTCTAATACACTTTTTAAATTTCCCATGTGTGTATATCGAATATGATAATGTGGAAGAGCTTGCCGTATTCCACAGTGCCATGAAAATGGGAGCTACTTTGGCTGGATTTTCAACTCTTTGAAAAAAGGGACTGTGTCATGTTTATCTTTGTGTTTCCAGTGTCTGGCAAGGGGCCTGGCACAGTGCAGCTGCACAGAATTAAGCAATTAATTAATAACATGTTGGTTCTGCAAAGGATGTGTGGTGGTTTACAGGAAATATATACAAGAAAATCACAAAATATAAATCTAAATTTGTTTCAGCAAGAACACAAATCGGAAAAGGCCACGGAGACCCTACCTGCAGACCATCGATTCCTCAGAGTCATTTTAATTGGGTTACACATTTGCCCCTGAGCCTTATGATATCCAAAACAAAATGAGCAAGAACACTTTTGCTAGTTTATAAGGGCATGCTTATACGTAATTATATTCCATTTATGCAAAATTACACATGGCATGTCAAATTGTTAGAATTTCTATGAAATTCTCTCTTTCCAACTCAGCCTCTATGACCAGCATAATAAAAAAAGTGCTTATATATAATAATAATCACCAAAGTTGTCTTTTAAAATTTTTTATTTTTAAAGATTTATGTATTTTTTATTTTTTAGAGAGGGGGAAGGGAGGGAGAAAGAGAGAGAGAGAAACATCAATGTGTGGTTGCCTCTTGTATACATTCATCTGCAGACCTGGCCCACAACCCAGTCATGTGCCCTGACTGGGAATCGAACCTGTGACCCTTTGGTTCACAGGCTGGCACTCAATCTACTGAGCCACACCAGCCAGTGTCCAGAGTTGTCCTTTTAAATAAAAAAGAGAAAACTTCCAAGAGTCTATGTCTATTTATAAACAGATGAACTGGAAACATGGTATTTTTTCATATCCTTCAGTGGGTGGCCAAATTCTGAAAATAAATGCTATCTATATTAGGATTTACTTCATAATATTGGGAGGAAACTATGGTTTCCTTAAGAAAACCTATTTCTGGTTTGAAATGAATTGAAGTGGATATTCTCAATGTAGGTTTTTAAGACTGACAAATGTCAATATTATGAATGACATTTATTTTTAGAGAAAATACAGAAATGGGTTTTCAAGGCTATTTCTGCAATATCTTTTGATGAAATAACATCACTGCATTCAAAACATCTGATAGGGTGTCCAGACTGAATAATCTACACACAAACCCCTTGGTTGCATGGCTGAGTCCATTTTTAAAACCTTAATTGTCTGTGAAGATAAAGAGATTCTGTATGCTTCATAAGCTCCTTTTGAGGTTAAGAAGGTTAAAATGCTTACAGTTGTACAACAAATGATGGTAAATTTGAATCATTTCAAGAGCTAGGTGAGAAAAATGTCAATTCCTTCAAAATAAGACAGGAGAGGGCAATAGTAGGTATACAGTTGTTGGTGTGGAAAATAATAGAGTAACTGGTAAATACCACTACAAAAATAAACTGTTTCTCTCGCTCACAACTGTAAACCTACTTTTGCCAACCATTGTACTTTAGAGTTAATATTATCTACTTACTTATGGGAAATAATGTTTGGTGTGGACCATTGTTATCTCTTATACATAGATGAGGGTAACAATAAGGAAAAGTGAAAGGGAGGTTTTTCTAATATTAGCCAAGTACTGACGACCATTACTTTTTTTATTCTTACAGATGTAAAAATATTTTTGTGTTAGAAAACTGGAAAGGAGGATATGAGAGTAAGAGAAAAGAAGAGTTTTCAATACTATCCAATATTCATCTATAATATACAAAGCAGTATCAAAATTAAGTTAAAAGTGTTAAAAGGTTATAGAAAATATACCAAAAGCAATTCAAAGCAGTGGAGGACCATTTAGATTCCAAAGGATTGAAATGAATGCTGAATTAATTTAATCCCTGCATTTTGCAGCTCAAAAAATGAAAAATGCACACTTTACTTTCATCATCAGTTGTTCAAAACTACCCGCCCTTCCCATTTCGTGTCTATGCTCTGAGGCCTGTGAAGATAGTGGACACAAAGGGACACTGTGACCTGTAAATTACTGGGGTTTAGTGATATGGGTTACCCTATTTTACTTGCTTTTCACTGTTTGTAAAATATTTTTAATGAATAGCGAACTGAAGTTACTGAGCAAAACCCATATGTATACCTAGAAGGTTTATCAGATTTACCAAATTGGCATATTTTGTTATAAACAATTGCTGGTTGCTGAGACTATCATGAAAAAAATAGTCCCTATAGTTAACAAGTTATTGTGAACCTAAAATTCTTTTAGGAGAGTAGATTTCATGCTGTGCTCTTACAGTCCACAACCCCCCAAAAGAAGAGACAATAAAACACTGGAGGTAATATATGCGTTTATCACCCTTTTCCTCTGATTGTGGTAATGGTAGTGTAAGTGTGTACATATGTCCAAACTCACCAGGTTTTAAGATCAATTATGCACAGTTTTTCTTATGCTGATTATACTTCAATAAAGCTGGGAGAACCTTTTAGAGGAGGGAAAAAATCAAATGTGAGACCCAGAGAAAACCTTGCAAATGCAGGTTTAGAAAATGTTTATTGTCCAATAAATGTAAGTGTAAACTTATTAGAATCTACATGACATATTTCCATACCTGTTTCATGATAACCCAGCTGATATTGCATGCATGTTTCTTCTTCCATCAGAAATTGTAAAGTGTTTGACTTCATGTATGTATGTATCTATGCATATATGTAAATGAGTGTGTTCGTGCATCTGAGTGCTCACAATTGTAATATAGTGGCACAATGACATAAATGGCAATAACAAGTTTTCTTAATTATGTATTCCTTGGAATACTTTCTTTATTCTTTCACATAGATACATATTACTGGCATACCTCATTTTATTGTACTTCGCTGTCTTATATTCTGTAGATGCTCTGTTTTTTACAAAATGAAGGTTTGTCAACCTGCATCCAGCCAGGCTATCAACATCATTTTCTAACATTTGCTCACTCCTCTCCTGTTTGCCACATTTCGGTAATTTTGTGAATATTTTCAATTCTTTAACTTACTATTGTATTTGTTATGGTGATCTATGATTAGTGATCTTGCAGTTGTAACTGTTTTTGAGGCTCCATGAATGACACCCATCTAAGATGATGAACTTCAATAAATGTGTGTGTTCTGACTGCTCCACCAACCAGCTCTTCTTTCATCTCTCTCCCTTTCTTTGGGGCTCCCTATTGTTTTATATAATAGGCTATAGTATAGTATAAACATAACTTTTATACGCAATTGGAAACCAAAAAAAATGTGTAACTCACCTTATTGCAATATTCACTTTATTGTAGTGGTCTGGAACCAACAATAAATATCTCCTACGTATGTCTGTACCTTATAATAAATATGCTACTTCAAACTAAAGGCTATGCCCTTAAAATACAGGCATCGGATACCATCGTAGTAGTGCCACAGCAAGAAACTTGAAGACAGAAGAAAAGCATTAGGAAACAGCAAGATAAAAGGAGAGTCACAAAAAGAAATATAATTGGCAAAGGTCACCCAAGAATATTAAGAGGAGAGTGAGCCCTGGAAAGCATGTCCACTTAAACACTTTAATTCTGATTTCATGCTCATCAAACCACTTTCTGAGTACTATGTCTTTCCTGGACATTCCCTATATGAATTGGAATAAACAAAATATCTATCCAAGACAAATTTTCAAATAAATAAATTGGTGATGATTACAACTTAACATTAAGTTCTCAGGAGTCTTTCACTTTATGTCTTTGCTACTCATTTAGCTACAAACCACAAGTTTCCTTGTATTAGATTTATTTTATCTAAAAAGTTTATTTTCACTTAGTGTATAACATATCTATGCCTGATTTTCTCACCTAGGCTATATATACTTTGAAATAGAACTGTTTTACACACTCTCTTAAGTAGGTTCTCAGTAAATACTTGTTCTTTGATTTCTCATATTAAAAATAAAAGCAACATCCAATTTGTAATTCTATGTGGCAAATGAGAGGTGATGACATTGCTAATTCATTTTTTTCTTTAGTGGCTCAGAGTAAAGAACTAATTTGTAATTTCTGAGCTTCAGCATCTAAAAGTGTGTATTTAAGTTTGAAATTACACTATCGAGCAAACGTATATGGCAATTACTTCTTAAGAGAAAAAGTAACAAGATAGCAATAGAGATGTATGATATGAGCTAGTTAGTGAACAATAAAATATTTTCAGTTCTGGGAGTATTTTTCACAAAATGATTACACTGTTGAAGTAATTGGAAGCAGAGCATGTTTCACTGAAGAAACTAAATATTTTAGGATTCCTTTTCAAGTTTCTAGAGCCTTCTATTTTTGTCATTTAAAACTCCAGTAAAACATACTTGAATTCACAGAGATTTCTCTACACCTCCCTCCCAACCTTCCCTTCCCTTTCTTTGCTACTGCTATATCAGTCCTACTAACTTGCTTGTCAGTTAAAGTGTATAGATTTAAAAAAAATCACTCATGAGTACACTGAGCTCCCAAACAGTCCTCAAGTTAACAAAATAATGTATTTCCAAGATTTCTAAATAATATTTATACAGTTTTTTCTTTTTTAACATGCATGATACAAGTGAATATTTGTTAAAACAGTTATCTCCTCAATATATATTATTGATTTAGTTATCAATATGCTCATAGTCCATAAACATATAATATTTAAATTTAGCTTTAGTACATTCAGTACATAATTTAAAAAATTAAGTTAATTTATAGACTGTCTACTGACTGTACCCTCAAATTAGTTACTAGAACACTCATATGTGGGATACAAAACCGAAAGTAACAAATGAAAGAAAAACAGGAAAACCAAACAAACAAAAACTCAGATGCAGACAACAGTTCGGTGGTTGCCAGAGGAAAGAATTGGCGGGAAGGTAGTAAAGAGTGAAGTGGGTCAAAGATATGGTCACAGAAGAAGATATGGCTTTGGGAGATGGGCACACAATTCAAGGTATAGATGATGCACTATAGAATTGTACACTTGAAACCTACATAATTTTATTAGCCAATGTCACCCCAGTACATTTAATATAAAAAAAGTCAGGGGTAGGGTTGAGGAAGTCACAAAAATCCAGAGTGCACTTCACTGCCCTCTAGGCATTCAAAATATAATGGGATATAACTCGTCTACACACTTGTCCTCAAAGGCCTACTTTTATTGTCTTTTAAATTAGTGATTCCTAATAATTACTTACCTTGTGACAAGGCATTTCTTTTATCTGTAAAAATTACACTGTTTTCTGAGCCACGTGATATTTAGATGGTTATCTTTATTACTACAGATAAATCTTATTTGTGAATTGGAACTGGCTGTAGAATTCATAAATTCTGTGCCCTCAGGCTCTTGAGGGCATTATGCTAAGTGAGATAACTTGGAGAAAGATAAGTACTGTATGATATCACTTCTAGGTGGAATCTGAAAAAGACTACTCCGAAACAGAGAGCAGAATGGTGGCTACCAGGACGGGAGGAAAAGGAGGAAGATGGGGACGTGAGGAGATATTGGTGAAAGGCTACAGACCTGCAGTTAGAAGATGAGTAACTTCTGGAGATGTAATGTATGCAAAAGTGATTGTACCCAACATCACTGTGTTACACGCTTCAAACTCATTAAGAGACCAGATTATAAAAGTTTTTTGATTATATATTTGTCTATTTTATCAGACATTAATCTATTTTGTTTGACATTAACATAAACAATCCTGTTTTAGTGAATAGATGATTGGCATATATTTATCGTTATCATTTACTCTTATATTTTCTGTTTATATATGTGTATATATATATATATATAGATATATGTTTTTATGGCTTTTGCCAACTGAGTGGAACAACTGATCTTTACATTTTAACTGACAAATTTATTGTTTTTATGCATCATCATTCCCTATATATTTGAATTCACTTTTATTTACATAATTGCCTTTTTCATTTGTCATTCTTTTTATATGCCTCTCGTTCTTTTTCTTGTCTTATTTTGTTAAGCCTTTTTCTCTTATTCCAACTTTTCTATCTACTATTTTAGAAGTTATCCACTCCATATATGTACTTGTAATGGTTGTGCTTGGAACTTCACCATACATACTTACGTCAATGCAGTTAAAAATCTAAACTTAAGTTTAAATTATCTTAATTGGTAACAATACAAAAGCTTTAGAACACTTTAATCACTCTCCTCAGATTCCATCCTTCTGCAGTTCAGTTTAATACAATCATTTTCTTTTGACTTCATTTTGTTTCTTTTAATTACTCGTGTGTATACAATTTCTGGTTTATACATATTTCTTTTGCTTCACTCCTTCTTTCTGAGATCATTTTCTGTTAGACCTATAAAGTTGTAAATTTGAATTCAAACCGCTTCATTGTTTATGATAATTGTGACTCAAATGTAACACATTAATTCGTACATAAATTCTTTCTCTAGGAAAGAGTTAAAAAACCACTCTTTATCTTTCCGAGTCTTTTGTCTCTTACATTTCTGGCTACTCGCCAAGTCTATGCAGTTAGATACTTGTCTTTCTGAAAATTTTCTAATAGCTTTTATTTTCTTTCCTCTCTTTATCTAGAGCTCATATTTAGTTGTATTGTATATTGCATTACTCATGAATTGATTTTGCCTCATTTATCCTTTTCTTCTATTTCTTTGGTATGCATTTTGACTTTTCTAAGTTGTTAATTAATTGTTATTTATTTTTGAAATAATATTTTCAATTTTCTATAGCTTACTTCCAATTTGCTTTTTATATCTTTTTTTGCATTTTGAATGTAATATTTAAGTGAAGTACAGTTATTTTAAAATTATATTATTTTCCTCAATCTCTTTACTGTAGGGCAATGGATCTCAGTCAGCTATGGTTTAGACTCTTTGGGATGCTGGTAATATGCAAAGATATTTTTGCTTATCACAAGTAGGAGGGCTTCTATGACATATCCTGTCCAAAATGTCAATAATATTATGATTGAAAATCCCTGCTCTATATTCACTTTTAAAATCTCAATCTCTGATTGCTCTACTGATTCCAGTATGTCCTCTCATGTTTAAAGATGAGGATATAAAAAGCTTTTATGGAACTTTAGGTTCTTGAGTAATTTTGTCAATGTTTGGCTTTGGGCTGTCACGGCATGACTACAACAAAAACAAAGATTTAGACTTAGCATTCAATTGCATCAGAGAAGAATGCTGTAATCTAATTCTTTGCCTGAACACCTAGCTTGCAGGCATTCATGAGATGGTACACGATAAACTGTTATGACATTTTATGGACCATATACAGAGTGGGGCAGAATAGGTTTATAACTGTGCAGGCATACATTGTTATTTATCAGTTTTAGTATTTTCCATACGAACAACTGTGTATCTACTTGTGCCCCACCCTCTACAGAAAAAATGTGATGAATCCTCTCATTTGGAACCATATATCCATCGCACACTATATTGTATGCAGAATTGCCAGGTTTCCACTTTCCTTAGGTTTCCTCTATGACAAGTCTTTGCTATTTCAATCTTTCCATTTGTACTGTAAGACCCAGCTACTGCTGTTGTATTTCATCATGTATAACTTCTTTAGCAGCTTCTTTAGTAGCTGCCATATTTGATCATGTATAACTTCTTTCTCTATGAATTATTTAGAATATTCTCACATGGGCCAGTGTGGCTCACATGGGCCAGTGTGGCTCACATGGTTGGGGTGTCATCCCATGACCAAAAGGTTGCAGGTTTGATTCCTGGTCAGGATACATGTCTGGTTGTGGGTTTGATCCCCTGCCCTGTGCATATGGGAGGCAGCTGATCGATGGTTCCTCTCTCCCATCGATAGCTCCCTCTCTCCCTTCCTTTCTCTCTCTCTAAAAGCAATGAAAAAAATGCCCTAGAGTGAGGATAATGTAATTTTTGAATTAGAATATTTTTTTCTGTGACTGTTGAATTTAAAAGAATACTGGCAAATAATATCAAAAGTTACATAATTAACCCATAATTAATACACTCATACCAATATAATATTCCGATGAAAATGAACTTTTATCTTTAAAAGTCATAATATAAGCTGTGTGTGTGTATATTATACACACCATATATGTGGTGTATATAATAATGTTATATTATATATATAGCATTTAACAATATACTTAGAAATTTTAAGGAGAAATACATGTAGAGAGAGCTAAAGATAAATTTTTATGCAAATATATTATGTAAAAACTTTGAATGTGTTTTGAGAGCCACAAAAATTGATGAACCCAGAGTCAAAAAATTCTAAAATAATTTTAATAGGTTTCACAGGAAGTAAGATTATTTCTAATTTATATTCATGTCTATTTTCATTTGGATCTTATTTTATATTTTGAACACTCTAGTTTTAATTACTTTTTTAAAATTAAATTTAAAATGACTAAACTGGCACAATAGAATTCTATTTTTATGATTGACTTATACTGTTTGTAAATACAAAAATTTTTACTAAGATATTGAAAACTGTTCTTATGACTATACCTAAAATTAATTGAAATATACAGAAGGAAAATTGAAAGGCAAAATAATCACTTCAAAATATCTATGGTGACAACATGATTGTTATTAAAAATTCAAATATATAACTAGCACTATTGTAAATTATATTACTTTTTGGAAAATTCAATTTGGCTGATTCTTTAGTAATATTTTAACTTCTTGTATTAAGTCATACATGAACCAGCACTTTAATTTCTACATACTCTGACTCTATTTCTATAATATACAGAAAAGAGTCATGATAATAAAATATTATTCTTTATTCTTAAATCACCATTTCACGCAAATTCATTTTACTTTGAATTAACTATGTATATGACATTCATACATATTCTACCATTTAATTATTGCCAGAATTGTGAGATTTATAAACCTATTTTCATCTTAGACACTAATAAATTGGGAGATAGAAAAAATAATAGCTCACTTTGTGAAATTCACATACCTTGCAGGACACAAAGTTAATATACAAATGTTAATTACTTTTCTATATAACAGCAATGACCAAGTAGAATTTGAAATAATAAAAAAGATACCATTCACATTAGCACCCTATAAAATGAAGTATTTTTCAATATATCGAATATTATATATATGATCTGTATGAGAAAAGTTACAAAACTGTGATGAGAGGAAAAAATCATGAACTAAATAAATGAAAAGATATCCTGGGTTCAAGGATAAGGAGACTCAATATTGTTGACATGTAGGCTCTTTCCAAATTGATCTATAAATTCAATAAAATTCCAATTAAAGACCCAGAGTAGCTACACATATTCAAGGAGAAGAACGAAATTGGAGGACTGATTCTACCCAATTTCAGTACTAAAGATACAATAATCTAGACAGTGTTGTATAGGTGAAAGAATAGACTAAAAATGGATCAGTAGGACAAAATAGAGTTCCCAGAAAAAGGCCCACATAAATATAGCTGAATGATTTTGACAAAGGAGCAAAGGCAGTACGATGTAGCAAAGATACTCTTTTCAAGAAGTGGCACTGGAACACTATACATCTATATGTAAAAATTAAATACACTCAAGGGCTTTACATTCTTCATGCCAAACTGTAAAACTCATAGAAGAAGACATAGGAGAAAACCTAGATGGCTTTGGATATGGCAATGAACGTTTAGATACAACATGGAAGGCACAATCGATGTAAGAGTTGATAAGCCAGACTTCATTAAAATGAAAAACTTCAAATCTGTGAGAGAAACTGTTAGAGAATGGGAAGACAAGTCAGACTGGGAGAAATGTTTTCAAAAGACATATGATAAAGGGCTAGTCTAAAATATGCCATGAATTATTAAAACCCAATAATATTAATACATAAAACCCAATTAAAAATAGACCAAAGAAGATGCACAGTTGGCAAATAAGCATGTGTCAAAATGCTCCACATTATGTGTCATGAGGGATATGGAAATTAAAACAACGAGGTAGCACTACAAACCTGTTGCCAAATTCTTGAACACTGACAACAACAAATGCTGACCAGGACGTGGAGCAGTAGGAGCTCTCATTCTTTGCTGGTGGGAATGCAACACGGCACAGCCACTCGGGAAAACAGTTTTGTGATTTCTTACAAATGAAATATACTCACTGTAGGATCCAAAGACTTATATTGACACAAATACCTGCACATAGATTATCAAAGTAGTTTTGTTGATAACTGCCAAAATTTAGAAGCAGTCAAGGTGCCCATCATTTTTGTGAACAGATAAACTTTGGTACATCCAGATAATGGAATATGTATTACTCAGCGCTGAAATGAAATGACCTACAGAGCCACAAAAGAACATAGAACCTTATCTATGTATTTGTAAGTGAAAGAAGGCGATGAGAAGTCTATGACGCTATGTACAATTCTGGCTATATGACACTCTGAATAAAAGTAAAACCATGGAGACAGTAAAAAAGAGCAACAGTTGCTAGAGGTTGGGAAGAGAGGTTGGATGAATAGGCAGATCACAGAAAGTAGTTAGGGAAGTGAAAACAATTCTATGATCCTAAAATAATACATAAATTTCATCAAACTTTTTCCAAAACAGTAGATGGTACAATGCCAAGATAGACTTTGAATGACTATGATGTGCTAATGCTGATTTATCAGTTGTAACAAATGTATTGTCTGGTTAGAGATATTGATAATGGGTGGGCCCATGCATGTATGGGCATAGGTTATATACAGGGAATCTCTACCTTCCTATCCAGTTTGCTCTCAACCTAAAATTGCTCTAAAAATGATGTCTTTTCAATAAAAGAGAAGAGGATGCTTTATGTGAGTTATTTATGGGAAAGAATATTGTTTTAAACCTAGGCTGAACACTGTCCAAATGTAGTAAATTCTAGCCATATTTAAATAAGTCTAGAGTGAGTAATAAATAAAAGCAACCCCCTCACCTTTTTTTTGTCCTGGTAAAACATTTTTGGGTAGCAAAACAGAAATGACAGTGATGTGCTATCAGAGTCATAGGTTGAGTTAAATAAAAGAAAAATGTGACAACATGGACAAATATATCATCACTGAAGTTAAATTCAAATATTTAGTAAAATAGGGGATGACATAGCATGGAATACAAATGGTGGTATTATTTTGCAAACAGTTTACTTTGCTATATTTGTAATGTATATTGAAAATAACTAAAATTGATCACTAACCATGTTAATAAATATATTAAAATCTTTTTTGGTAAAAGATAAATTTATAAAAATCTGTACATTTGGAAGTTTCCTGTTGGCTCTTGCTCTTTTATGAAGTATACTGAATCTTAATCTATATCCTTTTCCAGGAATTTAAAAGGCTGCCTGTGCTGAAAATTTTACTCTACCAATTAGTAGCTGTGTAATATTGGACATGTCAATTAACCTCTGTGTGCCTTTGGGCATTTATCATAAGTGAAGATAACAATAATACTTATTTCATAAGGTTATTATAAAGAATCCTGGAGTTACTACTTGATAAGTTGTTAAGTATATAAAATAGAGCCTATTATGTATGCAAAACTAATGTTAACTATGATGATGAGAATGAGGATGATGTAAGAATCAATCATGGTTTGAATTTTGATTTTATTTAAATATTCACATTATAAGAAATCCCCACCTAATCAGCTCCAAACCCTGATATTCCCAAGATCCATCTATGTTATCACAAATGGCAGCATTTCTTCATATTTTCTTACGACTCAGTAGTATTCCATTGTATTATGTACCACATCTTCTTTATCCAATCATCTACTGAAGGACACTTCAGTTGTTTCCAAGTCTTGGCTGCCTAAATAAAGGTCTACCTGAGATGGATATGTGCTTCTACCCACATTTTCTACTTGGGACTATTTCCATAAGAATTCTGTCTAGTTTTATTATTTCAATGTCACACTGATTAATAGAAAGGACTAATTAGAGATTTTATAGTCATTAGATTTTCCTATCATCTTCTGCGTAGAAAAGAATTTTGGCTCTACTTGTTTCTTAATACTCACATTTTAGTATAAAAAAAGCAAGGGATAACATTTAACTTTTATATTTTGTACTTGACTTATGCCATAATCTCTAAGTATGGGAGCTTTTCTCCAGGAGTGAAACCTGTCCCAGTACAGGTATACTCTGACAAAATTAAATTTTCTCAGCCCTTCTCTTACCTGATCACATCAGATGAGCTGAAGATGAACTTCCTTTCATCTCATCATACATTATCGTCAAGAGTGAGCAATCAATAAATGAGGTTCTTACATAATATCTCAATGGACTGATATGATAGTACATGTCTATGACAGAGACCTGGTTTTAACTCATGGAATATATTTGTCACCAGGGCATTCGGTAGCAAGCATTATATATGAAAATTCACCACCCGTTAGTTTTGTACTCTTAAACTCTAACTCTCACTTACAACCCAGTGTGATGCAATGTGTGGATCAATTCACTAGCTATCATCTGGGTTTCCCCACGAGGTAAACTACGATAATTAAGTCAACCACTCAAGCAATGAACGTGCATTGTCAATGTTTGTACAATCAGTAATGTGTTCAGTTATCATGTCTTTGCTTGTATAGCTAGTGAAAGAGTTTCTAAATACATGTATCACTTATATTTAGGGATATTCTCTTTGATGTTGGAATTAGATAAATAAAAAGAATCATCATTATTATTATAAGTTAGAATAATAACACACTGTTTATATTAAACCATGCAAGAAATTATCATGGTACTCAATTGGCATTGTTAACACTCCATTAGAATCCCAATGAAGAGAAGTAACTAATTGAATTTTGACATTTAACACTGTAACACAGGAATGAGATTAAAGTGTTCATTATGAAAAGATATTTTTATTGCTGTTTATGTACTAAATATCATATATGTATTAAAATTCAGTTTTCATATTTCTTAACAGAATTAATTCTGAAACTTTAGGCAAAGATAAGCATTTCCCATTGTGTTTTCTGTTATTTTTGTACTTTTATTTTTTTAATCATTAGAAATCTGCTAAATGTTTTGAATTATACTTTGAATTCATTCTTCAGTAGTTCGACAAGTTTATTTCTTTTAAAATAAAAATAGAAACAATGTAACTAGAAATTTAAATAAACAACCTATTAGACTGGTTTCCTTCCCAGTGGATCATATTGACAGTTTTCATCTGTGCCGTGTATGCACTATAGAAAGTCACACCCTCCCTTAGGATGAGATGACTGTGCCAGTAATGCCAAGTATTTAGGACACTTAAAACTGTGAAAGCAATAAGTGTGTCCCATCCATCATGTGCCAAAAATTATACAATTTCCATAAAGAAAAGTTCTTCAGGCTGCCATTCAGAACCTACGCATGCTAATTTTAGACATTTATATGAGATTTATTTGAGCTGTTATTTGAGTTTATAGCATATTAGAAGCAGCAAATTAGAAGTCTTTCTTTGTATATGTATTTGTGTGTACAGTTGGGGGCATGTCAAAGTTAGGAGATATATTAAAACATTGTTCAGGGCAAAGGAAATTACAAAATACAGCGAGTGCAAAGTCCCTAAGGTAGGAACATGACTCATGTCTTAAAATAGAGTAGGAGGAAGTGAGGAAAAAGGAACTAAGTTATGTAAGAACTTGTAGGCCAAGATAAGAATCAATAGGGACTATTGGAGTGTTTTGAGCTGAGAAATGGCATGATTTGAATTAAATATTAAAAGGATTATTGTATCTGTGACAACAGACTTCAGTGGGCATGGGAAAAGTTGAGACATCAGATATCAGAAATCGAAGCAAGTCAACTGATACATGATCTTTATATGGGCCGGAGTAGTTAGTATCAGTAAGGATGTTATAAATAGGTAGATACAGACAATTCTTTAGAGCCAACTGATGTTGGTCATAAAGGTCCTGAGTCATTACATAAAAGTTCAATTATATTTACTACATGTTATTCAAAAGATAAGACAAAGCAACTCACATTTAACATATCCAACCACATTATATGATGGTACCCATTATAAAAAATAAAAGCCAAAGGGGATAGGTTCAAGGGTGGGAGGTGGGGATGGGTGGGGTGGGAGGACTTGGTGGGGTGAACATGGAGACAACTGTACTTGAACAGCAATAAAAATGTGAAAAATAACAGTGAAGAACAGGTATAATCCAGTTTGAACAGATTTCCTCAGAAAGGGTAAAACCAAAGCCATGTTAATGTTTTATTTTAAAGGGTAGACTTCTGTTCTGGGAAAAGTCACTTGCATGGATTAACAAATTATTAGACACTACGAGGAAAAAGGATTTCTACATAATAAAACAATATCTACGCAATACCCTAACAATGAGCTCCTTGAACACAGCCACTGTGTAGTTAATTTTATGTGTCAATTTGAGTAGATCACAAGGTACCCAGATACTGGGCCAAACATTATTTCTGTGGGACCCTGAGCGTGTGTTTGAGTGAAATTAGCATTTCAATCAGTGGACTCAGTTAAGCAGTTTACCTTCTTCAAGGTGGGTAGAAGTTGAGCAACCCCTTGAGGGCCTTCATAGAAAAACGAGGTGAAGGAAGAAAGGATTTGTTCCTTTCTGCACAATGGCATGAAATGGAACATTGATCTCCAGCCCTCCGGGTTTGCAGGCTTTGAGACTCAAACTGAATTACAACACTGGCTTCCTGGGTATCCAGAAGGCAATCATGGGTCATTTCGGCCTCCATAATTGTGTCAGTCAGCCTCTTTCCCTCTTCCTCTTCCTTCTTTATTACTTTGTTAATAACAGCTCCTTTGCTATTATTATTTCTGTTAATGAAATTCTTTACTCGCTTTTCTTCCTCTCTCTCTCTGGATGTGCATATACATACATACATATATACATACATACATATGTATATATATAATTTTACAACTGTTTCAGTAAATTTTAACAGCTTGAACAGAAACTGCACTGATGTAGAATAATCACAAGAAGCATGATGTCTGGGGAAAATTCTTAAAAGCCACCCTGAAGCAGAGGTACAAATTATAGACATGTAGTTATGGGCTACAGAGTAAAAACAGAATGTGTAGCATCAGACTAAAGAATGAGAGACATAGTTGGAGGCTAATGCATAATCTATAGGGTGAATAATGAAGGCATAAATTAATTCAGTATCTCTAGTATTGATAGTAACCAAATTTTATTTGACTATGAATCTAATAATTTTTCCCAAAGTTATTGACAAAACAATTTGCTATTATGAAAATAAATTATATCATGTAGATTGTTTTGTTACATATATTTGAGTAATTGATGATATATTTTATAGCAGTATTATTTGAAAATTATAAAATTCACACTTACTCTAGAAGCATGAGACTATCGGGTACCCAAAAGGCAAATCAACAGAAAATTAGTAGTAAATGATCACTCTGGGCCCATGCCATGTTGGATTCTGTGGGAGAATATACAAACTACTAAGAAATATCACTTTCAGTGTAGAGATTTCAGAAACATACACTTAAAGTAGACGAAAACAAAGTTACATATAAACACAGTGAGAGATTATGGTGATAAAGATTCAATCTGGCAGTTAGATTCTGGGAAATCATTTCTATAGTTTCAAAAATTATCTTGGTGCCCTCGCTACCAGATACACATTTTTAAAAAAATTTAAAGCTGAGTTCTAAACACCAAATCTTCATTGCCAGTTCATACTGGCATTATACCAAACTCCAATATTCTAAGATGAATTTATTAGTTTCTCCCTAGATGAATTTAATAGTTTCTCCCTAATTAGTAATTAGTTTATTACTTTGCTAATAATAGCTCCTTTGCTATTATTATTTCTGTTAATGAAATTCTTTACTTGATTTTCTTACCGGTTAGAAATATTGAAGTCACTTTTACCTTATGCATTTCTTTCCCATTTACTATATCTAATCACCTGCTCTATTCTGTCAATATTCTTAATATTACATATTGCAAAATTTTCTGCCTTTCTGTTCTAGTGTTTGTTGTTGTTGTTAATATCTTGGTTCAGGTTTTCACCATCTGCTTTATCTATTGTGATATCTATCCAAATAATCTCCAGGTATCTGGAGTCTAATCTTCTTAATATGTTCTTCACATTGCCATCTGAGTCATCTCCATAAAGGGTAAACTTCTGTCATTTTCTTTTTTCAAAACCGTTGGTGCTTTATTATCTGCAAAATACAGTTCAACTTCTTTAGCACATCATTCAAAGATCTTAATTACTTAATTCAAATTACCTTTCTGTTTTCATTACTTAAAATCAAATAATCTTCCCATTTTTACCAATTTATCATTTGCATCACTTTTTCCTGAAAGTCAATAGTCAATCATGTCAATGTACTCAATACCTTTCAAATATTCCTTAAATCATTCATTCCCTGTCTTTTTTAATGACAGATATGACCTTGAATTCATTTATTTTAACTAAAATACTGATAAAAATCTGTCTGTTTTAAATTTAAAATTACAGATTTCAGAACTTTAAAAACAAGTGATTTTATCAGCAATCCTAGGGATTTATGTCTGTGACCCTGAACAATAAGTATATTTTTAGTTAAATTTTTATTCAAGTAAAGCATACATATAGAAAAGTGCACAAATCATAACTATAAATGTACTTAATTTGATCTCATAAACACATGCAAGTAAATGAGGACAAGATAAACAGAACAGTAACAGAAACCAGAGTCCCTGTTCCTCTCTAAGACTACAGTTCCCCAAACATAAGCATTAACCTAACTTCTGCCAACAAAAATGTTTTACGTGTTCTGTCCCGATCCCCTTTCCCTTCCTCTGTTATGATAAATTGAATTGTGCAGCATTGCTTTTTTTTCCTGCTTGCCTTAGTTTGCTCAACACTTTATTTGTGAAATTAATCCATGTTATCACATGTAATTGTAGATGTTTACTCTCACTACTATATAATTTATTTACTCTCACAACTGTAAGGATTTATTAATTCTTGAATGAATAAGATATAGTGTAATTATCCATCTCAATATTGAGGGTTATTTATGTTATTTCCAATATTTGGCTATTTTAAAAAGGTCTATGAAAGTTTTAGATGCATATTCGGTGAACTATGGGACTCATTTTTATATGATTTATAGTAGGGTACACAACTGCTACATCAAGGGTATAGTATATTCAGTTTCAGTATAGTCTGCTAAACCAGTTGCCAATGTATTTATGCCAATTCACTTGCTCACAAAAACATGAGAATTTGAGTTGCACCACCCACCTACTAGTACTTGACATTTTGCTTTCTGTATCTGTTGTATTCTATCGAATATGCAATGGTGTCAGTTTGAGGTTTTAATTTTAGATCTTTCTTTTCCAGATGACCAGTGAAACTGAGTACATTTTCTAATGTTTATTGGCGATTTAGATATCTTCTGTTGTGAAATGTTTGTTTAAGTGTTTCCCCATTTTTCTCTTATCTTGGGTGAACTTTGCCTTGTTTCTTTAGAAGAGTTCTTTACATATTCATTTAGAAGGATTCTTTATGCATTGTGAAATTTGAAGATTTATGTGTTGCAAATGTCTTCTCTCACAAAATAGGATGTCTCTTCACTTTTTTATTGGTAATTCTTGATGAAAAGTAACTTCACTTTCTTACATTAATGAAGTAAAATTTATCATCATCTTTTGACTACTGAGTTTGCCTCCCTTTTAAAAAAAAAATCTATCTACTCCCAAATTATAAAATTAACCTTACATCTACTTTCTGGAAACTTCATTATTTTACTTTCAGGTATAAATTTATAATCCATCTGAATTCATTTTGTTTATGGAGAGATTAAAATTCATACTTTAAAACAATGAATAGCCTAGTGACAAAGACCCATTGGCTGAAAAGGTATCCTTCTTTCCCCACTGCACTGCAGTATCAGTTTTTCATACTTTATTGTCAATTTTGAAAGTTTTTGAGTTCTGTATTCTGTTCCAATGATGTAGAAGAGTTAAAATCCAATTAAATTTTGGAAATTATGTTATATGTATTATATGCACTATAAGGTAGTAGGCAAATAATTAGAATTAAGTGCTCACTATTTCTTTAGTAAACCATTTATTTTTGTCTAACAGATAGAATTTTCCTTCTAGGTTTTCAACTAGTATATTTCTCTAATATCTAAACAGTCACCTTGGTTCTTCTGTCATATAAATCTACCCTAACTGTATTACCTTCTTTTGATCTAATTCACTAATAATTCACTTTTATTCACTAATATTATGTTCTATGTCCTAGTTTGCTCAATAATCTTTTCTAATATATGCATGTTTAACCCTAATTGTCTGTGTCCATTCTTAACTAATTCCCCTCAGCTCAACTTTAGATATCACGTGTTCTGGATATTTATCTAGCTTTATCAACTCAAGTTCATTACAATCTTCCAATCTAACTTGAAATGCTTTTCTCTTGAGAAGATTTTTCACACCTGTAAGCTTTTTAATTGTTGTGATAAATTATTTCTTGTTTATATGCAACTCTAATTACTAAATAGAGCATAAAACACATATGCTCAATCTACTCTCTAGTTTTCAGCTAGAATCCTTTCCTAATATGGAACTCTTTTTCTTTTCACTTTTGCTCTGTAAATCCTACCTACTTATTTTATTTTTTCAGATTTATTATGATATAATTAACATATTACATTATGTAAATTTAAGGTGTACAGCATAGTGATTATATATATATTGCAAATGATTACTACAGTAAATTAGTTTACACATCCATCACCTCACATAGTTACATTGGTGTGTGCGTACTGAAAGCTTTTAAGATCTATTTTCTAACAACTTTTAAACACGCAATACAACATTGTATCTGTAGTCACTGTACTATACATTAGATCCCCAGAAAGTACTCATCTTATCACTGTAAGTGTGTACCCTTCAACAACTTTCAACCATGTCCCAACCTTTGAAGCCCTGCCCTTGGCAACCACCAGTCTGTTTTCTGTTCCTGTGCACTTGTTTTTCCTTTAGATTTCTTATATAAATAAGATAATACAGTATTTATCTTTTTCTGCCTGACATATTTCATTTAGCATAGCATAATGCCCTCAGGTTTCATCTATGCTATTGCAAATGACAGGATTTCCTTGTTTTTTATGGTCTATCTATTTGTCTCTTGAGATTGTTCCCATGCCTTGGCTAATATAAGAAATGATGCAATAAACATAGGGGTACAGGTTTCCCTTTGAGATAGTGATTTCATTTTCTTTGCATTAATACCCAAAGATGGAGTTGCTGGATCATGTGGTAGTTCTATTTTAACATTCTGAGGGCCTTGCATATTGTTTTGTAGAGTGGATCTACCAGTTTTCATTTTCACCAATAATGTATAAGAATTCCCTTTTCTCTACATCCTTGCCAGTCTTGTTATCTCTAGGGTTTTTGATAACAGCCATTGTAACAGGCATGAGATGATCTTTCATTCCTGTTATAATGTACATTTCCCTGATCATTAGTGATGCTGGGCACCTTTTCATGTATCTGCTGGCCATTTCAATATCCTCTTTGGGAAAGTGTCTATCCAAGTCCTTTGCCCATTTTTAATTGCATTATCATTATTATTTTGCTGAGTTGTATGTGTTCCTTATGTATTGTGGATATTAACCCCCTATCGTATATTTTCTCTCATTCTGAATATTCCCTTTTTATGTTTTGAAATTCTCTTTTTGCTATGCAGAAGCTTTTTAGTTCAATGTACTTCCACTTGTTTATTTTTGCTATTGTTGCTTTTACTTTTGCTTTTGGTGCAATATCCATAAAATGATTGCCAAGATCAGTGTTTCTTCTAGGAGTTTTATAGTTTCAGTTCTAACACTTAAATCTGGAATCCATTTTGACTTAAATTTTGTGAGTAAATGTCAATTTTTTTTAACCAACGCCAAGATATTACATGTTGAGCTTTTAAAAAGGAAAGACTTCTTTAAAAATATTTTCTGTTTACTTTGGTATAATTGAAATTTAAAGAAAAATATTTGCCATGTTATATATAATGAACCTGTAAAAATATGTCATTTAAATATTTTTACTGAGAATTTAAAAATAAATATTACTACATAATACACAGTCATGAACATTTAAACTATATGGCCTTCATTTTCTAAATCATAATAAACACTGTCCTTCAATTTCCTTCAATTTCCCTTCACCCACCCACTCCCCTTCAATTTCCTTCAATTTCCCACTTTAATTTGTTGTTAATAGCAATATAGTTTTCAGGAAATAAAATAGATTAGAATATAAAAAGTAAAATAATAAAAAAATTTTCTAATAGCAAAAATTACTCATTATGGAGGTCTGCCAAACCACGCATTCCCAAAGAGGTCTTTTCACTTCCAAATGAGCAACATTGGGGTCTTACAGGACACAAAGAAATTTTCTTTATGAATTAACCATCTTAATATTTAAAAATGAGAAACTATTGTTTTGCTTCCTTAGATTTTGCCAAGGACATGAGCCATATTATGATTCTATTTTATGGATTTTGGACACTGTTTCTTGATACCTACTGTCTACCACTCAACTTAGAATATAGTGACATAGTGACAATTTTAGATATTTTATAGGCGTTATACTGGCTGACTCTGTTATTGAAAAGAAAACCACATGAGGCTACTTCACTTCATATCAATTTTACTTAAATGCTCTGTATTCACCCACCCACCTCAATTACCCAAATCCTTCAAATTTCTAGATTTTTTTAATGGGCAGTCAAATTTCAAACGGTAAGTTCCAAGCATCTCTTTGAATCTAGCTTACAGTAGTTACTGACAGTATAATTAGTTTTAGCAATTGTTTATTTCTTATGGGTGAGATTCACTCTTATAACATGTAGTTTGTGATTCATGTTATGGAAATTATTTATCAAATTATAAATAAATTTTTTGAAATAAATATCACACTCATGATTGTGTTATTTCTGGGGAAGGTGAAAAGGTACACAGGAAATTTCAACTGTATGTTTATTTTTTTTTTCTTTTTACAAAAATAGTAAATCTAAAACAAGTAGGGAAATCGTTGAGATTTGATGGGGGTGCATAGCATGTACATGAGTATTTATTACATATTTAAAATGTCAAAACTTAAAGAAAACTTTTTACTCCAGCATTCACATTTTATTTTTAAAGAAATGAGAAAAGCATTCTGACATGTCAGTTTAGCTATCTGACACAGTTGTTTTTTTATAGTCATTTTCACAATGGTAGCTTATTTTAAAGTTTAGCTAGTAACAATAATACAAAATAGTAAAATGGTTTTTTAAATAATTACTCTTAGCACTTTCTCATAAGGACTAGAAGTTTTATTTTGGTTTTTCCTTTTGAGAAAGACTGAACTTTCTTTTTACCTCTAGAGGCACCCAGATTGTTAAAATCATGTTTCCAAAGCCCTATAATATCATGGGAACTTTACAGTAAAGTACATTTTCCCTTATCTGCTTGGTTGTCAGAGCTACTAATTTTTTCTTTTTTAAAAAACTTAAATTGGATATCATTGCACACTCACATGCACTTGTGATGAACCATACAGAGATTCTGTAGACCCTTTACCCAGTTTTCCCCACTGGTAATATCGTATATAACCACTACAAAATATCACAGCCCAGAAAGTTACACTGATAAGGTCCATCAAATACGCATATATATATAGACTTCCGGCCAAGATGCAGGTGTAGGTAGACACTCTGTGCCTCCTTGCACAACCAAAGAAGGACAACAACAAATTTAAAAACAAAAAACAATCAGAACTGCCAGAAAATCGAACTGTATGGAAGTCCGACAACCAAGGAGTTAAAGAAGACATATTCATCCAGACCAGTTGGAGGGGCGGAGGCTGGCAGCTGGGCAGAGAGGACTCACAGCAAGGAGGGGCGGGCAAGGCGGTGGCTCACGGACCCAGCAAGGTGGTGCATTACGGACTGGGTGGTCCCACATTCACAAGCAAATAAACCCGGGAGAAACAGATGGGGAGCGACACAGACCAAGCAACCCACAGCCCCAGCTCGGGGAAATAAAGCCTCAAACCACCAATTGAAAACACCTGTGGGGGTTGAGGCAGCAGCAGGAGAAACTCCCAACCTCATAGGAGAATTCATTGGAGAGACCCACAGGGTTCTAGAACGTACACAAACCCACCCACCTGGGAATCAGTACCAGAAAGGTCCAATATGCTTGTGGGAAGCGGGAAAAGTGAGTGAAATCAGGCAGAGAGCAGAGCAAACGCCATTGTTTCCTCTCAGACCCCTCCCCCACATACAGCATCAGAACCCAGCGACTGTGTTGCCCCACCCTGGTGAACACCTAAGACTCTGCCCCTCAGACGTAACAGGCGTGATAAGATGAAAAAAATGGCCCAAATGAAAGAACACATCAAAGCCCAGAAAAAAATACAACTAAGCAATGAAGAGATAGCCAACCTATCAGATGCACAGTTCAAAGCACTGGTAATCAGGATACTCATAGAACTGGTTGAATTTGGTCACAAATTATATGAAAAAATGAAGTGAATTAAAGGAATTTCACTAAGTGAAATAAACTAAAATGTACAGGGAACCAATAGTGATGGGGAGGGAAACTGGGACTCAAATCAATGGAGTGGACCAGAAGGAAGAAAGAAACATCCAACCAGAGAAGAATGAAGAAACAAGAATTTTAAAAAATGAGGAGAGGCTTAGGAACCTCCAGGGGATCAACATCCAAATTATAGGGGTGCCAGAAGGGGAAGAGGAAGAGCAACAAGTGGAACAGTTATTTGAACAAATAATAAAGGAGAACTCTCCCAGTCTGGCTAAGGAAATAGACTTCCAGGAAGTCCAGGAAGCTCAAAAAGTCCCAAAGAAGTTGGGCCCAAGGAGGAACACATCAAGGCACATCATAATTACATTACCCAAGATTAAAATGAAGGAGAGAATCCCAGAAGCAGCAAGAGACAAGGGGACAGTAACCTACAAAGGAGTTCCCATCAGACTGTCCCCTGATTTCTCAAAAGAGACCTTACAGGCAAGAAGGGGCTGGAAAGAGGCATTCCAAGTCACGAAAGGCAAGAACCTACATCCAAGATTGCTCTATGCAGCAAAGCTTTCATTTAGAATGGAAGGGCAGATAAAGTGCTACCCAGATAAGGTCAAGTTAAAGGAGTTCATCACCACCAAGCCCTTATTATATGAAATGTTAAAGGGACTTATCTAAGAAAAAGAAGATAAAACACATGCACAGTAAAATGACAGCAAACTCACAGTTATTAACAATCACACCTAAAACAAAAACAAAAACAAACTAAGCAAACAACTAGAACAGGAACAGAACCACAGAAATGGAGATCGCATGGAAGGTTATCACCAGGGGAGTGGGTGGGGGAGAGAGGGGGAAAAGGTACAGAGAATAAGTAGCATAGATGGTAGATAGAAAATAGACAGGCGGAGAGTAAGAATAGTATGGGAAATGTAGAAGCCAAAGAACTCATATGTACGACCCATGGACATGAACTAAAGGGGGGGAATGTGGGTGGGGGTGTGCAGGGTGGAGGGGAGTGAAGGGGGAAAATGGGACAACTGTAATAGCATAATCAATAAAATACATTTAAAATATAAAAATTGCATACATACATATGCATTTATACCTATATGCATATGTATGATATATGTATGATATATAGGTTTATACCTATATGTGTGTTTATACATATGTACATATGTATGATATATACATGCATATATTTGCACTTATATATAAGTATGTGCACTTATTTGTATGTGTGTGTGTATTTTGTTCTATGCAATTTTATTGTATATGTAGATTTATGTGATCCATTTCAATGTATTATTATTATTTAAGGCATATTATTTATGGCTTATTTTATATATATTGTGGAAAGATTACATGACATGAATTTGGGTAGTGATTCATTTTAAATTAATTTTACCTACATGGAGTGTAGAAGTAAAATTATGCCAGTATAAAGTTCTTACATAAAAAAAAGAGTTATTTGTTCTATGGGAAAAATATATGACATGGCACTCTTCAAATTAAGAATATGAAATATCCTGTTCATTTACAGTAAGCACTTGAAAGCTATTATTTCAGTGCTTACAAGAAGAAATCATCTGAACAAGCTAAATTCAATTACTTTTCTTTAACTCATTACAGAATCGCAGTTGCAGGGGTAACCACCACCCCACACATTCTGGAGAGGTCAATGCATATAGACAATCACAAGCAATTGAAACTGGCCTTTTTTAAAAGCAGGAGCTGCTAGAGGTGGTACAGGTAGACACCCTTCAACCCTCAGTTCGACCAGTTGGGCAAGTGCAGTGCGGACTAAGCGGGGAGCCAGAGGCTCACGGAGGCCTTAGTGAGCCAGAGTCCAACACTTTTGTACATATCGCTCCTGGGAATTTCACCAGGTTCTCAGGGTAAAGAACCATAAATCCACTGGTGGACCTGGTGGGAGGAAGGGATAATAACCATTCTAAAATATGCTCAGATCCTTCTCCAGAGAAAAAAGATTTAACAGAACCTCATTCTACCTGGGAGGAGGAGGAACAATTATTCAAATCCCATCTAGCCTTCCTGGCATACTTAAAATACAAGGGGAAAAAAAACAAAGAAATGCTGTGAAAATCATAGCTTAGGGAGGGACACAGGACCATTTAAATACGAGAATTAATAATAAAACTGTAGAATGCATTTTTTACATCCACTCATACACATACTTTATTACCATATCAATAGGGCTCATCTAATAACAGTCGATTTTAGCTGAATGAGCTGTAAGCCATAAAATCTATTGTTTCTATTAGTACATAGGACACTAGAGGAATTTGAAGCATCTGGCGTCTACACACACAGCAAATAATACAAACAACTCAACTTCCCGACAGATTAACATAAAAGCTTACACTAAAAAACCTTTGCCTCTGTTCGCATTGCCTAATCCATCATGTCTGGCTTTTATCAAAAATCATAATACATATTAAAAGGCAAGAGAAACACATTCTGAAGAGAAAAAGTAAACATCAGAACCAGAACCACATAGCACTGTTTTTAGAATCATCAGACTGCAATTCAAAATAACTACATCAAGGCTTTAATAAAACAATAGACAACATGCAAGAACAGATGGGACATGCAAGCAGAGAGATGGGAACTGTCAAAAAATTATCAAGAGTAAATGTTCAGAAAAACTGACAGCAATACAGAGTGCCTCCAACGGGCTCATCAGTTGACTGGAAAGGGCCAAGGACGGAGTCTGTGAGCTGGAACATCTGTCAGCAGAAACTTACAAAACTGAAATTAAAAAAATAATAATGGAAAAAAATAGCCCACATCCCCCCAAAACAGTCAAGAACTATGGGGCAATTTCCAAAGACATAACTTTTATTTGCAATGCCAGAGGAGAAGAAAAAAGGAACAAAGCAAAAGAAATAGTTGAAATAACAATGGCTGAGAATTTTCCAAAATGAATAATAAACACCAAAATGCAGATTCAAGAAGCTCCGAGAATACCATGTAGGGTAATTGCCAAAAAACTATACCTACGCATGTCATATCCAGGCTGAAGAAAGCCAAAGACAAAGAGAAAATCCCAAAAGAAGTCAGACAAATTAAGAATAGAATACTTTCTGTAGCATATCAGAAAAAAATTGACAAGTGAAGATAAACCGTAATTAAAAAAAACTCTACCCGAATTTTGAATATCTGATCTGAATTTTAACATGGTTCTAACCAAATTATGATATTTTACAACCTAGATTGAGACATATGGATATACTGTGTAGTCAGAATGCTACAATTTATTTCTAGAGTATCCCAATAGACTTAAAAAAAAATAAGGGGCTTATCTGAGTGATGGTGTTATGATACAAAAAGATCATCCAAGTTTTAACTCACAGTCACATGTCCACATTCTATGATTTTGAAAGTTTGCAGTGAGTCCTAGTCTCCGAGTGAATCGCAGCACAAGGGATAGCAGACCTCATCTGCAGCGGAAAGCCACTGAGGAGTTCTGGTCACAGAAGGCAGGGTTCACTCGGCGCTTACAAGCCAAGGAATTGGAATGTGTTATCTCAACAAATAACGAGGAGCAGCTTCTAGGATTAAAAGATTGCCAGATAATGAAGGAATATCTTGAAAGTGAAATAAACACTCAATACCCACCGAAATCTTAAACAAGCCCTTCATTACACTGCTGGACCTTTCAACACCAGTGCCAATCACATACCTTGCTCATGCAGATTCCTAAAACTAATAATTATATATTTAAGCAAACCTGAAATACACAAAACTGTGCTTAAATTTGGTTAAAGCTTATTAAGTATTATCAGACACAAAACAAAAATTGAACTCTTTTAAATGTCGAAAGCCTTGCAATTCCATCAGTCAAGGATTTTGTATTTCTTAGTAATTCTAGTAACTTTGTTGCATTCAAGTTTTGCGTTAATGAGGACAAACAATCAAAAGGAAAAGGAGGACTCGTTTGCTGAGATCAAAGGTATACGTTCTTTTTCAAAAATTTCCTGTCTGAAATTTTCCTACGAAAGAAAAATAAGAGCTTCAGATCTTATTTTCAAGGAATCTTAATATGTTAATTACAGTCATTAAGAATAATAAACCTTAGAATCCCACACATTGTCAGACCTAAAAAGCTAGTGAAGCAAAAATTTATCATTTACTAATTTGGCCTTAAAACATACTACAGTTTTAGATTTAAAAATAATAACTTACTACAAACAGTTGCAAAACTCTTGGCTCTTGACAGCTAATAAATTTTTACTTGTTTTCCTTTCAAATTAAAAACAATTAACTTTTAAAAACTTTACTATAGAGTATGTGCCTTTATTGTTAGCTTTAAAAAGATTTCAGTCCATTAAAAGTTTTACATTTCCAAATTTTTACAAAAGATTTTTAAATGGCATCAGTTATGCCAGCCTTCAATTAGGAAAGCCCCTTAACCTTAGCAACAGATGTTAAAATTTTTTCAATCCCGTTTTCTCTTTCTTGGTAAAAGTAATGAATGCCACTTCCATGTTTGGTTATAAAATGCTCTGCATGAGAATTCACGTTCTCTTTCGTCATTTGATCTGCCATGTCCAGCAGAACATTCGGGAGAGAATACTAGACGATGCAGCTACAACCTTGTAAATGTCAGGATCCCCAGGTAATTGTTTAGTTGGGAACTGTCCAGAAAGACACTTGACTGCATTGGACTCTTGTGTGAATGAAAAATGCATTTCTGTTATACTCTGCCCCTACTATTTCGGGATTGTGTCATTAACTACCTTTAATTAAACTAACAAAACCATTGTAATGCATTTTCTGATCAATCAGGCAATAGGTATGCTACTGTTAAAACAAGATGCGACCCTCATCTGCCAATAGCCACATAATCACGTGCAAGTCACATAACGTGGACTTTTAGTTTCATTATTCAGAGAAACTGGGATAACTGCTTTATGTGGCCAATGGGGCCAGACCAGCTTAACTTTTGAGAAGCCTGTATATTAGCTCTAAGATCTGAGATTGTAAATTTTGTTATTTATATTGACAAAATTGTTGAAAGTATTCTAAAGTCCATTATAAGCTCAACACATTGTGAAAGTTATCAGGGAAAGAATCATATGCTGTTTCTACTAGTAAGTATTATTCTACCAAGTAATATCAACTACTACCATTTTCATGGTACTAACCCATAAAATGATTTACTATAAAATAAAAGTAGAAAATATTAAAATACTAAATGTCTCTATAGGACATTAATTTCTCTTTTTAATTTATTGGTATTTTTTAGAGAGAGGAAAGGGAGGGCGGAGGAGAGGGAGAGAAGCATCAGTTGGCATACACTCTGACTGGGACCGAACCTGCAATCCAGGCATTTGCCCCGACTGGGAATCAAACTGGCAAACGAGGTTGGGAGGACTATGCCCAGTCAACTAAGCTATACTACCAGCAGCTACAGAACTTCAATTTCAACATGATTATAAAGATTGTACGTAACAATAAAAGAAGACACAGACATGGATGTTTTATGTGAGTCATGACTGGTGGGGGAAATAGGTTGAAAGTTGTGGGAAATGAAAAGGGGAAGCACATTAGCATGGAAATTCAGGGAACACAACACACTCACATTTTGGAAGCAGCCATAGCCACCATAGTCAAAACAAGGAAACACCTAAGTGCCTTCCACAGATGATTGGAAAAAGAAGTCATGATTGTGTAGCTAAACTATCTGATATTTCAGGCATTAACAAACCATGTCCCGAATCTAGTCTACCACCTGTTTTTATATGGTCTGCAAGCTGAGAATGATTTTTATATTTTTAAATAATTGGAAAAAAACTTGAAAAATATTTCATGACATTCAAAACTCATTTTAAAATTAAATGTCAGTATCCATAAATGAAGTCTTATTAGAAACAGCCGCACACAGCTGCTTTTTTTAATTTTTGTAGCAGCGTTCATGATACAACAGAATCAACTAGTTGCTATAGAAACTGTATGGCCTGCGATGCCAAAAATATTTACTACCTGGCCTTTTGCAGACAAGTTTGCCAATTCTTGCTTTATTTTTTGGCTATAATGCTCACTTTAGTAATTTGTAAAATGTAATAGATAATATGAAAAGTTGTCTGCAATAATGCTTAGAGATAACAGAACATTTTTAAAAATATCAGTGTTTTCCACTTTTTGTGTAGTCTTTTGGAAAGGACCTAATCTTTGAAATCAGTCAGACATCAGATTGAATTTGGGATCCTTCATTTACTACTGCCTTGACTTTATACAAGTCACTTAACTTTGTGAATTATTTTTCCTCTACTACAATGTTGATAGTTACTCATAGAGTTGTAAGGATTAAGTGATATGACATATGATTGGACCATTAAGTACAGTCACAGTTAATATTTTTATTATTTGCCCATAAGACTGTAAATACACATTTTGATCTGAAATTCAGATCATTTGTAGTCTTGTTTAATAAACTCTTTTCAATATTCAGAGGTTTATGAAATTTTAGAATTTTTTTCTTATAATGGATTAAAGTCTAAATATTGTGCATACTTTCCTTAAGGACATAGTTCTATAATACATATATGATATAGCTTCACACAAAAAAGGTTCTGTTTCTAGAGTATTTCAGAGGCACACCCAAGATTTCTCTGGTTTCCATCAGCAGAACTGATTTTTGGAGATCAAGCTAAGCATCAATTCCTGCATCATTACTTGTCCTTCAGCATTTTACTGCACCAGTGAGATTTACTTTGAATATTTTGTATGTTTGTTTAGTATGATTTCTGGAGTTTTTATTTTAGTATTTTATAATAACTTAATCATATCTTAGTTGTTTGGACATTTTACCTACTATATGATTTTACATTAAATATACTAAATACTATTTGTATATAGGTATACTTAACTACACATAACACACATTAAGACAGTGTATACTTCAATGAATACTGAAATAGAAAATACAAAAAAATCATCATTAACTAGTAAAACCAGTAGTATCATAAATGGTGTTTCTTCCTGGCTGGTATGGATCAGTGGATTGAGTGCCGGCCTGTAAACCAAAGGATCACTGGTTCAATTCCCAGTCAGGGCACATGCCTGGGTTGCAGGCCAGGTCCCTGGTGGGAGTGGGGTATGTGAGAGGCAACCACACATTGCTGTTTCTCTCCCTCTTCTCTTTCTCCCTCCCTTCTCTTTCTCCCTCCCTTCTCCTCTTTCAAAAAAATAAATAAATAAAATCTTTAAAATTTTAAAAATAAAAGAAATATATTACTTTTTCATGACTACAGGCATTCAATAGGTGCCTATAGCCAGCCACAGTACTTGTGAGACAGTGATGTGGAACTCAGCAGAGGTCTAAAGGACAGGGCTCACGTGCTCCCTGCATTCCCCATCCATATCACTGGCACCACCCATTCCACTGCATACACTCCCATCTAGGTTGCTACTGCTTTTCTGGAAATGGTGCAATTGAGTCAGCTGCGTGTGCCAAATGAGATGAAGTGGGAGCTAAGAGGCAGTTTTTGCACCAAGGCAGAAAAGTGGGAATTCCACTATGGCTTCCAGAGATATTTTCCTAATTAAGCAAATCTGGTAATGTTTCCATTTTTAAAAATCTTTATTGCCCTTTCATTGCTGAAAAATAAAGGTCATGCTCAAAGCACTTCTCAGTCACATTCTCTCTTTTGTCTACTTTTATTTTTCTTCCTCCAAACACAACATGTTCTACTTAATGATATCTCATCTCTCCGCCCCCCTTCCTTCATGTTTCCCTCAGTCTATGATTCTTGCTCTCCCTGGAAATTGCTCTCTTCCCAGACTCACATGATAAACTCCTACTCAAATTCAAAAGCCAGCCCCAATGCTTATTGCTTGTTGAATCTTTCTGTGAATATCCTCATTAATTGTTTTCGTGGTACTTGGTTTATACCTCTACTCACCATATTTTATTTACAATAATTTGTTCACACCTGCCTCTCATTTAGTTGTGAGCTCTCCAAGGGAGAATGTCATATTGTTTTTCAGTTTTGACTTTTCAGTATCAAGCATGGAACCTGACACATGGTTCCCATCAATACTGGCTGATTATACAAAAAAAAATTGTACTTTTTTTGTAAAATGATAAGGTTTTAATACAAGCCCTCTGCTTAATCAAATAGGCACTTGTAAAAAAGGTGTTATCATATTTTTACACTCCCTTTTTTTGCCCTTTTGACTTTCTAACATAGCAGCTTTTTCCTTCCATTATTGGTTATCATTTCTATATTATTACTTTATCATATGCTAGCAATGGTTTTGAAGGAAAAGGATATAAACTCAAATACATGCCTGCACGTACATAGGTTGGTTAGTATTCATTTAGTGCTTTCATCCCTGAACTTTTCAGAATTTGTCCACATCTAAAACTTACTCATCTAGAACTGCAAAACAACATCCTCCAAGAAACTTGTAGGGAGAGATAGATGATCCCCCATTTCTTAACTTCATAAAAATATCTTTTTCATTCATAAAATAACTAGTGTGGCTTATTTTAAGCCACTTTTGGATGAATGTGCAGTATCACATTGCTGTTATTTTTATCACCTTGCATCTAATGTAAACATCTGGTCTCACTGTTATGTATGTCATTATTAACATTCATTGTACTATAAAGGAAATTATTGCATATCAAAAGAGTATGCTGAATGTAGAAATCTAAATTTAAAAAATGTTTTCAAAAATAAAAATGCTTTCAGTTGTCTTGTCTTATAGAACAATAACATAATTTTCATAAATAAAATATTCTAGGGAAGTTAAATTCAATGAACCATACTTTTTTAAAATTTTGTTTTCATTCAAAACAAGGAATATGGCAAAAAGGAAAAAGGACTCATGGACATGGAGAACAGTGTGGCGACTGCGGGGAGAAGGAAGGTATAAGGGGGACAAATGGTAATGGAAAATACAGTACAAATTTTACAAAACAAGTTTTTCTACTTTTGGTAAATTATTATCTACGGTGACAAAAATACATTTTCCTCTTTATAGTTTAAAGCCTTTGAAAAGTGGCTTTCAAATATGCATCTAAAAATGTATCAAAATTGAGACAATAAGGAAAAGTTGTTAGAAATGTTTTGCAAATTCTAGTCTTATGTTTTCACTTACAAAATGTATAATCTTGAAAATGTCTTTACCTTCTGTAAATGTCCCTGGTTTATTTATAAAATTTTGCTTCTATTGCTTTCATTTCAGTGTTGTTGCTTCATAGGGTTATGCTGAAGAGTATGAGCCAGTATAGATCAGGCCAGCAGTGTAAATGACTAAAATGGAACTGTTAAAATACTATAGGGAGGGGTGAGGTCTGTGGCCAGTCTTATTTAAATGACTTAAAGTTTAAATATTAAGAATTAATTTATTATTATTGTCATTTTTATTATATTCATTATTCCATCACTTGATGTAAACTAATAGTGATGCATTCTATTGTATTGATTGTGTGATGCTACATTATATTTTGGCTGGTTATAATTACCAGAAGTTATGTTAAATAAGAATGTGTTCGATTAAAAATTCAAAGAAGTTAATACTACCCATACTTTATCATAATGAAAATACATACAAAAAGAAATAAAATTATTTCAGTGACCATTTTTATACCAATATTTAAATAAAAATAAAATAACAAATTCATATATGATTGTATGATGCACATTAAAATTGTTAAATAAAATGTAAATGCCAGGCTACACAAAGGCAAAATAACAACCTAAGTGTTTTTGGATTGCTAAACAAATTATTAATATGTAATGATATCTTTTATTTGTTCAAAATAAATGCATATTTAAATGATTTTTCATATGCATCTGTGAAGAGGAAAATATAAATAAGAGTTATGGAGCACCTCAGAATCACTGCCACACAACATTAGTAATACGTTCACTGCACGTAGCTCAACCACCTCTCCTCCACCTGATGAAATGAGAGTCACTGAAGCAACTATTTAGAGCTGGTTGAGAGCTGCCTCAGGTACATGTTGATAGTATTTTTTTCCATATTAAAGGAGGCATTTCCCTTTCAAAAACACTGTGGGGGCTCGTATAATTGGGCATTTCATAGGGAACTATCATTGCCTTAAAGACCATTGAGACTGAAGACAACAGAGCAGATTTTAGGACACTAATTTATAATACTGTCATTTTTTACTCTGCCGGTTAATAGTTTTTTCCTCTGGTCTACTGAAGAAATGGCCTTTGATATAAACTATGAAACCAATAGGATTGTATAAAAAAAGTGTTGCTCCTAATTTATTGTTCCTAATTTATAACCACCTATGGTTTCTAATCTTTTAAGGAGTAATGTGGAAACATGTTCAATAAATAAGCGGAAGAGATAAAATTTGTGGAGTTATTCGGGGAAAGTGAAACCAGGCTTTGCCAGATTAGAGTAAAATAACTGTGCTGGCAGATTTTCACTGAGCTAAAACTGATTTCTCCGTTAGGTCGGAGAAAACTACTCTTCTCACTAAAAGATTTATTTTACTCTTTTCTCTTAATCTGGATAATCTCAGTTGATATATATCCTGTTTAGATATTAGGGAGAGAATGAAACTATGTCAACTCACACAAAGGATTAAGTACTCATTACAGAAAGATCCCTCCACCAGTGTTTGAATCCATGGGTACCACAGAAAATCTGAATGTTGGAGATACCAAACTGATAAGTACAGAGAATAATTAGCCAACCTTATGTAAACATTCTTTTAAATATAAAATAAGTATATATTTTAAGAGTAGATATTTTATAGAAGTGACACGCCCTACCAAAAAGTTAGTCAAGAATGATAGTCAGCCCTGGCTGCTCTGACTCAGTGGGCTGAGCACCATCCTGTGAACCAAAGGAATACTGGTGCAATTCCCAGTCAGGGCACAAGTCTGGGTTGTGGGTCAGGTCCCCGGTAGGGGCCCCGTGACAGGCAGAAACACACACTGATGTTTCTCGCCCTCTCTTTCTCCCTTCCTTCTCCTCTCTCTAAAAATAAATAAATAAAATCTCAAAAAAAGAATGATAGTCATCATGATAATATCCCTGTGTAAAAATGCTTATTTGATATTTTAAATGATTAAAATGTATCACCTGGAATAGTCAAGAGATATGAAATAAACCCATTTCAGGTCTTATTATGTCATTAATTAAATGACTTTCATACTTAATAATGATTAGTTGAGCACAATATGTACCGTAATAAAGCCATATATAAAATCTAGATTTAGCTTCCTTTTAATGTAAGATTACCAAATGTAAAACAGAAGAAACACTTGGGAAGCTGAATCATGATTAATGGTTTTTCTACTGAATAAGGTAAGGGGAAGGTATTCTACTTTAAGAAAATAGGATATGTCAAGGTAAGGTGGTGGGAAAGAGCACAATATGAGAGGGAAACTCTCAGTACTTCCTTATCAATCTAAGGAGAGATAAGCAGGGATCAAAATATGAGAATATATTTTGCAGTGCTAATAAATTGAGATTTCTGGTTGGCAACAGAAATTAGAAAGTATTTAATATTTTTGAATATAGAATACATAGAGAAAAAAAGGACACAAGAAAGTCAGGATCAGAAATCTCTATAGGCAAAATGATACTTCATTCCTTCTTGAATGTCCATTAAAAAGAAATATAAAATACACAATGAGAAAGTTCTAATAACAGGAAACTAGGGATATATGCACCTTTTTATACCACAGAATTTCAGAGAACTTAATTAGTGAAGCAAAACTATTTTTATACAGTTGCTATTATGTCCTAGATACTCCAATGTAAAAAAAAATATATGGATGCATCAAACATGTTCTGAATATATTAATATTTTGAGAAACTTGGTTAAATAAATAATCAAAGAGCATGTAAGTACAGTGATCTAAAAAACAGAGACCATCATGGAAGCAATGATGTGGACACCAACCTGGCATATGTGTCCAAAAGTATTGTCTGTCTGAAGCATATTAATAAGTTTCAGGCTTACTGCTCTTAAAACAAAATAAACACAATCAAATTAAATCAATAAACGTTTTTTCTCTTTGCTTATTTCACATTGAAATTTGGTAGGAGTGAGGGGAATGAATGTATTCTGCTCCCACATGCTCATGCCTGATAAAATCTTGCAACCAGACTATTAAAAATTCCTAATGTTAATAAGAGACAGTTTAGTAAAAATATTTTTAAAAATGTGAATAGATCTTTCACAGAAAGAGAATATTCAAATGGACAATAAGCAAAAAGCAAAAAGAAAGATACTTAATGCCACTTATTAGCAGGTGAATGAAAATTAAAATCACACAAGTATACTATTATAACAATCATTGAGGGGCTAAAAAGGAAAATACAAAATACATCAAGAGTTGGTGAGAATATGAAAAAATGGGGACCTTACTACTTTGTGGGTGGGAATATAAAGAATACAGCACCTTAAAGAGTTTTTTGCACTGGCTGGTGTGGCTCAGTGGATTGAGTGCCAGCCTGTGAACCAAAGGGTTGTTGGTTTGATTCCCAGTCAGGGCACATGCCTGGGTTGTGGGCCAGGTCCCCAGCTGGGGGCATGTGAGAGGCAAGCACACATTGATGCTTTCCTCCCTTTCTTTCCCCCTTCCCTTCCCCTTGGTCTAAAAATAAATAAATAAAATCTTTTAAAAATACAGAATTTTTTGGCAGCATCTATTAAAACTGAACATACCATAGTCAATAGAATGGAGAGGATTTCTATATCATTATTAATTTGATATAACAACTTACTATAGGTACCCAATCTCATTTATTTCTTTTAATAACCTTGATGCCTTGCTTTTTTCCATGGAGGAAACAGAAATTTAGAGAAGTTAAACAGATATAGTCATTAAGAGTTTGAAGTCAGATTAATATTGGTTCAAAATCAAACTTTGTCATTTCATAACAGGTTACCTTTGGGCAAATTACTTTGCCTCTCTCTGCCTCAGGTACATAATTAATAAACCAGAGATAGTAAGGGTATACAAGGATATTTTGACAATTAAATAATGTAATGCATGAAAAACTCTTTGCAATATCCTGAAATAAGTAATATAATAATGATTATTATAAAAATTTTAATGTATCTAGCAATAAATTTAAGGAATTAATTTAATTTAATTTTAGAATATATTAGACTTTACACCATAAGATAAATAAAAGCTTGAGTAAATGATGATGCACATTGATGATAATTCTATTAGGAATTCTATTGTCTTTACAGCTTATTTTAACTACTCAGTATATTTACTTTCATGTTCAAGATAAAACATTTATAAAAATAAAATTTTATGATAAAATTTAATACATTATCACAGAAATGTAGAGATACAACTCTCTTCTTACTCATAGTTTAAGAAGCATAATAGGGGCTAAGGAGTATAAATTGACTTTATTGAATCTCATCATCAGAGGTCGCCGTGGGTGGGGAGAGATCAGCTTGACAGTAGGTCTTGACCCTCCAGGATCATTACAGCCCTAATAATGTCACTTATCTCTCCTTTATACTTTGAACTTTTGTGTAATATTTTGTTTGAAACAAACATTCACTATTACCAAAGATTGAATAATATTTTTTTCACTGTAATAACTAATGACAGATACTTTCTCTCAAGACAAAACAACAGCAAATGTTAGGTCTAAGGGTTTTTCCAATAACCGCGATTCGAGATGTCTTCCATATATCCCCATTATTGTTTAACAGGATTTTTTCTGAAGCAATATATATTTTAAAATATACCTAGACACAACTATTTAAAATTACATTAATATTATATATTTTTATACTTGGAAGTACAAAAAATAAAGAGCTGTTAAATCATTGCTTTGGTGTTCAGAAACATGAGTATTTGGTGGGTTCTATTTGACATTTTGAAGTGTGTGTTTAAAGTTAAATGCATTAATTTTTACTAATTCTCATGGTTCATTTCAAACATATCAAAATAAGAAAGACTAGCATAATGATCACCATGAATCCAATGAACAACTTCAGCAATTATTAAATAATGGACAACAAGATTTCATGTATATGATACAAGCCTTTCCCTTCCCTGAATTATGTTTAAATTAAAGCATCTCGGACATCATTTAATTTTACTCATAAATATTTATAGATATATGTATGAGAGTATTTTTAAATGAACATAATAGCAATATAATGTCACACTAAATAATTAACAATAATTCCTTCATATCGTCAAAGATCTAGTCAATGATAAGTGTTTTCGCCTTTCAATTTACAATCTCCAGCATGTAACTTGAAGTAATGGTCCATCTCAGTTGATACCTATCAGCTGTTATCTCTCCCTAAAAGAACATTTTTAGATATCTTTTTTCCCATTCTCTTCCCCACTCCATGAAACTTTATTTTCTCTAACATGTTAAATAACTGTTTATGCACCGTGGCTCTTTGGAGGGTCAAATGACATTTTAATGTCTAAAATGCTTTTGTGCACCAAGAACAAAATTTCTGCCTAACTCCTTACATATTTTTGATAAATATGTCATATCTTACACTGGGAATTTTATAGCACACTTTTAATTTTATAGCCATCATTTACTCTTAGTTCTAATAAATTTAGATTTAATGCTCACCCCAGTTCTTATGTGATTCTCTCTCAAATAACTTTTATTTTAAAACTTCATTCTAAACTTGATTACTCAAGAGTTGTTTTGTTCATGGGAACATCATCCCTTGATTTCTTTAATATTTATAATAGTTGCTTTCACATTTCAAAATCAGTTGGTTCATATATTTTTTTCTTGGACTTTTTCAATATAATACTTCTTTGTCCTCTGGCACAAAGTACTGTTGTCCAGATGGCTAAAGCAATTTGATTTTCTTTCTAAGTGGCTCCATTGTTTCACTTAAATGATCAAAAGATATTTTTTTGAAATCTATTAATTTTATTGGGATCCATTCTTGTGTTGCCCATTCTAGTTTATTATTACTTTAATATTTATTCATTATTAGTTTAGTATATTTTAGCGTATCTGGTTTATTTTCCCAGGAGTCATCAAGTATTTTAAATATTTACTTTCATTTTGCTTTGCACAAACTTTTCTTGAAGAATGGTTGTTAGAATGTGTACTACTCAATTACTTTGGTTCTTTTGGTGAAGTTTAATTATATGTATGCTGGACTTTGGTATGTCTTCACTTCTATCTGTCAAATTTAAAGAAAATCTCTTTCGTTTCCTTTTGATTACAAAAACTATCCTTTGGTCTATCTCCTTTTCTTTTAAGGTAATGTATACAGCATTTTGATATTTATTTATTTGTGTTCCTTCTAGCTCATTTTCAGCTGGTATTTTTTCCTTCTTTTGCTTGTCATTTCTTATTCTTTACTAAAGTCTCCTGTGGTTTTTAAAATTTAATTTATTCAAAGACATTTCTTTTAAGGTGCTCTTTAAAGATTTGTCTTTTTCTGCTATTCTTTCATATTCCTTTTTTAATCTTCTTTCACTTTAAAAGTTATTTTAGCTTATTTTGAAGCATCGGGTGATAGTTTTCTTCTCCTGTACATTTTTGGTACAATTTTATTGCCTGTATGGATGACATTCTATTTTTTATTCTCTTTCCTTTTATAATATATTGTGTAGAATTTGACAGCAACTTTTTCCTGTCGCTCATGTTTATGTGATGTGGATTTTCTTGCAGTTTTGCAGGGAACAAGTAGGTTAGGGAGCTTTTCCAGGTTAAAGCTCTAGACCTCTTTCTCTGTTATTTTTAGGAACAATTAAATTCCTAAATTGGCTTTTTACTGGCCTTTTTTATTTTAAAAGTCTGCATTCTCTGAGCCCCTTCTCCCTGCTCTTTCTTTACCCCATTGCATGTATCCTGCTCATGTTGGAGAATAAAGATTTGTTTCAGGAAGATTTACTCACAAAGCAAATAATACATATTATGCAGAATACTCATCAGCACTAATTTTCTCTTTACTTTCTTTCCTTCCAAGTTATGATTATGTTCTCACACTGGATTGTCAAGCTATGGAGAGAACACCAGGTGCTGAAAGAAGTATTTCCTAGTTGTCAGTGCTGTAAGAAGCCCCGCTGCCTCCCTCTAACTCCTCCCACAACCTTATCCATGTGACAGATTTGACATTGTCTGGGGGTTTGTCCCTGCCCAGCAGTACCATGAAATCCATGGGAAAGCCTGCTGCACAGTGGGGACTGGGAGAACTGAGTCAAGCTTTTCGGAATCATCTGGACTGTGCTTAGTACAACACATTCAACACTGGTAGACAATAGAAAGGGCAACAACCCCATAAGGACAGGAAGGCAGAGATAGGTTTTTGGTAATGATAACTGAGACAATCTCAACAGGATACAAAAATAAATTAAATGAAGACAAAACAATCTGGTTGTAGCATAGGAAGAAAGAAAGGAATGTGTGATGGAATAGAGAAGCAACGATAAGCCAGTATAAAGCTGTGCTATCGCAGTGGGGAATATAATCTCTGTTTTAGTTTAATTAACACTTTATTTTTCTCCCCCTTTGAGGTGCTACCTTCCACGAAGAGTAACAATCGTGGCCAACATCACAGTTTAGTTTCCAATTGGTACATAAAATAATGGACATTGTGCCACAGCAAAATGGTGGCTGGCAGGAGTTGTGTTTCTTCTGTGTTGGGATGTGAGTTCTTCACCTCACCAAAGGACACACTTAGATGCTCTATAGCACAGCGGTCTACTGTGTTGGTTATTCTTCATATACTCCCCACCTATACCCCTTATTCCATTCTCTGTACTTGTCTGAGCTGTTTCTTTTATCAGAGAGTCTGCCCTCTATAGTCTGCATTAGCAGAGAACCTTGGTGGCCAGTTCGGCATTGTTTTCCCTTTCAGCACTAATCCCAACTAGACTGCCTGTTAGTTAACTGCTATCTTCTGTTCTCTGTGGCTACTATCAATTCTAGTAGATAGTAGGAAGCCGGGGTCCAGGGTAGTATCTCTCACTATTAACTCCAAATGCCGAATATGGGCCTCATGAGCTTCACAAAAATGTTCTCTTGGTTCTTGAAGGTCATCAGTGGCTAAACTAAACCTTGTAACTTCTCTTTTGTGTACTTTATTTCTTCACAGAGAAGAACCTATACTTCCCTAAGGTTCCTCTAAGACCAGACTCTGGTTATCAGCCTGGAGATAATAATGAATACTATATCTCTACAGTTTCCGTACTTTCTATAGTATCCAAATTAAAATAGACCTTTAGCTGAATTTCACTATAAAGCACAATATATTTCTATTTTGAAATTATTTAGAAAGTTTTTTTTTGTAAACGTAGAAGAAATCGTTAATGAACCTTTGATCATGGTATCAGATTGCATTCAGAACTGAAAAGTATTGCCCATTATATCTTTTAGGAAATTCACAAAACAATAAAATCAAACTATTACAAAATAAATAAGTAAATTGAGTATTGCATTTGATGTTTTATAGCAATAAATATTTAATGAAATCACTTCATAGCAGTCATATTTTTTAAAAGTTATATGAGACTCATGCAAATGCAGAGAACTTGATGAGAAAAAAATGTGAAAACCGAAAGAAGTTATTTTAGAGAATGATAATGAAAATAAATCTCCACACCCATCAAGTAGGTTGCTAACAGAACCTGTGGCCCAGTCCTCATAGCTCACCTGAAATGCCCTTTACTCCACCATTTTTGAAACTTCATAAAAGTTTTAGTTGTTATCATTTTCTTCTTCAATATAGGGGGAAAAAGTTAAGGCAACCATTTCTTATAAAATACTTTTCTAAGTATTTTAAATGATTCATCACTTACCCTTTTGCAAAGCAAAAACGGTAAGCTAAGCATAGCAGGTTCCAGTACATAAATCATCGTGATAGCAATAACAAGGGGGTGTGATGATGCTGACTGTCTTAGGCAGAAATTACTGGTGTTACCCAGCATCATGTGCAGAGAGTTTGGGATTAATCACATCATTTTATACTACCTTAAATGATGCATTCTATTAAAAATATTATTATTGTTCAGGCCATTTCCCTTCATAAAATCCTGCTCTTCTCTTGCTACCATAAAATCTTGATTAAATGAAATTCCAGAGGCATGATTATTTGATTAAAGGAGGATCAAGGGAAAGAACCTTAATTAAAAAAACTTAAAATATAACTGTATCATACTTTTGAATGGCATGTTTTATAGTTCTTTGATGAGCATATGTTTTTGCCCCTGAGTCATGATAAGGAAAACTAATTCCCATTGAACAGCAGCGTTTTTATTTTGTGGAAGCAGAAGTGTCTGTACCAAGTTGACCCAAATCCACCAGAATCCAACAACTGGTTTTATTTTTTTTTCTCATAAAATTTTAGCCAAGAAAATTTTTTCTAAAGTTTTGATAAGTTTAATTTTCTTGTTGAAAGGAAATTACATATGAATATACAGATTTTACACATATACACACACACACTTGTTTGCTTTACCTACAGCCTCAATATATACTTCACAATTTATCAGTTTTGCTTATTTAATTTTATGTCTATGATCATCATTGCCTACCTAGGTGCTTCAGAAAAATATAATTGCCCATGTCCTTTAATTAAAATGCATATCTAAATAGAACATGCTGTATTTCTTAGGAATCACTTTGTTCCCTTCAATAGATGCAGACATATACTTGTCTTCCTCTCCCTGGATAACAGCACACACCTAAGACAAAACCACAAATTATGAAATCATCCTCATCTCTGCCCTTTCCTCACTCTGGTGAAAATTACCACCGACATATCTGTTACCTCTTTTCTGAGAAAACTTCCACCGGTCTTGTTTCTTTCCAATTAATTTTCCAACGTGCTGCTAGAATGATTATTCCAAAACAACAACCTGTTCATGCCATTCCCCTACTTAAAATCATTCTGTGAGTTTTCTCTTTGCCAGCCCTTCCCAGACACATGCAAAACTTAACTAATCAGTTTTAAGAGGCAGTGTAGTGCTATGCAATGTTTGGAACCTCTGTTTTGTGATCTAATATTAGCTGGTCATGAAATCAATTTAGTGAGTCATGTGACCCATAGTTTTAATAAAATAAAATTTAATAGACTATGCTAAAGTATAATACAGAGAAACAGCACCCACAATTGTTAAACTCATGGCAGATGCAGGGCCTTGGAAAACAATGCTGAACTCCACGGTGCCACATAAAGACAAGATGGAGAGTACTCTGTATTATCTGGAATTTCACTTTTAGAGGGCGGCAATGAGTGAATGGGAGTTTTCCATCCCTCAGAGAGGCAGTGAGTGTGTTCTATGTGTATGAAAAAAAGTGAAATCCATATTTGGTGATTATCACTCTATAGCAGGCTGCCTCTAAATTTTGTAGCTTTAAAAGCGACAATTTGTTATATGTTATCACACTGTGGGTGGAACAGGCAGTTCTTGTCTTCTATGTGGTGTCAATTAGAGTCATCGATTCAGTAGGATTCAGGTAACTTCTCATGCGTCTGGGCTTTTTATGTGGACTGTAGGCTGTGGATCCTCATGGTTTCTCATTTCCCACGGCCTCTCTGTCTAGAAGAATAAGCTAGACATCCTTATAGTCTTTCAGAGACTGTGCGACAAAGAATCACTTCCTCCATATTCTATTAAAACAAACATGTAGGTGCAAAGGCAAAGGAAAGCATGCTTCGTTTCTCATTTGAAGGGGTGGCGAAAATGTTAAGGCATTCTTTAACCCACACAGGTTATCAGCGGGGCCCACTCTGTCACAGACAATGTACGAGTCCTCAAACGCACTTCATTTTTACCCTGGGCACGTAGGTGGGATGGTAACTACTTCTTGCCATTAGAATGTGAGATGACATTATTATTCCCTGTGAGATAAAGCTTACAAAAATGTGTACACTCTTACACTGTGGCCTTTTTTGATCCTAGATTGATTAGAAGGATCCAACGGAGGTGCTAGAGGCCCTAGGAGATGGCCTGCTTCTGGTTCCCTAATTGACTACTTGGGGAAATACAATGAAAGTGAAAAATAAACCTTTCTTGGGATACAGAATCTAGTTATTATCAGAGCATCTAGCATTACCAAGAAGAGGTGTTCTTTAATGAAACTTTACATTAAAAGCATATGTGTGTGAGTGGATCCAGGAGTCCCAGTTTGTGATATAAGTCTATTTCTCTCTGTGACTCTCAGTAAACAGCTGTTAGAGTGGTGGTGACAATCACAGACTTTGGAACCTGACCATCTTGGTTCTATTAATAGCCCTGTAATTATTGTGTGTCCTTGGGCAAGTTATTTAATCACCCTATACCTTACTTTCCTCATCCATAAGTAGGGATAGAATAGTCCCTACTTATTAAGGTTATGTGAGAATGAAATCATGTCATAATGTACATCAGATGAAGTTTTACAGAAAAAAAATTAAAAAAGAAACTGACCCAAGTGGAACAACAGAAATTTAAGATAGGGCGTTAATTTAAAAATATTATGAGAGATAAAGGGGTAAACAAGATGGTAAAGTAACCCAGAGAGTAACAACATAGAGAAGACGATATCTCTTCTAAGGCTGAAGGACAAAGGGTAGGTGTGGTCCCTCAAAAGTTGGAGCTACCCGCCTAGAGTTGGGGACACAGAAGGAGCTTCCAGGCAGAAACTTACTCCAGTCAGGATGCCGGCCCTGCCGGCTCAGAGAGGCAAAAGGGGAGACAGGCACTGACTTTGTGCTACTCGTCGTCCGCCAAGCTCTCTCCAAAGCCTCCCTTGCCTGAATCTAGCAGGAAACCAATTTGCAAGAGAGACTGGGAAATGTAATTTCCAAGGGGCATTCCACTGCAATAATAGCAAATCAAGAGAGGACAGGGCATGAATCTGAGAATAAACGTGGAGGTCAACGTAACATGTAAAAAAGCAAGCACAGAACAAATACCAGCTATTATATTCTCACTGTTTTTTACGGTAGCCAGTAGCTCTGAATATTTTTAGAGTGCTAGAAAATGTCACCCACCCATTATGAACTCACATACAATTCTTGACACAGTCCTAAAAGAGTTCCTTTTTGGTAAATCTTATGTTTTATTCACTGGCATACCTCCAGGCATGTTACTGAGAAAGCATAGTCCTTCAGTGAATGTTTTGGTATTAAACCAATGAATGTTCTATTTTCTGAAACATTTCTATCACTGCCCATGCTTAGGCCATTAACACCTCCCTTCAGATGAGCTAAATTTTGTTGTCCCTCTCTCTTCCCCATTCCAAATGCTACCTTATTAAAGAAAATTTATAAATATGACCAGTTACTTTTAATAAAAGTATATAAGCTTTAAAAAGAAAATATATAAATATGACATGCCTTTTACTTATAGGATGCTCTGATATGACTCCATTATCTGGTTTCCACCTAATTTTCCAGCTTCATGTTTTCCCTCTGTTCAAGTACACACAGTCTGTTCTAGTACACTCAACACAGCATACCTTTTAATGCACTTACCATCCTCTCTCACTAATATCCCAAGAAAATCTTTTCAGTATTCCTCTACAAGCTGTCTGATGGAAACTACTTCTTCCTCAAGATTCAATCAACCTCTTTGGTGAAGTCCTTTTCAATTCTGTCAGGAGAAATCGTCAAGTTTGTCAATTGTAATTAACTTCCATTAGAGCTCTGTATCAGTAACATGCCTTTCATTTTCAGTGTTTCTACATCTTACGTACACATTAGAATCATCTACAGTTTTTTAAAAGCTTGAAGTTTAGACCATATTCATTCCAATGATATAGAATCTTGGACATTGGAAATGCAAGTTTGAAGAGCACTGTGCTAGACTGTGAATTACTTAAGAGTAACCTATGGGACCACTTAAAAACATTGTTTTTATGGGCCTCAATACTGAAAACAGTTTATAAAATATAGTAGATGCTCAAAAATATTGCTTAAATAAAATAAAGACTGCACACATATATTTAAGTATAAAATCTCTGGCTTACTATTAGAATTGAATTATAAAATGAAAGATATGCTGACATCACTAACTTGAACCCTTTTTTGATCCTTATTTAGAAGTATATTAATATGTATGCATAGAAAAAATTTATAATCAAACATTCTGGCTACCAAGTGGTTATATTCACTGGTTAAGCTTAGAAAACTACATTCTCTTAGGAATAAAAATGAAGAGATGTTACACTTTTATTAGGGACTGTAGGTGTACTATAAATATTGACATAGTGAAAAGTTCATTGAGATGATTTACACACTATTTCATGTCCAGAAATCACTGATTTACCATGATCTATTATGACATATAATGCCCAAATATTTTAGAACTGTTATGATTTAAGTCCAAGATTGTTGAGTTTAATTTTTCCAGAAAATTGACAAGAAAGTAATACAGACATTTGGTGATGCTTTTTTAGTCAACTGACTATTTCAATAAATACTTATTTTAAAGAAGTATATCAATTAAGTCAAATATATGAGCTTGTTATTTTTTCTCATTGGGAATTTTACTTGAAATTTTGTTTACTGGTTCCTTAACCATCTAGAATAATAATGGTCATTTAATTTAAAATGAAGAAAAAAGAGAAAAACTAAAGGAAGATTAATAGATCATTTTTTTATGACTGCTTGAATTATATACTCAGAAAAAGGAGAGGCAGAACACTGGCAGAAGCAATCTCAGTATAAGACTTTAACTGTTAAATAAACAGTTAAATAAGAAGCTGAGTTAAAATTGAAGATACAGCAAATGGCATGTGTTATTTTAATATTAAACTCATAGAGAGTAAATGTAAAATGCTTTACTCTTAAAGTCTCTGGTTAAGCAAAACATGCAAGTGGGTCTATCACCCAATTCACTAATTAAGGTATATTCTCTGTCTTTTTTTAAGGTACATGCATCATACTTTCACAAGATAAGAATAAAATTAAGAAGTTTTTAGGTCTATAATAGCAAACTTCAAATTCTGATTATGACAGGGTTAGGAAATAGAATTATGTTGGTACAAAGACATTGAAATATTAACTCTGTAACCCAGGGGAGTGAGAAAATGATTACTTCTGATATAAGAAGGTTCTATTTACAAGGGTTTGGGTTATGAGTTGGATATGCCACCTATGTATTCCGGTCACTGCATTTTTACTTCTTTGTCAACTGATTTATCTTCTTGAGTTCTTTGGTAAGACTCATATTTTCCTCTGTCATTTTCTTTATTGAAATCAGAAAATAAGCTTTGATTAAAAGGCTGTATAGCTGCCTCTGGCTCTTACCTACAGTTTCTACATCATTCACTCTTTCTTGGTCTCCCTATTGTGATATTTTATTCTCCTTTTTCAACATGAAATGCTAATGTATTTCTTTCTGGGTATGCTCCGGAAACTTACTATCTGACTGCCTTTTTTCTCTCTAAAGAGCCTTGCATGTTAATGGTATGATGGACTAAAGATGGCCTTGTTCTTCCTATAAAAAGAGCCACCTAAAATTACAGTTTATCTCGCAAAGACAGTTTCCATCCCAGAACTTTAATTTTGTTATCAACTTCAGTCTTCAGAAATAAGCCATGATTCAGTGATCTGCTGCTCCAGTTCATTCTATATTATATCCAAAAGCCTTCAGAAGAAGACTTCTGTTGGTGAGCCCAGGACTATCAGTTACAATGATTCATTGCGCTCTATCAAAGGGAAGTATAAATATCTTCAAATTCTCTCTGAAGAAAAATACTACTCACCTGAAAGATGTTTGGATCTTGCCCTTCTACTGTACCCTCTATTGGCTCAGAACAAATTCTTGTAGTCTTTAAGAATGTCCTTCCAGCGGTTTGAAGTAAAGATCTCATCAATCCTAGCTGTTGGCATTTCAACTCCAGAATTTAACAAACCTGTGGCAAGCTTGAGATCCTTCGTTCTGGATTCTCGATGTACCTTATCTCCCAGAAACATCTCCAGCAAGTTTGTATTACCTAATAGATTGGGAAGTTCAAGTCTGATAGTAATAAGAAATGTCACAGGAAGGCACAGGACCCTGTTGTTCACAACAGGTTAATGTTGCTCACATTAACCCTGATTTGGTCACCATTTGAAGGCATATGTTTATATGCATATGTGGAGTAAAGGCTGTCAATTATTTATTAAACACTTCAAAACTGTCATATTATTAAAGATATAAAAATATAATGCAGATCCAGCGGCTGACTACAAGCAACTTACATTCCAGTAAGTATTCTAATAAATACAGGAAATAATCAAGATACTGTATCTGTACATTCTCCTTATTAAGTAAATTGTGGAATAGTACGTACAGACTGTTTAGTACACATATTGATCAAATTTACGTTGTCAAGGAGATAGTATGTCATGAAAGAATTTAATAATTTATCAAATATGGAAAAAGACCAATCCCAGAGCATAAAATGATAACATGAAATATTGTAATTGTACAGGAAATAGCAATTTATATCAATAAATGGTTATTTTGATTTGAAACATAAAATTTCGAATTGCACTCCTTTCTAATTTATTTTGTGACTTTGTATTTAAATGTATATTCCATTAAAATGAATCTCACGCATGTTCTGTGTGACATTTCCCAATTAGCCAGAATATTTGAATAACTAAGTCACCAGCTCTCCAGTACGAATAATGGCTTTAACTCATTGAGTACATGTTCTTCCGAGCACCACATTTACATAACCTCATGCAAATCCCACTCGACTTGTGAGGCAGCTGACTAGTAAGATTAACCAACTTCGCCAAGGTCACATAGGTCATAAGAGCTGTAAGTTTTGTCCAGATTTATACAAACTTTTACTTAGTTACCCTAAATCTTCTTTAAAAGGTAATCTGACATTTTCACACAATTGCCCATGCCAATTTTTCTGATATTTTTAACTACTTTGAGCTAACACTAAGCTTTTCTTACTGAATGCTATATTTATAAGTGTGTAGTCCAGTTCTATTACTGTCAGGATTTTCTGCCAAAATAGCATACCTCCATTAGCCCTGCTCCTTAAATCTATTTTTTTTTCTTTTCTCCTAAGTGGCTGTTTCTACTCTAGTGACCCAGAACCTTTTATATCACAATTCAAAATCAGTGCCAAATATGACCTAAGAATAGCAGGCTAATGCCAAACAGCTTTTAACCATAAATATGCAGGAACAAAAAGATAAATATATTTTAAATACAGATAATTTTGTTATAGATTGCTTTTTTGCACACAACATGTATAATTCA
>CM052548.1:14223408-14250520 GCA_028533065.1 Trachops cirrhosus | reverse complement strand
TATTTCAAAGAGAGAAATCACTTAACATTACAAATTTCTGAAAGTAAATGTTCTAAGAAAAAGGGGAAAATTCTTTATATTCAAGTAAGGAAATAAAAGGAGAACTGAGCTTCTTAAATTTACTTTGCATTTGCCCTTGCCAGTTAAGTTTTGAAAATGGAAGAAGTGGAACAGTATTCAATAAAAAGAGCGTATTTTTGTATTGGCAAGCGTAATAAATACATGATTTTTTTTCAAAGGAGGCAGCATGAGGTGTTGAATGGAAAGAGAGTCTTAATTACATAGAAGGCAGCATCTAAAAGCTGAACACTTTACAGCACAAAGATCCCCATGATGGTGAGTAATTACAGAAAACTGAATGTGTAGTGTCTGTAAGAGAAAGTTATTTATTATGTTTCCCCCACAGAACTAGCCTTATAAATAGCACTTTTGTAGTCATCTCTGAGAGATTATATAGCTTAATACTGCTCTTCAGAGTCATGTGAATTCCCATATTTAGTCCCCTGCCAGCATTTCTGATAGATGCAATGTTCCATTTGACACATTCGCCATCATATACTCTAGACATGCTCAAAGTATTTCCCAGGAATTTTAGCTGGAGAGTTTCTCACATTCCTCTTCCATCCATACTTTTCATGAAAATGCGATGAATTCTCTCACATCGCCCTTCTGACACAGTCACTATATTCTCTGCATTGGTAGTTTCTTTGTTTCTGCACCTTGGCATTTCATTTTAGTGCAATTTTCAGTAAATAGAAAAGGCAAATACATATGCTTAAAATGTGCTTAATCTTCATCATGACTCAGAAATGCTTTTTAAATGTAATTTTATGCTGTACGTTATAACTTAAAGAGAGCTTTCCCTCCTGATTTTCTGATGTTTATGGTTCAGTTTTATCTTAGAGTATGTCAAATAAAAACAGCAATAAAAAATTGCACTAGGTAAAGATACACAGACCAGGAAGACTTTATTCAAGCTCATTGCAACAGGAGAGAAAGGCCAGAACTGAATCTGATCACAACCACACTAAAGCAAAAGGTTGGAGAGATTTTAAGAACTGGGATCGCAGTTGAGTGTCATGGGTCCCTGCATTATGCTAATTGGCTTTATCCAAAAGAAAAGTCAATTTTATTCTATCTTCATGACAGGGGGTAGGTAGTTTTACAAAATACAGTAAGATGCTCCTAAAAGGCTGTTGTCTTGCCACAGAAACTGGGAAACCGGATGCTACATTCCTTGAAATTTGTATTTCTAAGGGCTGACTCCCAGGCTTGTAGGTCCTAGAAAAATACAGTGCTGGGTGGTAAAACCAACAAGAGCTTTTTTAGGTTTTTTACAAAAATTTATATATCAAAGGGGCAGAAAAGGGATAGACAATTACAAGTTTTCTTAAGTAAATGCATAACTGTGTGAAGCATAAGAAAGCAGCCTGTCTAAAGTTTCATCAAGTCGAGGGAAATATTAAAGCCATTTTACTTAAGTTCATTAAGTTTCCACCTAGATTTCATTACCTTTTTTCCCCTACATTAGGTTAGTATTTAATGATTAAAAAAACCATGTGGTAGAAAATGCTCAAGACTAAGATGCCTTTTTAAATTTATTGTATTTGTTATACCCTGGGCAGTCATTTCTCTTACACCATGCAAGAATGCAGTTCACAAAATTAAATAGCATTCTCTTTAAAATTCGGCTTTTGTTTTGTTCTGTATTAGAGAAATGTCCTCGAAATAAACAAGACTATGTACAGTATTTCAATGTGCTGTGTTTTCTGGGTTACCACAAATTCATTGTTATGGACAAGATCTAGTAAATTATAATAGTATGTGTATTTAGCATCAATCAGAATTTCAAAGATTGAGAATTACTAAACAAATATACAATAGGACATAATTATCATATGAAATTTCCCATATTTTGTTGAATATGCAATATAAATCAACTGAAGTTTTAACTGGCACAAGAGATTAATTTTTAAAAATAAAATTGGATATGCAATTGACAAATTATTTAAAAATTTAGATGTGGAATACATGTTCAAATTTTATGTTAGAGGAGTATTCTCCAAAGCTCTTGGTATTTTTGCTTTTTATCTGAGTTCTCTTTTGTGGCTGAGGTTGACCAAATAAAAAGAATAATTAGAATTTGTAGTCGCAGTAGCTATAATTTATGGACATTCTACCATACGTCACTGTGAAAAAAGCAATAATTCATATTCATGAGTGTAAAATACTCCAGTGACTAACAAATATTTACTTTAGAGTATGTTATTGACTAATTATTTTAACTGTTTCTGTGGTGAAGACTGTTTTCTGTGCCAAAGTTTTTTGTGGTGAAGTTTAATGGATATGGGCATCAAATAAATAAACATTATCTCAAAATAAAATAATAAAACTATCTTTAAGTTGCCAGATGTTGTTAAAACTGAACTTTGAGGTGACCATCATCTTATCTAAAATATACTTAGTCTCTCCGTCACTCTGCATAGAGGTATAAAAAAAAGCAGAGCTGGAAGGAGAGAGTTTCAGGAAAATATTTACTTCATTCTTTTGCCTTAGGAGGATATTATATCATATTTATCTCATAGATAGTCTTATATCTTCTCTTTAAATGATCATTTTACTGGTACCCATACGCACACACATACACAAACACCCCAAACACCTGGAAACTGAAACAAGAAACTGAAAGATCCAGTTTATCGTCATGTTAACCTGTCAGTGAATAGAGATAGTGCATGTTGTCATAACAACTTTACAGGGTTGTAAAAGTTATATGTTAATATAAAGAAAAAACAGTCTCTGAACTATAAGCACTGTGTAAATGTGATATTGTTATTAAAATTAATTTACTAAACATAAACTCTTGAAATTAGAATCTTTATACTAATCTGTTATGCTTACAAATACATGATTATCAACTGTAATGTATGCAAACCAAGCCACAGACTACAGCCATTATATTTCAACCAACTACAGATAAACTAGCTAGGTAAGTACAAGTTGATTCACAATTTATTGAAGCCTAACTTTCACAGGGAGCTTCATATCAATATTTAATTTTTGTGTGGAGCAATTGGGTACTTGAGCATGATTATTCTGACTCCCCTGTGTGCTATTCTTGCCAAACTACATTGAGAGAAACATAATCAAAAGGATACATTCACCCCGACCGGTGTGGCACAGTTGGTCAGCATCCTCTCACAGAACAAAAGGTCTCACCTCAATTCAGGTCAGGGCATGTGCCTAGGTTGAGGGCTCAGTCCATCATCAGGGCTTGTGTGAGAGGCAACCAGTTGATGTTTTTCTCTCATGACAATATTTCTCTTCCTCTCTTTCTCCCTCTTTTCCCCACTCTCTAAAAATAAATTTAAAAAGTCTTAAAAAATGAAACAAAAACAAGGATACATTCAAGTGACTTTAGGAAGCGACTGTGAAGCATTAATTGTATCACTTGAAGGTAGAGAAATGTTTGCTAATATTTATCAGCAAATAAAGTGTTTAATGAGCAAAGAAGTTACTTCCAACATTTCAAACACCATTTTAGCTTTGTTTTAAGTATTCTAAACACAGATTTTGAGCTATTTATTGTTTTGCCATTGGACACGTGAATAACCAAATGGATAGCAAAGAAAGCGTGGGTATGGTTGGCAGAACAATGACATGAAAAGATGTCCATGACCTAAACTCTGAAACCTGTGAAAACGTTACATTATATGGCAAAAAAAAAAAAAAAAGACTCTACAAGTATGATTAAGTTTACAGACCTTAAAATAAGGAGATTATCCTGGATTGTCTAAACCGGTTCAAAATAATGACATGCTCTTCAACAGCATATAATCTTCTCCATTTGCAAGTAGAAGAGAAAAGGAGTTGGACAAAATGATTCAGTGATTCAGCTCTGCTGTGGCTCTGAGATGAAGGATTCTACCCCCAGTGACAGAACAGAGGCCTCTGTGAGCTGAGGACAGCTGCAAACCGGCAGTCATCTGGGAAATGGGCACTTTAGTCCTCCGACTACAAACAACTCGATTTTCCAACTTCTTGAGTGAGTCTGGAAGGGGATTAATAACTCCAGTAACAAGTATAACCTTACTAACAGCTTCATTTTGGCCTGTGATACCTGTGTTTAACTCTGGTTCAAGTTCTTTAAGATAATAAATTGTGTTGTTTTAAGCTGCTCACTTTCTGGGAGATTGCTAAATTAGAGAAAGAAAATTAACCCAGTGGTAGTTTCACAAGGAAAAGAGGCCAGTCATTGCTTTTGATGCATACTCATTTTTCTAATCAATAGTTTTATTAAAAAACATAGAGGAATTATGTACTCCACATTACTGTAATTTGGCATGGGAACCAGGGGAATTGGGACATATGCCAATTTCTCAAAATATGCAGAATTAAGATGTAGATTAAGTACTATATCAATAATTTTCAGAGGAAGTGTTTACCTTTTTAAAAATGCATTTTACTTTCACAGATTAATAATATATATGAGGGAAGAGAGGTGGGAAAGGCAGAGTAAGGAAGCAACAAAAAAAGACAAAAAAATGATATATTTTAAGATTACTGTATCTGTGCATGTGAGATGCATTAATTTGGTGTGAAACACTTAGGTGCATTGAATTGTATTCCTTCACCTTAGAGTAAATATATGACTTAAAAAACAATTTCTAGCATAAATAATCATATATATTCATAATTATCATGAAGCCCTCTGCACTTCTTTTTAATTTTATGTTTAAATTTCTCAAAGAAGATCATGTGAATTTTTGTGAGTGTGTTCATAGGTCAAATTCCTAGAGGCTGCTGCTTTTCAGTTTACTTTGAAAAATAATATTTCTGAAAATTTTATGATCTTTATATAATTTAAACTACTTAATGACATCGTTTTATTTATAAAGCAGTTCTCATTTGCATTTACAACACTAGAAAAATATTGAGGTTTAATGAAAAAGGAAAAGTCTACCCTCACCCCACTTTAATCCATATGTATTGTTTTACTTTTTTCTTTTGTTGGCCTCTCCCCTTCTCCTCCAACAGTATATCGTTTTCAGTACTTGAACAAGAATTTTTGTTATTTTACAACAATCAGTTATTAATAGCAGGAAGATAATTCACAGTTTATTCTCTTTCCCAATGCCCTTCAATGATTGATAATAGCTATTTTAAGTGAAATTAGCTCATAGAATGGTTGCGTGTTTTTTGTTTTATTTTCTACTGTAAAGATGTTTTCCATCCCAGCTGGGATTTTGATTCCCTATAGCCACACTTATTTTGAGATTGTGGTACATAAAACCATAATGATGATACCATAACTATTATGGTAGATTCTCTCCAGATACCAATAGTATGTAACTTTTCTTCCAATATTTTCTTTTGTAGCTTTTCAGTTTGAATTTTAACAAACAATAAGCAAAAATAGATATAAGCAATTTTTGAATACAAACAATTCACTATAAATGATGATTGTTTGCTTTGAAAATTCAGTCCATGAAACCTATCAAAATTTGACATTTTTAAAAAAGTCCCCTGATTTTGTATAGAATATCTCATTATGAGAAAAATAAAAACTTAACATAGTTGGAATATTAGTACATGCAGAGCAAAGTGAATTTTGTTGATGTTTCCTCAAAGAGTGGGAGTTAGAGTAGCTGAGGAGCTGGGCTTGAGTAGCTGAGGAGTCTCTGCCAAGGGGAATGTAGTGAATGCCATAAATTCTAATAAAACATATTTCATCTGCACTCAAATTAACCCCTTATTGCAGAACTTCCAGGTTCACCCAAAGACTGTTCATACCATGTTAATTGATGCTCAATATTGGTTGCTAGTTATGGGTAGCAGTGGTCGTGATGGTGGCAATTTTCTGGATAGAGGACAGCTTTGATTTTGTCCTGAGTCAGTAACATTTTTTACTATAAAATAAGCTAATTCTCAAATCAATAATTGATGTAACAATTTGGGTGGGATAGAACAAAAGGTTCTTTATCTTTCAAGTTTCTTAATTCTTTAAAATGGATATCTTAATAGATTAAAGCACTTAAACATAAAACAGAGAACAAGTAATCAGCAACACAGCACTTTGAATATAATGGAAGTATGTTAAAAATAACTGATATTTAAATGGATTTAAAAGCCTGATTGTAGTATTTAAACATAGATTCAAATATCAGTTACCATCACACTGGGTACAGCTTTATGATCTTTTAGAATATATAGGTAGGTTAACAGGTGACCATTTTATGATGGAAATGTTTATTGAGAACTTGGGATCATATAGGAGGGAGTAAGTGCAAACGAAGGTAGAGAAAAAAGAGCTCCTGGAAGCAGATAGGTAGATCAATAAATAGGATGTAGGGAGAGAACACCATTGCTGCTTTCCGGTGTTTAATGAGCAAGGTAAAAGGCAAGAGCAAGCTGAGGGAAATAAATAAATTCAAATATTTTAGTATAGGAGGAGTTAAAAGAATAAAGAACTAATTCTGTACTCCACATGGTATAATAATTATTTCAAAATCATATTTGTGAAGTAGGATATTTCTGATCAATTTAAGAAAAAGATTTACCACACCCATTCTCTTTTAGTATTGCCTTTCTTCACAAAGATACTTAAGGTGGTTCGATCCACATCACATAGCATCTACTCTCATTTCCTGCTCTCACGCCGTAAATCTAAAACCACCGTTATCACTTCATCTTAGAAGGCAGAAATGGAAAGAGGTAATGCTCTTGCTACGTTAGCTATTTTCTCCTGGAAAGCACGAATGTGAAGTTAGTCTTCTGTGAAGCAGTTTTCCAATGTATAGTGTCTAGATCGTGCCTGTGACAGTGTGATCGTGTCAGCTGGTGGGCTGGAATCAGTGTCTGGTGTCTGTCAACAGCTTGAGTGAGTCAAGACACACTTGTGGCTGTGGTGCCAGTGGTTTTCAGATCTCAGTTTACCAAAAAATAGATGAGGAGTACAATTTGGAACACAACAGATCCAATGGCAATTTCCCAACAACCTGTGCTCTAAGTAGAAAGAGATCGTAGCTCCTTAGGAAAGCAGGGTCCGCTGAGGGTCTGTCTGAGCCCTTCTAACAGTGTCATAGGCGTGGCATCCTTATATATTAAAACACTTTATTCTTGAAATACTTTTAGGGATTTCTGTGTTCTACATGGACTTAACACAGTATATTGCTTTGAACCAAGGCCTAAAACAAAATTCCTTGGCGAAAATATTAGTACACACCAGTTCAAATGAAGATCAGTAACAGAGACACACAAAAGACATTTAAAGTGGTTCTACTTGCAGGAGAAATTGGTTTAAGCTGTGACTCTGGAAACTTGTTTATAGAAATAAATCTTTTTATCTTAGATGCTCCGATTTTTGTATTTTCTCTCTAGCTTTGAGAGTGGTTATGCCGGATACTGCATGGCTACCAAAAAGAAGGTACCTCCATTTTGATACTGACAAAAGTTCTAATACCTAAAAGCTTAAACTTCCAAAATACAAAATTAAAAATTAAATAAAATCGATTCCAGTTTATCCATGTGTGACTCTACATACTATATTTAATAGCAACAGCATAAATATAGAAAAAGGAAGATCCTACTTAAACAAATAGACAGTAGTAGATGAACTAGGCCAATATTTCATTTGTTGAAACATAAAGTTATGTTTAACTAAACTTCAGGTAATGCTGATAACCAACCACACACTAGATACTGTACCTTTTTAAGGCATATTCTTATATAGGTACGTAAGGAATTTAAATGGAGTATTCAGCTGGGAGAAGATGTGCTCATCAATTCCCTGAAGGAAACTGTGGTTGAGATGTAGGGTAATGTTGACCGTTTTCGCGGGTCCATTAGAGGAAATTAACCTGCACCGTGCAGCTGTGGCATGACTAATGCAGTTAAAGTGGCCCGATCAAAACCAGTGATGTCAGGTGCCCTGTGGGCACCAGAGTGAAAACAGCTTCTCCCTCTGAGCAGAGCCTCCCTCTTCTAGCAAGCAGGTAAAATGCCTTTAGCTTTAAAATAGGTACAAGATCTCAAGAAGAGAACAAAAAGTTGCTAGGTACAACTTTCAAGGCGAAAGAAGAGTGTAAGAGCAGGATATGATTACTCTGAGTGAGAGAGAGAGAAGCAGTTAAAATCCTGTAATTTCTAAAAATTGTGAAAAAACAGAGAATATAGCAAGTCCTCAACCTCTTTTCTGTGCTTTTATCTACGAAAAAACAAATATTACTGTTGTAATAAGGCCGCAGTAGTTCTGTATTTCTTCATTTAACAAACAAATATAGCTTCTACGTGTAATCCTCTGTGTGATGTAATTCAATAGAGACAAATGGACTAGAATTTATAAAAAAAAAAGATGAGAACCACCTTAAGTGAAGTACATGTGACACTAGTTTCTGACATTATGGGGACAGACATTAAACAGGTAAAAATCATCCAGTGATGTTTACAAACCATGTGCTATAAAGACAATGGAAAATATGAAGTGACATAGAACAGAACCCTAGGGAGTTTCAATATACAGAGTTCATAAAAGGAGAAACAAAAAAGACCCAGAGAAGCATAAGGAGAGCCTGATGGTACAAAATTGGAAAGACATAGATGTTTGCAGGGGCAAAGGTCAATAGTATTGAACGGCCCATTTGTGTGATATGCTGTGTGTGGGTAGAAAGAAGAACACTGGGTTAGGCAATTGGGAGGTTACCGTTGGCCTTGACTGGATTGGTTTTGGCAGGTGAAGAGAGAAGATTTAGAATCTAATGATCTATCTTTTCTCAGTCATCTGTGAGACAGGCTCTTCAGCTGAGATGGCAGACAGGGTAGGATAAGAGGTGTTTGAAGAAAGAGCATACAATTTTCTCAAAAGTGGGAAACTGAGTATACTCCTGGGGTGCAGAATGCTCAGACAGTGCTGCGAGACTGTTTAAATGGTAAGAAACACTAGAGTGTTCGTTTGGACATGTGATTCAGCTGCTTGGCCAAAGGCCCAGGAAGGCGTGTTTCTGAATTTGTAGAGGAAGAAAACACTTCTACTCTAGCATCTTCAGGTCTCTAGCTAGGCCTAAGGATTAAACTGACACAAGAAAGATTAATAGGAAAAGAGCACACGATTTTTTATTAACTTTTTTCATGTACATGGGAGCCTTCACAAGACAATGAAGACCTGAAGAAGTGACCAGAGTAGGAAGCCTTTATACCGTTTAGACAAAGAAACAATGAATTTGTGAAGAATTTATAAGAAAAAGGGGTTTGGGTTAAGAGTGATAAATGGTGCAGAAGTAAAGTAACTAGAAAAACAAGGGCCAATTTAACAAGTTTTGCTGTATATTTCTGGGCCCCTAATTCCTTGTCCCTGGTGATAAGAATGTCTTCCTCCAGGTACAGGGAGGGGACTGTTCACATGGAAGTTTTATCTTCTGCTTTCTGGAAGAAAAAAGAATGGTTCGAGTGTCCTTCTGGCATCTGCTGTTTCTTAAGTGCTTTTAATTCAAAATAATCAATCTGCTAAAGTGGCATATCTTCAAGTTACATATTCTCCTTTAAGTCCATTCAGGATTGGGGTTTTATTATTTTTTTATTTTTAGGTGTTTCTTTTCATTTATTTATTTATTTTTATTGTTGTTCAAGTACAGTCATCTCCATTCCCCCTCCACACCATCCATTCGGAGTTGGGGTTTCAGAAGGCAAACAGTATAGGGAGATGGGGAGAGGGTAGGGACTGGATTCAAGTAAACTGTCTAGGAGTAGTACAGTGATGCACCACAGACTCTAAGCTCCTCAATACAGAAGATAAAGTGAAGAAATGGATAATACAAGAATTATGAACAAATGGTAGAATTTACAGATGGGAGGATGCAAGGTGAAAGTGGTGTTGAACTGGGAGTATTTTAAAATGCAAACAAAAAAGAAAGGCTTTTTTAAAAATATTTTTAATTTTCTATGAAGGCTTGAGTTTTTGTATTTCAAATTTGAAGATAAGATCAAGTTTTGATGGTTATCATTGTCCAGAGTATTGTTGTAAAAGAGGCTAGGAGAAAAATCTTAAGGAAATTTTTATTAGAAGTAGGAAAGTGAAGGAACTGGACAATTAAGTGTCGTCTCAAATTACTATGTGAATATTGATGTTGCCAAGAATTATAACAGCAAACATGGAAAAGTAAGACTTTGAGTCAAGAACTAAGTTTTCATTGAATGAATGAGAGTCGGCAAGAGGTTGGCAGATCATGGAGACAAGGAAGGTGAATAAGTAAGTGGCTTATCTGAATGGTACTATAACTCTTAAAAAATATTTTTTGGCTTTGGAAGATAGGAGGGACTTAATCATCTAATAGTTATAATAGTGTAACATAAAGCAAAATAAAAGAAAACAAAATAAGCACCATCGTAATGAGATGACTGCAAGGAAGTGGAGAATTAAGGACACACTTGAGTTTCTTTAAGGGCAGAAAGGTAAAGGTAAAACAAACATTCTGGGAAGCTTCAGAAGGCTAAGAATTTGTTTATAACTGATGTTAACTTCCAAACAGCAAAGGACTGTAGTTTAGAAAGAAAGAATTAGACATTGGATCAGATTGGGGGAGGCAGAGAAAAGTTGTGCGATGGGAACTGAGCTTATAATGATGTCTTGAGGCACAGAGAAGCAAGAATATGCAACTGCACCGCACTGGTCTTGTTCTGCAGTGAAGCTGGGTGTCAGCTCTGCATCCATGGATGCTAATGATTTGCTCTATGTAATAGCTGCACCCAAGAGTGTTATACACCCACACTTCACTCAGATGTGACTTCCTCTTCGAGCACTGTGGAGTTATGTGACAAAGAGGAGGTAGGTCTGCTCACTTGTCAATTATTACATCCTGTCTGTAACTATATTAGTTTTACACTTACCTCATCTTCTTCAGACAGCATAGAGCTTCTTAAGGACAGTGACCAGACTTATTTGTCTTTCTGTTCTGCATTTTGCTTGCTCTTCTAGAATCATGCAAAAAAAAAAGTTTTTGTACTGAATTAGGTAGGAATCATAGAGAAATTGAATTGTTTTCTGTATTTAAAGGATGATTTTAACTTTTAAGAGAAAGTTATCCATGCACAAACTTTAAAGAATCACCTACTTTTACTGAGGAATTGCTGAAAACATGTGAAGGGATTAAATACTGCTAATTGGCAGTTATAAAATACTCATGGAGTCATAAAGTATGAAGGTTTTTAAAAGGAACAATGGTCTCCAGAATGCCTCTCCCAATTCAGTGACCCACATTTCATAGAACTGATTCTTTTAGCATTTGCCTTCAGAGCTCAAGTCATTCAGTTACATTTTGCCATTTGGCTTTTATAAATCACACATTACACTGAGATAATTTACATTTTGATGCATATTTTGGCTAATTTAAAATTTTGGAAATAATGAAAACATCTATTTCATAGTTAATAAGTACTTTTGTAATTATTTTATTTTTAAATTTTTATTTATTATTTACTTATTTATTTTATTTTTTACTTTTCATTGTATTTTTTCCATTATCATTTATCCACCTTATACCCTCCTCCCACTGCAATCACCACACTCTTCTCCACGTCCATAAGTTCTTTTTCCTTTTTGCTCCATCCCTCCCCCTATCCAGAGCTGTCAGCCTGCTGTCTGTTAGTCTGTCTTTAGTTTGCTCGTTAGTTCAGTTTGTTCATTAGATTCCACATATGAGTGAAGTCATATGGTATTTTTCTTTCTCTGACTGGCTTATTTTACTTATCATAATGTTCTCCAAGTCCATCCATGCTGTCTAAAAGGGTAAAATGTTTTTCTTTTTTATGGATGGGTAGAATTCTATTGTGCAATTGACCCATAATTGTTTAATCCATTCATCTACTGATGGACACTTGGGCTGCAATGACAGTTTACATTCAATATTATTTTCTATTAGTTTCACGTGTATACCATAGTAGCTAGGCAATAATATATTTTATAAAAAGTTCCCACCAATATTTCCAGTACCCACCTGGCACCATAGTGATTAAAATATTTTTTACTATATTTTCTATGCTGTACCCTACATTCCCATGACTGTTTTGTAACCACCAATTTGTACTTCTCAATCCCTTCAACTTTTTCACCCAGGCCTTCAAACCTCCTCCCCTCTGGTAACCACCAGTCTGTTTTCTATATCCACGAGTCTGTTTCTATTTTGTTTGTCCCTTTATTTTGATTTTTAAAGATACATATAAACACACACTCATGCACACACACTCACACTCACATACCTCATAGAATAACATTAATCTCATGACAATTCATGCTGACATTTGGACTTTCAAATACATAGTTTTTCACTGGTCTTTATCTAAGGTACATGGAAGTGAGGTAATAGTTTCAAGCCGCATGTCCCTTTCAAAAGTGAATTTTCACTAAATGTCACAGTGCAGCTGGCTGCTGTTTTTCTAGAGTGAGTATATTGGTTTCTAGAAGGAAAATATATTTGTGGAAAACTATATCTAGTAACTAAAGGGCAATGTTGTGCTGGCTTTGGACCTGAAAAATCCCTATTTTGCTGCACATTCCCCTTTGTAATTTAAATGTAATCAAGTGTATATAACAGTCGAAGAAGGAGATTCTTCTGCAAAGATTGTCTGACTTATTTGATTTGAGGCTTATGCATAAGTAGTTAGACCATTTTACACATGGGTAATAAAATACTCTGGAGTTCTATACAATAACATTTTATGCAAAAAAAATTATTTCAAAGCAAGGGATAGGGGTATGTGTGTGTGTGTACACTAACTGGGCATTTCTGGGTGATAGTATTATAAATGACCTATGCTTTCAGTTTTCCATTATTTTAAGAAATAGATATTTCTACAATAAGAGTGTACATGGATATTTTTGGAATAACTGATTGATAAAATATATGGATATTTTATATGAAGGTATCCAGTAAGTTTTAGATATTTGGATGTGAGACTCAGAAGTGAAAACAGTTTTGGAAATAGAGATTTTGGCATAATGTATTGCACAAATAATGGAACTCAAGGTCTTATGAGGTCACTCAAAGGAATCAGCTAAAGTAAGAAGAGGAAAAGGTCAAGAAGGCAGCCTTAAGGGGTAGTATGATATGATGAGTTTTCTGGGGCTAGACAGAGAACTCATCAAATACACTGAGAAAGTCCAAAATGTAGGCGAAAGCCTAGGAAAAGTAGTTCTCTGAAGAATATTGGGAAGTATCAAATGCCACATAGAAGCTGATTAAATCTAGGCAAATATGTTTGTATATTGGTATTTCATTTTAGTAAGTATTAGAAAACTTAGAGACAATTAAGTGGAGTGGTGGAGTCAGAGCTGGGTTTCAGGCTGTTGAAAAGAGAGCAGGAACAGGATAACAACAATTCATTCAGGCTGATTTATTTAGAAGCCACAGTGTAGACAAAACAGGAAATAACCTGAGCAGGGCTATATGCCAAAGAGCAAACATACTGTTGAAAGAGACATCTAAGAAAACAGAAATTAGTCACCTGGCACTCTCCCCCAGATTAGTTAAGCTAGTTAGGGTAGCTTGACTAAGCTAGTTAAATTAGTTAGGCTAATTTAGTTAGGCTAATTATTAGTTAAATTAGTTAGACTAATTTGAAGAATACTAATTAAATAAGGTAAGAGACTATTTGAAACTCCAAAAGGTGGATATTAAAAGTTACCTCTCATGTTTTATTATTATTTTTTAATTCTCATTAAATTTATTGTGGTGACATTGGTTGATAGAATTATACAGGTTTCACGTGTACAATTGTATAACACACCATTTGTATATTGCATTGTGTGTTCACCACTCAATGCCAAGTCTCCTTCCATCACCATGAATTTGTTTCCTTTTTTACCTTTCATACTTTAGTAAAGCTGATACACAAAACAATGACTGGAGGAGAACCTAACCGAGGAAACTTTGAAAATGATGTATATAAATGAAACTGAACTTTTCCTAAAGTAGTGGTTCTAACTCCAGCAATTTTCAGAATCATCTGGAAGACATGTTAAACACGGGTATTGGGGTTCCACTCCCAGGAGCTTCTGATTCAGCAGTATAGGGGGCAGCCTGCTATTTTGCATTTTCAAACAATTTCTGGGTAATTTGATACTGTTAGTCCAGAGGCCACACACAAAATCATTGCTTTGGGGGATATTCCAGTGTCTTAACTTAGCAAGTAACTGAGATATGGAAGTAACATGGTGAAAACAATAGTAAAACAGATCACAGAGAATAAAGAATAATAAGAAAATATATGCATTGAGGAATAACATATTTAGACATTATTGTGCAAGGAAAACCTTCCATTATTTTCTCTACAATTGATATCAGCAGCCTTTTGAGCCAGTCTCTTCTAGACAGTGGGGAGAGATTTGAAATGTAATCTTATCTGACATGATAGTTCAGTCTTCCATGTTAATTTTCAGTCCCATTAGGTAAAATTTTTAGGCCCCTTAAGTTGTGTGCCTCCCTCCAACAATCGTTTCTAAACCATTTCTCCCTGTCTGGAGAAGGGGTGTGCTTTTAACTAATCTGTGAGGCTCATCATCACTGGATCTCTGTGACCTACTCAGAAATTCATTTGATCTCTGATGTGGAATATTTAGGGACAGACTGCCATGCAATAGTTAGTCCTGTCCTCCACTGTTCACCTCGAATCTGCTTCTGAAGCCCGAGACTGACAAAACACGGGTGTGCCATTCCTGAGGACTCCAATTGTTCTTGGGCTCCGTGGTTGCTCTCTGGTTGATTGGCTTCATCACATCTCTCTCTATAGTCCGAGACATCTTTGCGTTTTGCCTTATTGCCCATTTGGATCGTGGCTTCAGTTCACTTCACTCTCACCATGCTCTCTATTCAGATATTTTCTGCACCGCTTTCCAGGTTGTGTGGAACTTCCAAATTCCTTCTATGATAAAAGAAAATGAATTGCTTGAGTTAAATTTATGTGACAGTCCAACCAAGTTTGGATTCAGGCAGAAGAAACTGGGAGTTTGTTCTGGAAGCCCCTCTCAGAGTGCCTGCCTGCCTTCTCTCACTCTTTCATCCGGGCCCGTCTGTGATCCAGAGATGGTGGCCTGCGGGTTTTTATATTTCATCACCATTGACTCTAGTAAATGTATTTTGTGATATTTTGCAATGTACTAAAAAACCAGAAAAATAATTTTATCTCAAAATGCTATTTGAAAGCCTATTGTATCACTTCATAATTTAGATGTCCTCTTTGAATGTCAGGAATTGTAACTCTCTGTAAGCTTGCTAGAATAATCCTTATCCCTTTCCAATGTTCTCAAGTCACCACATGGCTGATGGATGCCTTAGACTGATTAGATATAAATCACACATTTAGATGCAAAGACAAGAAAAATTAGCATATTTAACCTATTATCCTATCATCAAAAGTAGAGATGTCTATTATAACTGGAAGGCATAAATATATTAGCATTCTTTCTCCATATCTGAACAATAAGAAGTTAAGTCTCTAATTAAAACTACAGGAAATACATTTTGCATCCAGCAGTTTAATATAAAAGAGAGGCAAAAGACAAGGGAATTATGTTGAGTATTTAATTTTTTTTCTGCAAAAGTTACTGAGTTTATGCCCAGAGGCTTATTCTATTACATATATTTTAGTGCTTTGGGCTTCTAGCAAAATCAGAAGTACTCTTAAACTATGAAGATTAAACTCAAGGCCCCTCACTTGTTTGTGATTTTTAGTTTGTACACCAACGTGTTCCTCTGGTCGTGTGTCAATGTAAACTTTGCAAAGCTAAGATATTTTTGTATTTTTTAAAAACACCCATCATGCCAGCTTCAAAGTGATTTTAGATTTTATGCCAATTCTTCAGGGAGAACTGGGACTTAACTTTTCTTCCCTTAAATCTGAGCTGGTTTTGGTAACTAGCTTGACCAATCCAATGTATGACCAGTCCCACTCTGGGCCTTCAGAAGCTAGATACTAAGAAGCTTTGCAGTTTTTCTCCTGAGCCTTTTTGAATATTTATTCTGTGGGAATCCAACCAGCGTATAGTATTTCCCACGCCCTGAGACCAGCAAGCTCTGTGGAAACTCAATGTAGCCACGTGAAGAGACTACAGCCAGAGCAATACTGACTCTTCATTAGCTGTTCAGTCATAACAGCCCTGGCACCAGATGTGTGAGCGAAAGAAGCCGTCGTGGGCACTCCAGCCCCTGTATACACCATGTCTAGCTGTCTTGCCAATCAAGCTGGTCCAGCCATCTCCAGTTATCTGGGCCATTTTAGCTAAAATCTTAAATATTATGGAGTGGAGATGAGCTGATTTTTTTTCCCCTAGAGGAATATTTCTAAAAAATAAAAAGCACAAACAAAAACCAAGAACTCTCACTTTTGCTTCATAAAAATACACAAATTCTTGTTAACGAAATTTATTTATTTAATAAATAAAAATGATGGCTTGGAATTCTACCCTAGCATTAATACCAGTGATGATAAAGAGGAAAATGTATTTGTAGAGTACATAAAATGTATTTCTGGGAGATAGTGAGAGTCGTTCCTAGTCTGTGTGTTGGTTAAATGTGTTTATTCATGATCACAAGGGTATATCATACTGTATGTTTATAAGGCATGCATTTTTCTCTGTGTATTATATTAAATAAAATTTTCAGTAAGTACTTTTGCTATGTGCAACATGTTTAACTTATTTTTTATATGAAAAGACAAAGTGAAAAGTGAAAGCCTCCTTTCTCGGTCTTATATCCCTCTCCATCATCAACATTCTCTTCAAATACGATGGATTTTAAAGAATTGTTGTGGCTACTTCCACAAACAGGAAAGTTTTTCTCTGTGTCTTGTGTCTACTTACAGGTGTCCCCCAGTGTCCCAATGTTTGTGTTATGCCACTTCCCTTTTACAAAAGGCTTACATTTCTAAAGCAACTTTTTTGTTTTTTGTAAAGACAAAAATTCTGTTTGGATCTCCTTTGGTTAGTGAAAATGGGTATTGACGTTGGTCTTTTGTAAAAACAGTGGCATAACAAGAGCCATTTTGGCTTACTGAAGGTTTCATTGGAATGCCCTACTTTTGGATAAGCTGCATCTACTTATGCAGCCATTAATCTATCTATATAACAGCCTATTTACCCACCAATTCTATTTGCAAATAATTGGTGAAAATATATACTGTTATATATCTTGTTTTTTCAAATTTTTGCTTGTGTAAATATTTTAATCTTTCCCCAACAAAGCCATTTTGATAATAACTGTTCATCATGTGACTGTAATTTATCAGTTCTTTGTTGACAGTCACTTTGGTTGATTCCAGGTTTTGTTCCTCACAAACAATAACACACTTCATTTAACTTGAATTAAGCAATTAAGCCTATGCAGACATATGTACCCAACAATTCCTGGCTTGTCAAATTAGCTGTTTAAATAATGTAAGTTGAAAAATGGTTTTTATTTTTGCTCTGGGTTGAATGTTTGAGCCCGCATATTCTAAAATTTATGCTTTGAAACCCTGGTCCCTTTGTCGTGGTATCTGCAGGTGGGGCCTTTAGAAGGTGATTGGGTCAGTAGGGTGGAGCCTTCATGAATGGAATGGGATTAGTTCCCTTAAAGGCACAGGCTTACAAGTTGGCTAGCTCACCTTTAGCCTTGGAAGGGCTCAGCAAGACTATGGCTGTTTGTACACTAATAAGAGGGTTTTCATCAAGAACCCACTATAATGACATCCAGAGCTGGGACTTTTTTACTCTCCAGAAATGTGCTAAATATATGTTTGTTGTTTAAGCCAACCAGTCTATGATCATTTGTTAGAACTGCCCAAACTATGACTGTTTCCATTCTTAAAATGGGATATCCAAAATTTCTTGCTATTTTTCACTTTTTAATTCTTTTTTAAACTAATTTATCTTTTGTTTTGCAAATGAACAAGTTGTTTTGTAGTTTATTTCCTGATTTGTGTAAGTTTTGTATTATATTAAGAAATGAGAATTCTCATCCTGGCCAGGTGGCCCTGCTGGTTGGAGCATCATCCCACACATCAAAATGTTGCAGTTTCCAATCCCCGTCAGGGCACATACCTAGGTTGTGGGTTTGCGGTTTTGATCCCTAGTCTGGGCACGTCCAGAAGGGAACTGATCGATGTTTCTTTTATAGTGACACAATTGTGTCACTATAAAAGAAAGCTCAGCTTTAATCGGAACTGGAGAAAACAAAAGAATGTCTCTTTTTCTTGGAAAATTTTTGCCTAATAAAAAGTGTTTTAATAATATCTACTCTAATCACTTTTATATTCTCATTTTCACCTATAAAATTTGATCTATGTGAAAATTTGATCTATTTGTTACATAATGCAAAAATTTGATCTATTTTTGTAATAAAGGGTAAGTGCAACTTACACTCACACAAACCTGTCCAAGTACGATTCACTTCCATTTTTTTCACTGACTTGAAATGCTGTCTTTTTTTGTAGACTGAACTTCATGTATATTTCAGCATTATTTCTTGACTCTTGTCCATACCTTTGATCTATATTTTTTGATGACAGTAATAAATTTTGGTAATTATTTCAACTTTCTTCTTTTAATATTTGAAATTATTTTACTTCATTATATATTTTTAAAATACTGTTTCCTGGCTTGTCTACTATATTTATTTTATCATATAAATCTGAGTTATTTTATCAAGTAAATATCTCACTCTGTCCTGCTGCTATTTGAATTGGATTTCAATTAAATTAACACATTAATTTAAGAGAATTTTATATCTTTATAATTTGAGTTCTGATCCAGAAACACACTGTGTCTCATTTATCTTAATTTTTTAAAGTGTCAGTAGATAGTTTTACATTTGTTTTTCTCTCTCCTTTTTATCTCACTCTCATCTTTCTGTATATATAGATATAAAGATTAAGATACAGATATATACACTATACAAGTCCTATAAATTTTATATGAACTTTGGTTAGTACGATAAACAGGTTTATTTTCCAACTTGTATTTTTATATATTTTTAAATATTTTATTTATTTGTTTTCAGAGTGAAAAAATGGAGAGAGAAGGAAAGGGAAAGAAACATTGATTGGTTGCCTCTTGCTCACCCCCAACTAGGGACCTGGCCCACAACCCAGGCATGTGCCCTGACAGGGAATTTAACCTGCAACCTTTCATTTCACAGGCCAGTGCTCAATCCACTAAGCCACACCAGCTGGGGCTCTGACTTATATTTGAAGCTGGTCTTCTTTTCAAAAAAAAAATTATTTTTACATTAATTTTATAGCATATAGTAGTAAGTCATTCATTTGGAGGTTTTTTTAATGATTCTTGTGTATTTTGCTAGATGCAACTAAGGCATCTTCAATTTTTTTCTTTCAAGCATATTATTTAAACTTATATTTTAACTTTATCTAATCAATCTCTAGCCCCAGTAAAATAAGTAAAATGATATTGGTTATAATGGGCAAGATCAACTTGTCTACTTTATGAGTGGCTTTAGTAGTAAGTCTTCTCGGGTTTTCTCTAAATATGACTACATTCACATTTAATATGGCAAAAAGTTAATCATATGATTTAAAGTAAAGGATAATCTTGCATACATTTATTCTTGTGTATTTTGTGGCACAGTATGTTTCTATCTTATCAAATGTTTCACGTGGACTTGAGAAGAATGTGTTTTCTGCTGTTGTTGGCTAAAGTTGTCTGTAATGTCGATTATTCCAGTTGACTGATGTTGTTGAGTTACTTTACTCATTTCTGTCAGCGGGATCTGTCCATTTCCGAAGAAGGGGTGTTAGTTCTCTAACTATGGTAGTAGATTAATCTATTTCTCCTTGTAGTTCTACGAGTTTATCTTATGTACTTTGACACTCAGTTGTGATGCGCATAAGCATCATTACATCTTGGAGCAATGATCCCTTCATCATTATGTAATACCCTTCCATACACCTGATACCTGTCCTTGCTTTGAAGTCTGCTCTGTCTGAAAGTAATGTGGCTATTCTTGCTTCCTTCTGATTAGTGTTACTAAGGTATATTTCTCCCAACCATTTATTTGTAATCTATGTGTACTTCTATATTTCAAGTGAGCTGCTTGTAGACACATAATAGTTGTGTCACGTGTTTTGATATACAGATATCATTATATTTATGCTATTCATGTGATTCCCTATTTCAGAAAATATCTTAAAAGAGTTCTTTAAAGATCTGAAATAGTTGTAATAGAATTAGGGTCTTCATTCCTTAAATTTCATGTAAGTTTTCTTTCAAAATATGTTTCATTGCAATATTTAACAAAGTTTATATTATTTTTTATTGTTTAGAGTTTTATGTTATTTTTGTGGTTAAAATAACCACATGTTCACTACTTCCTGGAAAAACATTTTAACCCAAATTTCCAAGTATTTTAACACAGAGTACAACAAAGTATGTTCAGAATTTGTTTTCTTTTACTTTGTTTTATTTTACATATTTTTTCTTTTTAACATTGAATACATGTTTTTTTCCTTCTTGAGGAGGCTAACACTTGTACATCAATGTTTTTTTAACTTTAAAATTTTCTTGGTTGCTTTATTTCAGTTGTATCACTTATAAACAACATATAATTTGTTTATTGGTTACAACATATCTTATTTGGAACGTACTAGCATCTTTGCCAATTGTCATATCTAGTTGTTTGCTTATTTTTAATAGATTTTAGCTGCTGCTTATATATTCTATACATTGTAACTTTTTGAGAATTACTTTTACAAATATATTTTCAGTTTATGTCTTAATTTTAATGGTGTTTTCCCTTTTGTTTTTTGTTCTATGTTAAGAAATATTTTCTACTCCAGGTTCAAAAAGGTGTTTTTGTTGTCTTCTAAGAAACTTTTATGTTCCTCCATTTTTAACTATTTACTTGTACAATGTTCATATAAAATAGTGTTGAAAGAGGTTTTTGAAAAATATATGAACAATAAAAATCAGTAATAACATGAACACACACATATATCATCACACACATGTGTGTGTATATATATATATATATACATACACACACACACACACACACACTGGTGCATATACATACCTTCCAGATTAACAAAAAAGAATGTTCCAGTAGCTCTGATGTTTTCTCTCACTGATCATCTGCTCTAGCTTCTATACCATAGGTAACCACTAGCTTGTTAAGTAATTAGAAGGAGACAATATTTATTTCTTGATGACTTAGTTGCTTCACACATGATGTTTCTAAGGGTTATCAATATTGGTGATAGGATCTGCAATTCACTTACTTTCATTGTTGTGTACTATTGTACACATACGTTGAAATGTATTATCTGTTCTACTGTAATGAATATTTGGACTATTTCTAGCACTTTGCTTTTAATAAAAATGCTAGTTAAACTTTTGTGTTCATGTTTCCTTGCATATAAATCCAGTCATTACTTAGGTCATATACCTAATAATTAAATCACTGGGTCAGAGGACATGCTAATGTCAACACACTAGAGAATGCCAAAATATTTTCAAATCATTGCACAAATTAACAGTCTAAATAGCAATGAATAAGTCATCATCACAAAACTTGACCTGACTTTTTAATATTTGTTAGCTAGTAATCGGAAATTGTAAATCAAAGGTATTTTAATTTTTATTTTACACATTGCTATGGAGAGTGAACCTATTTTTATATTTATATTGGCCATTTTTCTCTCTCCTCCCTGTGAAATGCCTGTATATTAGGTTTGTCTAGTTTTTGTTTGAGTTTTTATCTTTCTTATTAAATTAGAGGGATTCTTATGTCTTGGACTCCAAAATTTTATTTATTACCTATGTGGCAAATATATTTCAGTGAGCAGATGTACTTCATTTTTAAGGTAGTAGAATTTATAAATTTCATTTTTATTTTGCATTTGGTATCTGACTTAAAATACAGAGCCACTCAATTAATTCATGACTGTGTTTACTAGATTGTCTTCTAAAAGTTTTATAGATTTATCTTTCCCTTTAGGCTATTAATACATTTAGAGCTGCTTTTCGAAAATTGGCACGAGTTTAAGATCCTTTTTTTCTTTTTCTTCCTCCAGTTCTCCCTTCCACTCTCTCTTTCTTATTTCCTCTTTTGGTATGGATAACCAATTATCTCAGCATCGTTCATCCAAATATTCCCAGTTTGGATCCTGACATGTCAATCTATTACTGCACCTTAACAATTTTGCATTTAAAACTGTGTCCACTTACTGGGCACTCCATGCCACATCAGTTATTAATTTGTACTTCATTAAAATCTGTGTATACGCCTCATTTTATTACTCACATGCTTCTTTGTGCCTTCTCGTGTTCTCCTTACTCGATTTGTCTAAAGTTTTCCAAATTTTTGATGTCTTGTAAATACCAGCTTTAGGATTATTTTTTCAGCCTCTCTCTTTTCTATGCCATTATGCTTTGCTTTGATCTTTAGTATGCTCTTTCTTTTTTCCATGACTTTATTTAGGTGTTTTATAACTTCCTGAATTTGATCTTTAGCTCTTTATTTTTACATTTTTCTTCTTTGGCCCTATAAGTTCACTCCAAGTGCTGCTTTCAGTAGTACATCTACCATGCTATTTGTCATGTACTATTTTATTCATGTGACGTTATTCTCTTCCCTTGGCTTTCTGTCCCAAATTGGAAATTAAATTCTTACCCTGTTGCTCACTAGGGTTCTTCTGAGGATGAAACATAAAATTCTAAAAGTGTGTAGTCAATGTTGGTATGTTTTATATATGTATATTATATGTGGCATATATAATTATATTATCTGTATAATGTATGAGAAACACAGAGGTTAGGAAAATATGTGTGTATATGATTTGTATATATAATATAGAATGATAAATATAATAAACACATATACTAATACATACATATATTTTTTATTATTTTATCGTTTGTTTTCCCATCTTTAGGCTTGGAGTGAAAAGATTTTGTGATTTGTATGAAATTTATCTACAACCAGAATTTTGCACTATAGTTTTTAGAATTTATTTTTTAATTGTTTAATTTTACCCCAGATCACTATTTTACATGTAATCTACCTCAGGGCAGGAGCTATTTTACATATTTCAAGTCTGTCCTTGAGGTCACCTGGCACAATGCAAGAATCAATGCGAGACCCAAGGGAAATTTTTATTGGTCTGTTTGTTTCCTTTTCCTATGACCATGAAAAATGAGGTTTAGAAAATACTTATCAAGCAATTATCATTTATAGATGAAGCAGTCAAGTTATTGTACAGAACGTGATTTTTTACTGACTACAGTAAAACATGCATTCTAAGGAATAGTGTACAGAGACTAATGGAAATTTTTTCATTTGAAAAAAGAGAAAACGATCAGGATATGCCTGTCAGATAGTATTATTAAGCAGACTTTCTCAGCACCAAATATCGCCGTGCACTTCAGGCTGTGGGTGATTGATGTGTTTCCATTCCAGGTATGTCAGGAATCAAAGCAATGTTTTACTTTACTTTTGTATCCACGGTGTCACTTTAAAAATCTTAAACATGCTTTGGAAAGTTTCAAACCAGTTTTGAACGGCTGTTTAATGAACTGTGAACAAATCTCCGCAGTAGATTGTTTTTACATATGGTAGAGTCACTGTGTATATATGTACCTTAAAGCTCAGTAGTAAAACATTACCAGTAATGGACCTTGCATTATTTATAGGGTAATTTTTAACATGTTGCCATCGTTTAAAATTCCCAGTACAGTTTATTTTTCTAATCTACTTGCAAAAGTGTCAAGATGAGATCTAGTGTAGCTTAACAGAATTAACATTAGGTTGGGAGTCAATATTATTGTCACGGGTGGCACTATCGTTCACAGAGTTTAGTTCTTCCTCTCTGCAGATTCTGTTTTTCCTGTCCCATTGAAAGCTACCTGGCCCACGTGACTTTGTGCCCACTTTTTCTGGATGAGTATGCATGCCTGCCCACTTGTATTGGTGTTGTTTACGTGATTTACCTTTGTCAATTAAATGTGAGCAGAAATAATATAGGATATTTCTAAGAATAGCTTTAAGAGTCAGATATGTTTAGCAATGTCTTTTTGGTGAAGAAGACTGAAGCTTCTTTGTCAGACTTAATTCTAGCTTAAAGATGGCATGGATTAAAACAATGGATGAACACTGATAGACATTTGGCGTAAGCGAAAAAAGCCTTTACCGTTGTAAAGGCTTTTACAATTGTGGGTTTGTTAGTTACTACTAAAAGTTCTAACTTACGCTGACTATTTTCTTTAAATAATCATTATGGTTTTGTGAATTTTTGTTAAATGGATCCTAAATTGTTTTAACTCCTAATGTGTTATAATCATTCAAATAGACATGACTAATATACTTTGAAGTGATGCTTAAATTCATTAATTCATCCATTCATTTCTTTTATTCAATCAAAAAATATTTACTATGGTCCTATTACATGAATGACACTGTACTTATACTGGTAGTACATTAATGAGCAGGAAAGGCAATGTCTTCATCTAACTTATAAACTTGGATGCCTCAAAAATAATTACAAATATTATTACTACAATAAATACTAAACATTCTGAAGGCATATGTTTAAGAATGAGGTTTTTTTAGAAAGCAATACTAACTTATCTTAACAGTTAAAAATAGTGATACGTAAAATGGAAGAATAAAGATTTCTGCAAAAAATATCTCCATGAATGTAATGACAACATTGGCAAAAATTGTGAGAATTCAGTTATTGATAAATAACCAAATTAAATTAACCAAAGTCTTGCAAAAATATGGAAAGTCTTTTTCAAGCAAACCAGCTGAAGCTAGGTAGAAACAGTGAACTTGGGACATTTTTACTTGCCTTATTCCTATCCCTCTGTCTCCAGAGCCACAGTGACCTTTAAAACCAGCTGCAATCATGATAAAAAGTTCAGGGCTGGGAGACATTGGACAGGACTGAGTGCTGCTAGACATACTTTAAGCCCCATTCTGGGAGCGTGTCACTGTTTTATTTGTTTGTTAGTTCCAAGGAATTACAATTTATTAGGCTGTTTAAATTTGACCTGACTCAGAGCTATGCAATGCCAACAGACTTCTTGGAGGTAGTTCTTTTGTTTTTAAATATAGAGATTAAATTATAAATATCACCATTATATGAAGTGGTGGATAACAGTTGGATGGAATAAAATGATGATAAACTGAGACATTTTTTATATCCTTTGACCAAAGACTTTGTACCCATGGAAATTATGAGAGCATAAAGTTTCATTTTTTTCTAAACTAAAAGGAATATCTATCATAATAAGAGGACTCTTCATTTCTGAAAGATGCTTACAATTTTACTAATGTAATTTCAACTTGAGGTTTTTAATCATTTCTTATAATATTTTCTGCAGAATTTAATATCTATGCTGACTTAGAAAATTATAAATACTTGTTAAAGATTATTATAAATAAGCTTTAATACTTGTTAAAGACAGGTGTCAGCTACTAGCAGAAGTTTATAAAATTTGGCATCCTAGGTAATGGAAATGTCATTAATATTCATCCCCATCAAAAGAGTCAAGCTCAGTTTTTTTAGTCATATAATTTATCAGTGGTGTCTATCAAATAATGTCTTTCAGTCACATCAACCATTCTATTCATTACAAGGCATTAGTAATTTGTTGCAAAATATAAGTACAGCTAGCAATATAAATGTAGTCACTGATTATTATAACTAACATAAAATTCATATTCAGAACACATAGACTTTCTGGCATTGCAGGATTTATATTTAATCTATGTGCATATGTAAATGTATAATACCTACCATGGAAATATTGAGAGTCTTTGAGAATATTGTCAGTAAAATGTGAAAGAATGTCCTTATTATCTTAAACTGCACAGTGCTCTGAAGCCAAAGTGAAGGGATTAGCACCACTGTTCATAGGTTGATGTCAAAGGCGGCCCTTTTATCTTTTACTGAATTCCAAGATGTCAGGACAAAGACACAGTCTGACTTCAAGAGGCAGAGAGAATTCTTTAACCTTGGACGTACAGTGTATTTCCTAGGTGATTATAAAAGAAGGCAACAATTTACTAAATTCTAAAAGAAAATACCATATTGTCAAGGCAACCAAATGGATCTGTTATTTAGAGTCTATTTGGATGCTTAAAAATAGATAACACAAAGTAAAAAAAAAATATTTGAACTGTCTATGGAACTAGGATTATCATGTGGACAAATTCTACATCTTTAATGGTACATTAATGACCTTTTAAATTTTGACTGAGGCGTTTTTTTTTATACACACACATACGCTTTAGGAAAAAAATATATGCAGGAAAAGAGTTATGCATGTTAGCTTATGAATGGCTTGTAATATTCAAAAGCATGCCTTATGCCAAATAGTGTCTCCCTCCCATGGCTTTGAGTCATTCATTGTTATGCCAGAATCTCTGAATCTCTATTGTGGCTGTTCATATTTTTGGTAAATCACTTTAATTTTATTTGGATTGGTTTTACATGGATTTTAATCGAGTGTTATATTTTTTTAAGTACTGGGAATGAGAAAGAAGAGGCTGAGGGAGAGGAAAGTTAAGAGGGAAGAGCAAAGATGAAGAAAAGAGGAGAGAAAGGGAGGGAGATAAAGACTGTACTTCTACACTTACATCGGTGAATCATTTCATATTTTAAATCAGAAAGACAGAGATAAAGTCATATTGATTAAAACAAAGGTAATATACGTCATGAAATAAAGGGGGAAGTCTATCGCTGATAGTTCTAATGTCACGAGATGTTCACAAATGCATAGCCACCTCACACTAAGTTAAAATAAGCTAAGAAAACAACTTCACCTTCCATATAAGTCAATGGTTGCAACCTTTCAATCAACTCCCCCGTGAAGTTCACTACAGTCCACTTTTTCAGAAACCACATTAGCTGCATGGAGTGAGTAAGCATTGGTAATTACAAACAATGGCCAGTGCAAGAAAACCTAACCTTTAAGATTTTAAAACATCAATGGTTTCCCCAAAGTGAATATGATTATTAGATGCTGTCTGTCTTCACTCATACTTAAAATGCACTTATTCAACAAATGTCAAGTGTTTGACACATGCAAGGTACTGTGCTGGGATTTCTAGGGGATAAAACAACATGGTGC
>CM052548.1:14132452-14222908 GCA_028533065.1 Trachops cirrhosus | reverse complement strand
TATGAATAGATTTTACTCTTTCTCCTATATCCTGAAGCATTTTTCTGTATTTTCCATTCACCTTTTCTGCTTTTCTGTTACACATACATTGTATTTTACTTTATATTTTTTCTGTGGTATGGTAATAGAATGTTTAAGTTTGCTTATTTCTTTTAAATAAGAGAACAATACTTTTCCAAATGCCACATAAGTTGAAAAGAGGAATACACTTAAGATGCTATGACACTTCTTGTTAAACTTATTTCTTCCCCTTAAACATAGAGATTTTATTCATTTATTCATTTAATACCAACCACAATATAGGCCACACATATTGTTAAGAAACAGAATTATAAAAATTATTCAAAAAAGAAAATAATCAGAGAAGAGCACTACAGATACCTGGAAGGCAAAGAAATTAAATTCAAGGGATATAAAATATTGGATTGAAATAATAGTAGGATATGATGATTAAATGCATTTAATGGCTTTCATAGGAGAATTTGAAGAAAATAATGAATTGAAAAAGTAGTATCAATAGGTCAGCATATTTAAAGTTAAAATAGAGTTGCACTTGTATGGGAGCAAAAATAATTTTTCTTCTAACCTTCTTAGTTCTAGGCTTAGACCTTTGTAATGAAATATGAATTAATAGGAAAAAGCATCCCAGAAGTTTATTGACAAGTGTACCTGTTAGCTGGTTGAGGTGTCTAAGGAAGGACCTGTAGCCAGGAAAGTCCAGTTAAAGGCTTTTATTAGAGGGGAGACGTTGTGATCGGGTGGGCTAAGCCCGAACAGATGGCAGCCCCAAGGGAAGGGGTAGAGGGGTTTCAACCAGTTTTCAGCAGGATGCCAGTGGCCATGCCTCAGTTGCCTCTGATAATTAAAACTTTGTGATCAGGTACGGAGCCTGTGATGCATACCTTCTTAGTTTCAGCACCGGTGCTGGCTCAGGTCCTCCAAGTTCCAGTACATTCTGACAGTACCTTCTGTATATTGGGAAATATCTAGGGAAGAATAAGCATCAGTCCCAGGGGGTTTAGAAATCTGGTTTAAAAAACATTTTCATCTAAAGGTAAAAGAAGAAAGCAGGAGGGGAGACCAGTTCTGAGGTGGTTACCAGAGAAAAGGATGGCAAACAAGGGTGAAGTTGTTATGTAGATTTAAGTCAGAGCCCTCTACTTTGATAAGATTCTCTTGTGATTTGCAGTCATTCTTCTCTTCCTGGTACAGAGAAGGAGATGCCCTTACAGATGGAGATTTCCCTTAGAAATGTAAATTCCTTTTACACAAGGGTGACCTCCATTCTGTTTTCAGAGCTTCTCCAGTGCCTGCAGTTTCTCTACACAATCAGCTCAAAATAATCCTTATGCCGAAGAGGCGTATTTTGGGGTGACCCATTCTTCTACCTTACAGTTTCTAAGTACTTAATCAATATTAGTTGCCTCATCACGTTTTGGTTCTTTGCAAAATAACTTTTTTTTAGCTTTTAATATTAGCACTGAACTCTTTCCACACTCAGTTTAATTATATTGATATAATGCAAATTACGTGGGAATACATACCACTAAAATGTCTGAAAAGCTTGCTTTCCTATGTAAATGTTATTATTAAATCACTGTTTATGATTATTGGGAATTTTTATTTAGTTCTTTTCTGAATGATTGTGCTGATTACGTGTAAAGGAATAGTCTTTTTGTATTTATTAAAAATCTATGTTGTAGAGCAACTCCATTAAATACCCTGATGTGTCAGCACCCCTTAAAGTCTCCTTCTTCCCAGAGATTTATGAATATTGAAAAATAAGTGTCCCAAACGATGCATCTGAACTCATGAATATTCACAGAGAGGCTTCCAAGTCTTTCCCACAACTAATTCTTCCACATCTCTGATATTTTCCACAAACTAATTGCTTATGTGTTTTTATGCCTTAAGAGCCTCTGTCTTCACATATAGAAAAGGAAAAAAAAAACTGATGAAGGTCTCCAATTCCATTGCTTCTTTTTATGCATGCAGTGGACTGGATGTTTGCACACCGCCCCTCCTGGAATTCATATGTTGAAATTCTTATTGTGATATTAGTAGATCGGGCCCTTGGGAGGTAATTAGCTTCATTAGCGTGGAGCCCTCCAAATGGGATTAGTGTCCGTATAAAAGGGAGCCCAGAGAGTGCACTTGCCTGCTTTCCACGACACACAGAGACAGTTGGAAGTACTCAGTCTGCAGCTGAGAACAGGTTTCTCACCAGAAGCTGACCATGCCCTCTTGGAATTCCCAGCCTCCAGACCTGTGAGAAACAAGTTTTTATTGTTGATAAGCAACTCGGTCTATGGTATTTTGTTATAGCAGCCAAAGCTGACTTCAGCATAGAACACACACACACACACATAAAATTAAGTGTAGTCATTTGAAAGTTTTACTTCGAGAAAGAAGAATTTTGCATGTGTTTCATTATTTAAATTGCAGGTTTTCATTAGTGAGTGGCAGTGATGACCATGTGAGTATACAATATTAACATTAGAAGATGCATCAGAAACAGTAAAAAAGCTTAAAATAACATCATTTATATGAACTGGTTAATAAATCTATCATAGAAGAGAAAGGGGAAATGGAATTGTTAGTCTGTGAACCCAAAAGACCTAACAAATTAAGTAAAATAGTTATTTTTTTTTTAGTTAAGGTAACAAGCACAATAAAGTTACAACTTGTGGGAGGACAAATAAAAAAGAGAGCCTGGATAGAATTTGGGTCACTTTGCCCAGATGACTTTCCGCTCATTTTTCGTTGCATAACATACTATCTCTCTGTTTCCTGAGGAAGAACAAGAAGGTTTATTATCAATGAACAACTGCTTAGTAAGAGCTGAAATGCCACATGTTTAAATGTAGAAGTGCAGCTTCAGAAATAACATTTCCCTATGTATCCTTTGGTCTGGGCCAGAGAGAAGACACAGCAAGTCTTTACATGAAACTTCTCAGTGATTGCAAACAGAGAGCATCTCCAAAATTTTGACTGAGGGACTAAATTGCAATTTTAAAGCTGTATGCAACAAAGGAATGCTGACTAAAACTAGATAGGTTTAGCTGTGAATCAGAAAACTATGTTACTTAACAAATCTTTTGTAATTTCAGATTTATTTTTATTAAGAGAGAAAATACCTAACATTCTCCAGAGTTTGGTATTATTATTGCTGTCCATATTATCAACTTCCCCCCCCTGCATTCTCTATATTATTATTAAATAAAGCTTGAATCATTGCTTTGATTATCGTCTTTTCTAATAGTAATGTTTTTCTCCAAAAATGTGTGTGTGTATATATATATATATATAAAACAACAGTTTATATTAACCTGTTGAGATATTCACTTTCATAAATGCTTATAAAGAATATTTATTATATATTCTATGTTGAACTCTACATTTATTCTATCAACATATCATGGTTTCTCTTCCTGTTGTTTTAAGTATTTATACCATGTTTTTAATGGTCATGGGATTCTATGGTATGAATATACTGCAAATGATTTAACTAATCCTCTAATAACAAAAATAGTATATTCTATTTTAAAATTGCAAATATTAACGTAATATTTTTGAACAATGGAATGATTGCATGCATATTTTTGCATATTTTCCTGATCATTTGCAATCCACTCTACTGTGGCAGAATGTGTTTTTCAGATACTCTTCCAATGTGACTCGACTTTTCCCATTAAGAGGTCAGTCTCATTTCCTACCCTTGAATCTGGGAGGGGCTCTGTTTTCTCCAACCAACAAAATATAATAGGAGTGACATGCTTTTTCAAGGCTAGATTATAACATTGACAAAGCTTCTTTCTGGGTAGCTCTTTCAGCACACATGCATTTGAAACCCAGAGCTTATGCATAAGAAGTCTTGCTCCTGGGATGTTACTAAGCTGGAGAGACTATTTATCTAGAAATAGAGAATGATTCTTGTAGATCCACAGATGTTCTAACTCCCACTCTTCCAATTTTTACAGCCCAGGCACTAGACATATGGATGAAGGAAACTTTTGATGACCCCATCTACTAACGCCTTCTGACTGCAATTTCATGAGAGGCCCTAAATTAGAACCACTCAAATAAACCATATCTGGATTTCTGACTCATTTCTGATCATTCTATTTTAAGATACCAAATTTTGGGGTGATTTATCATATGGCAGTAGATAACTAATACAAACATGCTTCATGATTTTTCAATGATTTACCCACAATATCTGTTGCCAGTATTTTTCCAGGTTGATTTTTGCTTTAAAATTATGTATCCATTTATAAAAAAATAAATATTTTCCTTTAAAATTTTAGTGCCATATTATACTAAAATATATCTAATTACTACAAGGTAGCTTGAAAAGTTCTCGTAGACTTTCTTCTTAGAAAATCTCATAGTTTCCTTTTAAGTTACATAATAACATAGTGTAATTGATTGTGTGTGTACATGAATGTGTGCTGCATTGTTCTAAGGTTATTTTTCTATAACTTTCTAGCTAGTTACGATCAACCCTTACCCCCAACTAATCTCAAATTCCTGTTTTGTTTCACAGTCAGTAATCTTGAAAATGACAAAAATGTATTAGATAATAAATACATATTTATTCAAATAGTTTAAAATATTCTAAATCTCCATATATTTCTTTGTAATTTCAGAAAATTCATTCATTTTATTTTTTCTTAACCATGGACACACAGTAGCATATTTTGAAATTATTAGTGTTTGTGGTGTATTTATATATATGGCAAGGCAACTATGTCCCTCCTCACCACTTTTCTTTTATGAATCATATTTCATTACCACACATCTCTTTTTCCAGATGAAATTCAGGATCACTTACTTTTAATTCAGAAAAAAATTGCATTCAGTTGTTTGTTGAATTGGTATTAATTATGCAGTTAATCTGCAATAGAAATGACAGTTTTAAAATAGTCCTCCCATTTAAGATCAAAGGATATTAATAAAAAATACAGTGAAATAAGAGTTGGAACTTATTAACTGTCTTGTCATCATTACTCTGTGTTATTGTCCATCAATGTTAAAGGACTTGGTACTAAAATAGATCAAAACAGATGAGAATTGTCATTAGCATGATCACATTAATGACCTCTCAGAATTTGTGTGGCTTGTTCTTATGTGTCTTATTTCTATAATAAAAATAATTATTTGCATAATCAGTGTTACTAAACAAAATGTGTCAACCTACAATAATAATTCTTCTAAAAGTGCAATAAACACACAAGATTATGTGAATGATAAATATTATGTTATAAAATGAGAGTAAACACTGACATTTAATAATCACAACTGAGGTAAAATACAACATTGAGTAGGGCTCAATAGAGCTAATAAATTTCATGTGATACAGCACAAATATTTCATATACAATTACTTATAAAGTATTTCCTAGATAAGCAGATTAATAAATAGTCTCATATTAGAAATTTAGCATAAGAATGAGGCTTGACTTTTTTGATTATAGGCATCTCTTTTAAATGTGTAACCCCAACCTACCCTATCTGCTAAATGTTCTTCAAGATACAGGTTAGACAGCATGCCACTCTACTGCCTTCCTAAGAACCCCTTTTGTAGGCCAAGCCCATCACTCCATTCAAGTGTTTCTGAAGCACCTGTTAGACTGCTTAGTTATATGGTAGATTTACTATAACGTTTAAGCACTCAGCCATGGAAATCAGTTAGCACTGGAGGGAGTACTTGATTTATTAATCTCTAGTTCCTTAACTTGGACAAAGTTGCTTAATTACTCTGAGCTCAATGTTTTGAGCTCCAGGATGCATCATCACATTAGAGGCTGCAAAGGTTTTCATTGAGATAACATATGCAGTATATATATCTGAATACTTAAAATATGCAATGTTCACTAAAGAGCAGATACTAGAATGTAGCTAACAAAAGGTGATGAAAATATTAATGATGATGAGTGAAATATTCATTGGAAATTCAACGACCTGAATTTCTTGGAGGCTGAAGTTATGTTTTAATTATCTCATACAAAGGCTGCTATATTATTGATACACAGTTAAAGCTTACTGAATGATAAAAAATATAAATGTAGTTCAGAAAAATTAATTAACAGAGAGATGATTAAAGTGATCATTTTGTATGACTGTTTTCTAGGAAAGGGAAATAAATAAACCTTGGACATCTAGAGGGCAAATCTGAAAATCCTCTCCCTGTTTTAGAAGAAATCCGAATATTTTATTGTGCAAGAAAAAAGTTTTACTAAGACTAGTCCATTAAGATCATTACAGCCCAGATAAATTATAAACTTGAAAGTATCAGTAATGCTCAACAAACGCTCCTGAGGATGGCCGTGACACTGTCAGGGAAAGGAGGGGTTGTTCATATAACCCTGGCTCCAATTGTTACTGTGGACAAACAGGGATAATGAGGTCTCTCTGGAAAAAGTCCCACCATCGTTAACATAACGAGGATGGTTTGCACGATGTGGATGTCACCTGGCAGCCAAGGAGAGGGGACTGGAATGTGCATGCCTGAACAATGATGAATTCACTGTGCTAGTCAGTCGGGGCAATAGACACTTTTGAGTGAGCATGAGTACTGTGTGGCCATCAGATTCAGAATGACTGAGCGAATAGAGCAACAGATCTGCATCAAATTTTGTGTTAGGCTGGAACATTCCTCTGCAGAAACTATCTGGATGATTCAAAAGGCTGCAGCTATGGGCAACTGATGATTGGCAGCTTCATCATGACAACATGCCTGCTCATGAATCACATCTCATGCAGAGATTTTTTGGTGAAACATCAAATCACCCAGGGGCTTGCACTTCCCCTACAGCCCCCCTACAGCCCAGATTTGGTACTCTGCAACTTTTGGCTTTTCCCAGAATTAAAACCACCTTTGAAAGGAAAGAAGTTTCAGATTGTCGACATTAAGGAAAATATGACAATGTAGCTGATGGAGACTTGGAGAACTGTGTGAGGTCCCAAAGTGCCTAGTTTGAAAGGAACTGAGGTTCTATTTTCCTTTGTACAATGTTTCTGGTGTCTTATATCTTCTTCAATAAATGTCTCTTTTTTAAATATTACTTGGCTGGATACTTTATGGACAGACCTCTTATTATCCTCACACAAGTTCTATTTGGAGCTCAATACAATTACTGTGGTGCTTTTTAACATGAGTGATATAGTGTTCTAATTAGTCATCATTGTCCTTATGTTAAAAATAAGAATAAGAACTCAAAAAAGTTTGCATTTATACTTTTTATTTTGCTATAAAGATGAACATTGACTTGTTTAGTCAACAAAAAATATATGCAACTGATATTTATGTTTTATTTTACACTCCAGATTCTTATATTCCTATATTTTTCCCAGACACACTCGCATGCTTACTGGACCGTGCACTGCTGTGCTTATGTAAATAATCAGGTCAAGCCTTGGACAGGAAGTCCAGTTGGTTGAGCATTGTCCCATGCAAGAAAAGGTCATGACAGTTAGAGTGTGTACGGTAGACAAATGATCAATGTTTATCACTCTCTGTTTCAAAGTCAATTAAAAAATTAAAAGGAATTAGGACAAGTTAATTAAAATGAGGCTTAATTTGCAAACAAATTAATCTTAACTATGGTTATCTTTGGTAAAAATGGGAGTGATTTTAGAAAGAAAAATTATGTTTTGATAATATACCTTTATGGATATCAGATCTTAATGTGAATTGTCTTTGGGGTTTTGTTTTCTACCTGTAACATAAATAGATCCTAAATTCTTCTGGTTTCCTCCGGTTTGTGACTATGTAACTCTCTGAACTAACGCCTCCAACTATCTCCCTCCATTGACTAGGAATGACTAAGAACAAAAACTGCCCTTTTCCCAAAAGCTTTGCAAACTCAATGAAAACTACTTGATATAAACTTCAGAAAACTTGCTTTAATAACATGTTTAGACAATCTTTGTGCCTGTTGTTTTGTGAGCTCCTCAGAAATATTACCTGAACACCTGATGACATAATCAGACATTCAAACCACAAAAGCTGCTTCAACCCTGACATTTAAATAGCTTCTTCACCGGCTGTTTCCAGTAGAAATAATATTCTTCCACAGAGTCACGAGAAAAGCATTTTGGGGACTCACTCATGGGAGGATATGAGCAACAGTGGCGAGACTTACTGAAGCAAAAACAAAGGCCTGTCCCCAAGTGTCTGCTATCTCATCTGTGACGGTGGCTCAGCTCCATTTTGCTGAGGAAGACAGTCAGCCTCTTGGGCCTTAGAACTGCCCCTGCACCTGTCTGGTCCAGGAGGACCAAGACCCAGAAATGCAGGACTTCTTTGTACCTCATTTCCCTATCTGTATGTCTGTCACCAAGGCCTGATGGCACCTGGGTTGTGGCCAGTTCTGTGCTTGGGCTGGCACTTCGGCCTGAGCAGCTGCCAGGCCAGCTGGGCTGCTATGGAGAGAGTGTGTGCCAGAAAGCCCTGGGCCTTGGTTACGCTTTAATTATATCTCCTTGGGTTTGGAAAGATGCAAGCTTTCTTTTAAACGAACCAATCTTCTTTCTAATTCTTTGTGGGCTTGTGCTGGGCCCTTTCCCTCTCCAATCTTTTTCTGGATCTTCCCGAGTTTCATGCCCTCATCTTATATGGCCTTTTCCCAGGATTTTCCCAGGACAGACTCCTCCCCTTCTTGTCACTATTTTGACTCTCACTGGGTATAGCCCAAAGTTCTGCTTTGTCATCTGGGTTCTACTTCAAATGAGCTTACCCTCTACCTTACTGCCTGTGCCATCTTGACTTCCACCACGCATGTGTCCTGCAAAGGAGTTTCCCTTTACTGATTCTCCTTCCAGTAATCTGGATGAACAGACCAGCAGTTCCCCGGGAAGACTGGAAAACTGGTCCTTCTTCCCTACTGAGCGGGGAGGGGGAACATTAATCCTCCTGGTGGGGCTATGCTGCTGTCCCCTGGAGTGTCTGGAAGTTATGGCTTTCTAGACCACCAGCCTTGGCCAGTTTAGTTTCCTTTTCTTGTGCTATTATCTAACTAGCTGCCTATTCTGACATGGCTTCTCTTGGGTCACAGAAACTAGTTTATAATTTACTCTACTTACTAACATTTTTTGGTGTATGAAAATGCTTTATTAAATGTCTGAGTTCTCACAAAATATAGGCCTAACTTTAGAAGCCAAGCTGTATCACCCTACCTAAAATGGGATACAACTGAACTGACGTATTTTCAATACTAAGATATGACTTCAATGAAATAATGGAGCAATCTGCCAACTCAGCTTCTGGATTATGAAACTCCTTTTTTTTTAATATTTTAAAATTTTTGTTCAGTTATAGTTGTCCCCATTTTTCTCCCATTACTCTCCCCTCTCTGCCTAACCCGATTCTCCCACATTCAATTTCCCCTCCCATTGTCCTTGTCCATGGGTCCTTTATACATGTTCCTTGACCTGACCCTTCCCTTTCTTTTCCCCGTTATCCCTCTTTTCCCTCCCCTCTGGTCACTGTCAGTGTGTTCTTTATTTCCATGTCTCTGGCTAACTTCTAGAAGTCTCTAAGGGAGGAGAATATGCCACCCCAAAATATGCCACTCTGCCCTATTGATTGTTTTGAATTAAAGTTATTGTAGAAACAGCTAGTGGAAGGATATCTCTGACTCTTCTTTGTCAACTAAAGCAGGAAATAGAGTTCTCTTGTGGAAGTTGTCCTTTCCCAGTGGGTAAAAGGTATACAATCATCAGAGATAGGGAATTTAAGGCCCAGAAAGTTATATCAACAACTGTTACTTCTTCACTAATGTACTACCACAAACCCAAACCCCCCTTTCTTATCAATTCTTCATAGCTTTAGTGTTTATATTTCTAAAAAGTATAAAGGCTTCCTGCCTTGGTCACTTCTTTGAGACTCATATTTTTATGGGGCTACCATATATATGAAATTGAATTTGTTTTTCTCCTGTTAATCTGTCTTATGTCAATTTAATTATTTAGCCAACCATAAAACCTTGAAAGGAAGAAGGGAGAAGTTTTCCTTTCCTACACTACCATGAAGTTTATTTTGGAATAATTGAGAAATGAGTGAAAAAGGCGAATCTTGTTATGTATCTACTTCAGCTGAATGTCTTTTAGAGCACCAACTTAGTAGAAATGAACCCAGTAATGATGGTTGGCTTTAAACTAGTTAGTACTGATAATTAATCACTGATATGTCTTGAGGCAATTACTCATCTGGTTACTTTTCACATAATGCTGGAATATTTCTTGACCACAAGATAGCATCCAGTGTAAGATCAGAAGCTAAATTTGAACAATGGGAGAAAAGGAATAAGTAGAAAAATAAAAAAGTAACTCATTACTAATTACATATTTTTAATAAATTTTCCGTGTTTTATGTCTTTCAGATTATGCTTTTGTTTATTTTTCTAAAGGACTCCAGTGAATTAGATTTAAACTATTTGGTCATTTTGGGATTTGAGTATTTAAAAATATACTTTGATTACTGCTTTTCTAACATTGCCCACTAAATCCTTTCTGTGAAAATACTCTGTGTGAATTTTAAATTTTAGGATAGCCTTATCTTTAAAAATTAAAAATCAAAAAATGACAAACAAAAGTACCTCCTACCTAATATTATTTAAATATTTTTATGTGGTAAAGGAACATTCTTGTTTTCTCATTCCATAAGCATATATTATCAAAGATGAAGTTGCTACCTCAGAGCTACAAGGACCTAATTTTTGTAATACTATATGATTTCTTGAATGGACAAAGTTTATAGAGAGTCAAAGCTAATGTTACCAGTAGCATTTTGCATGAAGTTTCTCTCTCTTTTTTTTAATATTATGAGAGTAGAATTCTAATTCGAGCCCATTGAAATTACAGTAAGTGCTAAACAAATTAATTTTGGTCTGAAACTGTATTCCATGACATATTTCAAATTATTTAATAGACATCTTTAAAAATTGTAGTCTGTGCTTCAGGAAGTGTCTTTCATGTCTAAAATACTACTTCTGCATTCAAGGTACTTAGCGTTTTGTTGGCCAGCCAAATGTTACTCATATGAAGTGACTAGAGGCTGATACAAAGACATATAAGAAAGTCCTAATTAAGTACACTCAATTGTCACTGTGCATTGTCTATACAAAACAGGCTACGGCCAAAAGAAAAAGATTAATGGAGGTAGAGGGAGAGGCAAATTATATGGGATAAAAGCAATAAAGCATAATTCAAGAAGAAACAGTCTTTCTGCTAAATGGATAGTAAAAAATAACCTATGTTATAATATACTATATATATATTTTTTTCAATCAATAGGAACTTTTAGAATCTCACACAAAAAGCATTCTTGATTTTTACCAGCCAGGTGATCCAGAGGAAATTATTTACCAGTCTTGAGTTTGTTTACTCATTTGTGAAATTGCTATAATCATATCTACTACCTTAGATTGTTCTGAAGATAGAAGGTTAAGTGTCCAACAGAAGCCATAGCACACTGAGAATGCTCAGTAAACTATGTCCCATGGCCTCTTAGTGTTTTCCCTGCATATAATCGCAATTTATTTGGTTTGGTAGATACACTGAGCTGAAAGAATGAAGAGAGGCTCTGCATTTTAAAATAAAGCTGCAGGAAGCTCCTTTATCAAATGAAAGTAAGAAGAAAATAGACTACATTAGCTAATAATTGTAAACACTGTATCATATTGCAATAGACTGAAATAACATGCAGATATTTCAGTTTCAAGTATTTCATATTACCACATAAAAATAAAGACCTTTCTTCACCTTGGGGAGTTAATGGGCCATGAAATAAATGCATAAGTTGTATGTGATTTCTCATCTGGACTGAATTAATTCTGTGCAAATTGATGCATAGCTTGAGGTTGTTCCCCATAATAGTTATATCATAGGAAACTTTGTTCCATTCAATTATTTTTAAATTTTTATTGAATGTATTGGGGTCACATTGGTTAATTAAGTCATATAAATTTCAGTTGTAGAGTTCTATAACACATCATCTGTATATTGTATTGTGTATTCGCCACCCAAAGTTAAGTCTCCTTCCATCACCATTTATATCACCTTTACCCTCTTCTACCTCCCACACACCTTTTTCCCTCTGGTAATCACCATACTTTTATCAGTGTCTGTGAGGTTCCTTTCTTTTCTTTTCTTTCCTTTTCTTCTTTTGTCTTTCCTTTTCTTTCTTTCTTTCTTTCTTTCTTTCTTTCTTTCTTTCTTTCTTTCTTTCTTTCTTTCTTTCTTTCTTTCTTTCTTTTTCTTTCTTCTTTTCTTTCTTCTTAATACTTTCACCTTAATTAGTAAACCCCAACCCCTTCCTCTAACAGCTGTTAGTCTGTTTTCTGTATCTATGATTGTGTTTCAATTTTATTTTATTCAAGAATCCACATATAAGTGAAATAATATGGTATTTGTCTTTCTCTGACAGGCTTATTTCACTTAGTGCATTACTCTCCAAGTTCACCCATGCTGTCACAAAAAGTCAAAATTCCTTTTTTTTAAAGCCAAGTAGTATTCCACTGTGTAAATGTACCACAGCTTTTTGATCCACTCATCTACTGATGGGCACATGGGCTGCTTCCAAATATTTGTTATTGTAAATGACACTGTAATGAACATAGGGGTGCATATATTCTTTCAAAATAGTGTTTCATGTTTCCATGGACGTATTCCCTGAAGTGAGACTGCTGGTTCAAATGGCAGTTTGATTTTTAATTTTTTGAGAAAACTTTATACTGTTTCCCACAGTGGCTACAACAATCTGCATTCCCACTGAAATTGTATGAAGGTTCCCATTTCTCCACATTCTACCAACACTTGTTTGTTAATTTGTTGATGACAGCTATTCTGATAGGTGTGAGATGATATCTCATTGTGGTTTTAATTTGCATCTCTCTGAAGAGTAGTGGCATTGGGCATCTTTTCAAACGTCTGTTGGCCATCTGTTTACCCTCTTTGGAGAAACATCTTTGGGTATTTTTAATTGGATTTTTTGTTTATTTGGTGTTGAGTTGTGTGAGTTCTTTATAAATACTGGCTATTAACCCTTTATCACATGTATCATTGCTGAATATATTCTCCCATTTAGTGGATGTTTTTTCATTTAGTTGATGATATCCTTTGCTATGCAAAAACTTTATAGTTTGATGTAGACCAATTTGTTTATTTTTCTTTTGTTTCCCTTGCCCAAGGAGACATATCAGAAAAAAATACTGTTATTAGAAATGTCCAAAATACACTGCCTATGTCTTCTTCTTGGATTTTTTATGTTTTTCAGTTTTACATTTAAGTTTTTAATTGATTTTAGGTTTATTTTAGTGCATGGTATAATAAGATTGTCAAATTTTTTTTTCTTGCATATTCCTGTCCTTTTTCCTAACACCATTTTTGGATAGAATATCTTTATATCATTATGTGTCCTTGCCTCCTTTGTCAAATACTAATTGACCTTAAAGGTATGGGTTTATCTCTGGGCTCTCTATTATGCTCCATTGATCTATGTGTCTGTTTTTATGCCAGTGCTGTGCTGTTTTGATGGCTATGGCCTTGTGGTATATTTTGATAGGAGGCAGTGTGATTCCTTCAACTTTGATTTTCTTTCTCAATGTTGTTACTGTGGCTATTTGTGGTCTTTTATAACTTCATATACGTTTTTGAAATATTCATTTTAGTTTAGTTTCAAAGATACCCCATTGGTATCTTTATGGGAATTTAAGTAAATATTGCTTCAGGTAGTATGGACATTTTAATGTTGTTAATTCTTATTATTAACGAACACAATAAATACATTTATTTGTGTCTTCTTTAATTTCTTTCTTCAGTCCTTTATAATATTACAAGTACAGGTCTTTTACATCCTTGGTTAAATTTATTTCAAGGCACTTCATTTTATTTTTTGATGAAATTGTGAATGGAATTATTTTCTTAGTTTCCTGTTTTGATAATGTATTATTTGTGCATAAAATGTCAACCATTTCTGGATATTCATTTTGTATCCTGCTACTTTACTGAATCCATTTATCAGTTCTAGTATTTTTTGGTGGAATCCTTAGGATTTGTGAAATGCAGTATCATGTTATCTGTAAATAATGCCAGTTTTACTTCTTCTTTTCCTTTTTGGCTGCCTTTTATTTGTTCTTCTTGTCTGACTGATTACTGTGACTAGGACTTCCAATACTTTGTTGAGTAAGAATGATGAAAGTGGGCATCCCTCTATTGTTCCCGATATTAATAAAACAATTTTAGTTTTTGCCCATTTAAAAGATATTGGCTACGCATTTGTTAAATATAACCATTACTATGTTCAGGTATGTTCCCTCTTTTCCCACTTAGCTGAGAGTTTTTATCATAAATGGGACCTGGATATTATCAAATACTTTTTCTGCATCTATAGTCATGTGATTTTTATTTTTCATTTTGTTTATGTGGTGTATAATGTTTATTTATTTGCACATATTGTACTAACCTTGCATCCCGAGAATAAAGCCCACTTGAATATGGTGTGTTGCTGTATCCTGTTTGATAATATTTTTTGAGGATTTTAGCATCTATGTTCATCAGGGATATTGGCCTATACTTTTCTTTTTCTTTTTTTTCTAAGGTCCTTATCTGCTCTTCAAATTACTATTAATACTGGTCTTGCAAAATGAGCATGAGAGTCATCCTTCTGACTGAATTTATTGAAATAATTTGAGAAGAGTAGGTGTGAGTTTTTTGGAAGCTTTCCAAAAGTTATCTCTAAAGCCATCTCATCCAGGACCTTTGTTTGGGGCAGGGGTTCTTTTTTGTTTTTAAAAATTACTGCTTTGATTTTATTAGTTGCAGATGGTCAGTTCAGATTTTCTAATTTTCCTGATTCAGTTTTGGAAAATTGTATGTTTTTAGGAATTTACCTGTCTCAGCCAGATTGTTTCATTTGTTGCCATATAGTTGCAATATTTTCTTACAATCCCTTGTGTTTTTGTGAAGTCAGTTGTTGTCTCTCCTCCTTCATTTATAATGTTATTTATTTAGGTCCTTTGTCTTTTTTCCTTGATGAGTCTGGTTAGGCTTGTGTCAAACTTGTTTATCTTTTTAAAGAGGAAGCTCTTGGTTACATTGATCTTTTTTATTTTTTTAAAACTCATTTTTTTATTTCTGCTCTTATCTTTATGAGTTCATCTACTCACTTTGGGCTTTGTCTGTTGTTCTTTTCACATTTTTAAAAAGTAGTTTATTGTCTATGTTATGTTGTCCCAATTTTTCCCCCTTCACTTGCCACCACCCAACTTGCCCCTCTACTTCCATAGTCAATTCTCACACTTTTTTTAAAAGAGTAAAGTCCAACTGTTTATTCAATTTTTTTTTCTTCTTGAGGTAGGCTTGTAATGCTGTGAATTTCCCTCTAGGACCTGCTTTAGTAGTGTCCTACAGATTTTGGATAGTTGTGTTCTTATTTCATTTGTTTCAAGGTATCTTTTGATTTCTTTCTGGATCTTTTTCAAGACATTCATTGTTTAATAACATGTGTTTTGTCATTTTCAGTTTTTTCTTGTGATTCATTTCTAGTTTTATATCATTATGGTCAGATTAGGTGTTCAATAATATTTCAATCTTCTTAAATTTGTTGAAACTTCTTTTGTGTCCTAACATATGGTCTAATTTAGAAAATGTTTCATGTGCACTTGAAAGAAGTGTGTATTCTGTTGCTTTGGAGTAGAGTGCTCTGAAGTTTTCAATTAAATCCATCTGATCTAGTATGTTATAGAAGGCCACTATTTCCATACTGACTTTCTGTCAGAAAGTCTATCCATTGATGTCTATGTGGTATTAAAAGTCCCCTACTATGACTGTCTCATTGTTGATTTCTCCCTTTCTGTCAATCAAGAGTTGCTTTATATATTTTGATGCATAAATGTTTACAAGTTATATGCTCTTGTTGGATTGTTCCCTTTATCATCATTTAGTGTCCTTCTTTTCTCTTAGTATAGCCTTTGTTTTAAAGTCTATTTTGTCAAATATAAGTATCATTACCTCAAGCTTTTCTTTCTATTTGAAAGAAATATTTTCTATCCCTTTACTTTTAGATTATGTGTATCTTTCATTCTGAGGTGGGTTTTTTGTAGACAGCATATATGTGGATCTTGATTTTTTATTCATTCAGCTACCCTATGTCTTTTGATTGAAACATTTAAGGCAGTAATAATTAAAGTGATTTTTTATAGATATTTATTTATTTCCATGTTATTCTTCATTCTACATCCCTCTATTTTTTCCCTATTCTTCTTAAAGATGACCTTTTAACACTTTTGTAATACTGGTTTGGTGATAATGAACATCTTTAGCTTTTTCTTGTCTGGGAAGCTTTTTATTTTCCTTCAATTTTAAATAATAGCTTTGCTGGGTAAAGCAGTCTTGCTTGTAGGTCCTTACCTTTCATCACTTTGAATATTTCATGCCAATCCATTCTGGTATGAAATATTTCTGTTGAGAAATCAACTGTAGTCTAATGAGAGCTTCCTTGTAGGTAAATAATTCTTCCTCTTGCTGTCTTTGATTTTCTCTTTGTTTTTATGCTTTGCCATTTTAATTATGATGTATCTTAGTGTAGGCCTCTTTGGGTTCATCCTGCTTGGGACCCTGCATTTCCTAGATTTGGGTGTCTTTCCTTTACCAGATTAGAGAAGTTTTCAGTCATTATTTCTTCAAATAGATTTTGAATCCCTTCTGTATTATATCTTCTCCACCTGGTACTCCTGTGTGTCCATGTTATTATACCTCATGTTGTTTCAAAGTTTCCTTAAACTATCCTCATATTCTGAAAATCTTTTCTTATCTTGCTGCTCTTCTTTGATGTTTTCTGGTACCTTGTCTTCCAGATCACTGATTTAATCCTCTGTTTCATTCAACCTATTGCTTATTTCTTCTAGTATATTCATTTCAGATATTGTATTCTTCTTTTCTCACTGGTTCTTTTTTAATGGTTTTTCTGTCCTTTTTAATGGTTCCTATCTCTTTGCTGAAGTTCTCACTAAGTTTCTAGAGCATCCTTGTAAACATTTTTTTTAAACTCTGTATCTGGAAAATTGCTTGTCCATATTTCATTTAGCTCTTTTTCCCCCTGGAGATTTTACCTGTTCATTTAGGACATGTTTCTTTGTCTCCTTATTCTGGCTACTTCTTTGTGTTTGTCTTTATGTATTCCATAGATCTGCAATGATTCCAATCTTGGTCAGCTAATCTTATGTAGTAGGTGTCCATTGGGACTTATGGTGCAGTCCCTTTGATCACTTGTCCTGGGTGCTCCAAGAATGTCTTTTGTGTGGGTTATGTGCCCCCCCGCATTGTAATTGAGCCTTGATTGCTCTTGGCTCTTGTGTGCATAGGCAGCCTACCCTCAGAGCAGCTAATTGTGAGGATCGACCACCAACCACACAGTATGAACTGTTGTGCAGGTGCTGACCACATGAAGCAGAACTCCCCTCAGAGTCTGGTGCCTTCCAAAATCTTCTGTTGGATATGCCACTTGTGAATCAAATTGGGTCATGCTCTGATGTTATCTAAAGTTGGCTACTGGGTGTGCTGGTTCTGTGGCCTTTGGGTGGGACTCTGGTGCAGACCAATGTCAGACTCTATCTGTGACTGGTGCTGGGTATTCTGTTTGGGGCTACAAAGTGACCCACCATTTGTGGCTGCCTCTGCTAAGCCTGGGTGTTTCCAGGAAGTACCAAGCTGTACACCAAGGCAGGCTTTTACTAGCAACCAGCTCAGGGGCCAGGGGCTGATAAGCAAAAGGTCCAGGACACCCCGAGATATGCCTCCATTTGTCTTCTCCAGCAGACTGCCTGATAGTCTCAGTCACTGAAAAGAGTCTCTGTCGATACAAGAATTACATGAGATAGGTTCTCAAGGAATCATCCAGTATGGGCGAGTGGTGTTCACCAGATTTACACAGGTTCAAACTTCGTGCCAGCGCTGGGTCTGAAGCCAGTTGGCAAGTGTCACCAGATATACAAATGTAGGTGCCATCCACTGAATGCCCACAGACTTTTGCGGTGGGGCGTGATATCCAGGGTTCATTAGGGGGAAGCCAGCAGAGCTTATCAGGCTCAAACAGACCAAGTTCTGACTGCGTGACGGCAGGGCTCTGACAGGTCAGCTGTGTGAACAAAACTTGGCCCTCGTCCTAGGGCCTCCGAACTCAGTCTGTCCAAGATTCTACCAGGAGCCCCATAGTTCCATTCAATCATAAAGACATTTTTCACTTCACTCCTAAGGGTTGATGTACTTCTGACAGGTGTTAGTTAGAAAGTGCTTCCCTGTATTTTTACATACATTATTGTAGACAAGTTAATATCTTCTAATATAAAACATAATGTCTATCTATCTACCTATTTACTTACACACACACACACAGGGTCTGGCACAAGTGACAGCCCCTTTTTAATCATAAAATCTTTTATTTCAAAATCCTAAGCATGTGATTCTGTAACATGGCAATATCACACTCAAGCACACCATATGACATTTAGGTGAAATGTTCAAATTGCCGTCTGTCTTGTGCAAGACATTCACGTATCCACCAACCACACTCGAGCAAGCCTTGCTCTGCTGCACCCTTGTTCTGCTATACATGGTTTCTGCTGAAACCATATATATATATGTTTTCCAGTACCTTAAGTTAAATACTGTGTGCAAGACATCTATGGGCTTTTGTTTTAATGAAAGTACAGAGGAAAGATGATGCCTTTAAACTGCATACATTTGACAAGTCCAATAATTAAGAATATCTATTATGAATGAACTGCCATTTTATTGTTGCTGTTTGCATGTACATGCGCCTCCTTTTGAAAAAAAAAAAATGAAGCCAGTACTGGCAATGCTTTGTAAATAAATGTTTTTGTGTTATATAACCATGTAGACTTTTTGAATATTTTTTTATCAGGGATCCTTCTCACAAATATTTTGCTGTAAAATATGCCTTAGATCTTAAGGTTATTAAATGTCTCCATCTGCGAGGAACTAAATCACGACTCTAATGGATGTAGTTTGTTATTAAGGCCCATTAACCCAATTTTAGTTTCTAAAAATTTATACACTAAGAAGATACTAGTTTGCAATATAAAGGTACACCAAATTATATCAATTAAAAATGTTATTTAATAAGAGATATTTCACAATCTTCTATCCCTCAGAATATATCATGTTGCCTTAAAAATGTCATTTTCCTTCTTCATCAAGAAATAAACAAGCATTCAAAGAATTCAAACTTCAGGTGGAATAAATTTATTGAGGAAATCACTTTGTAAGTCATATGAATATATAATCACTGTGTTGTACACCTGAAAGTGGTATGATAATGTATGTCAACTGTAAATGAAAAAAAAAGTAAAATAAAAAATACTAAGTTTTCAAATTAGAAAAAAACTTTAAAAATCAAATCAATAATTACATCAATGTTACATTGTTCTGTGGAAAAATGAATTTGTGATTGTTATACTATGTGCCTAAAGGAAATTATTTCATGGACAAATACACTAAAATTTCAATGACAATCATGGGGATGATAAATATTAATAACCTAATAGCATTGTTTTGTCTTTTCAGATACCATTAATTTTATTTCTTGAATAAGAAAGATTGTAATAAAAAATCCTGAAAGAAGTTTTATAATCTAGACCAACTTGGATATAGGAGATTCAGAATAACATAGTTCTTTAATTACAAGACTAATAATGACAAAAATTTTACATCTATTCTGCCTATATCTTACACATTAAGAGGTGCTTTGCTTTTGCTTTTCTTTTGTTTGTTTTTTAAGGAGTACTTAAAATTAATGTATTGTTCTAGGAAAATTTTCCAAGAAGTTGTTCCTCACTATATATCTTGAAGTTTATACCACTTTCAATATAAACAAAAATTATATATAAGAAATAACCATAAATAGAAAATTTTCAGGACTACTTGATGAACCACCCCTAAAACATAGCCCTCACATGATTTCCAAGAGGTTCCCCCAATTCTGATCCTTTTCATTATGAATATTAATTTAACATGCCAAAATGTACATTTTTAAGAAGTATATTTTACAGATGCAAGACATTTTTTAAATGGAGATCATAAATTTCCAATAGCTGAAAATCATGTGGGTTAAATTAAAGCAAATACGTTCTAAGAACAATTAACTCCAACTAAATTCATGTTAAATGTTGAAATCTACCTGTTGTCGTCATTTTAGACTATTAACAGGTATTCTGTTCATCTTTCCTTTCTGTTGAGTGTGGTTTCCTGCCCCCCACTGAACTCAGTTGTGAGCAGGAGTAACGGGTGTCCTTCGGGGCAGACGTTCTGAGGGCGAAGGCATTTTCCATGTGTTCCTTCCCCTCCACCCCAGCACCTGGCCACAGTCGGTACTGTGGCGGCTCTGCTCCGGCTGTGTGTGTGGGTGTAACTGTGGAAGGCACTCAGCGCAGGGGCTCCGGCTGTCCGCATTCTATGGGCTTAGTGTATGGAGGAGAATTAAATGTTTGATTATGAGGCCACTGAGGTGTCAGAGTTGTTTGTTAGTGCTCTACATATCTTGCCAATATGTATTTTAGGCTTTTTCTAAAAATATATATTTTAGATCACATAATGTAAAATATACAATATAACGCAACTATGGCTGTGCTATTCTGACTGTATTTGTGGGTTGAATTTCCATTTCCAAGTTTACCATGAGAAGAGAGAGAAGACTAAAGAGATGATGGTGCGCTACCTCTGAACATTTATAATGTAAATGTCCTGGAAATTCATTCCTAAATGTAGGCAGGTACAGCTTGTGAGTAAATGAAAATAATGTATTATAAAAATTCTATTTAATGCTATTTCCCAATTATTGCTATTTCTTATACAAATTCGCTTATCTACACTGTATTTTTGTTGGTTTTGAGAATATAGGCTTGTAAGAATAAAATTTAGAATTAGCCTGCTTTCAAAAGCCAACATATTGAAATTGTCAAAAGGAAAAAGGACTCATGGGCATGCACAACAGCGTGGTGATTGCTGGGGACAGGGAAGTTAAGGGGACTAAATGGTAATGGAAAGAAATATAATAAAAAATAAAAAGAGAAAAGAAATTGTATTATATTTAATGTATTGCAAACATAATTTGGAATACTAATCAACCAAAATATATCACTCCTTGAGGAAAGTATCTGAATCAAATGCTGTGGAATATGCAATTACTTATTCATCTGCACAGCTAGTGTTTCCTATACTTCATGTTCAAAACCTGAGAACCTGATGCAGTGTGCACTGTGGGTGCACTACTAAAATAATCCTCCATTTACTTTTCTGCAGGTTTGGTAATGAGCATCTCTCATTTTTAATATCCAAAATCATAAATAAAACCTGAACACATTTTATTTGATTATTTTTAAAAAATATATAAGTGTCATCAAGTAACATGTATAAAGGACATATGGACAAAGCCAAAGGGAAGTAGGATTGAGGGCGGGAGGTGGGGATGGCTGGGATGGGGGAGTGGTGGGTGGAAAATGAAGACAACTTTATTCCTTCATGTACATGAAAAACAATAAAAAAGAAATATGAAAAAAATTTGTGTCACAGGCAACTTTTTCCTTCAGAGTAAAGAACATCCTTGAAATGGATATTTGCAAAGAGTGGTTTATTCTGGGGATGTGTATAACATCTAGTTAATTACTTAAACATATATTTACTGAACTTTTATTAGGTACTTCGCAAGGTGCTATTCATTAGGGGCAGTAGAAAAGATAAACTCTTCAAATTACTATAGTTTGTATTTGTAGAGCATGCAACATTGCTCTTTTAAAATTTTCCTTAGTTTCTCTTTCTATTTTATTATATATTTTGTATATTGTTTCTGGTGAATATTCTTCAACGCATTTTAATTGAATACATGAGTGGGTGACTGAATGAATAAAGAAATAAATGGAGTCGGACTTCAAAAGTGTATAATCAAGTTTGGGACAAACACTAAGCAAAACTATGATAGTGCAGTGCAATAACTAGTATGACAGACACAATTACCAACGTCCCCGGCTGAAAAGGACAAAAACTAATCCTGCCGGAATCAGGGCAGGACACATCAGCTTCAATAAAATTGAACATCTTTTCTCTCAGCCTTCAATTATTGTGATTGTTAATCAGACTATGATCTTAAACTTTGAAAGCATTATGATGCCACTGTTTTTTTTTTTTCACCTGACTTCCATGAAAAGTGTACTTGCAAAACCACACTCTTAAAACAAATTATATCATACAGTAGACATAATTGGTTCAGAATGCCATTGGTCTATGTGATCTCACTGAATGATTTATAGTGTCACTAACAGATTTTTGAAAAAACTAACGGAGGATAAATGCTCTTTTCAGAATAGAAGAGAACCAGCATTAATCACTAAAATATATCCTTATACTTAAAAAAAAATCAAACATCCTTGACTGAAATGTTAAAATATACATCTATGATAAGAATTGAAATTCTTTTTGGAAAGTTGAAATAAATATGCAAAGCATGGTTAGAAATGAGGACAAATGGATTTAGTAAGATAATATTACTTACTAAGCATAGCAAAGGCATAAATATTATTGCATAAATTTACATTGTGAGTTTACACTGAAATGCAAAAATCTGTGAAATGATAACTGATTTCTATTATATTTTGCATTGATTTTATATTGATATAATTTGCCAGGATAAAATTATGTTATGTTGGTTTTGAACCCCTCTACCTCACTTCCTCGGAATAGAAATTCAATTTCAGTTCAAAATACTAGTGTATCATTTCTCATAGTGTCCTCCTTGGATTATGGGCATCAAAAATACAGAAAACCTGTTTAAATAAAGGATTCACTGGTGTACTTAATATCTTCATAAAACAAAACAACACACACAAATTGAAGAAATAAAGCTTAGAAATCTGTATTTTTTCATTACAGTATAGTTGACATTCAGTATTATATTAATTTCAGGTTGACAACACAGTGATTCAACATATACCTTATGATGTGATCACCACAATAAGTCTAGTAACCATCTGCCACCATATAAAGTATGATATTATTGACTATATTACCGATGCTATATATTATACCCCTGCAATTTATTTGATAACTGGAAGTTTGCATTCTATATTTTTAAAAATAATTGCAGGTGATTTTAGCACAAAAATGTGGAAAACTACTCTAATGGATCAGTAAATTTATCTTTTTTGATTCCTGTACTATATTTTTAAACTCATTCCTTCTTACGCTTTCAAGTAGAAGACGATTTTCTCATTAAACCTTGCCTTGGCATCCCAGTCACTACAGATCCTACACATGCAGTTACAATGAAATTCTTTTTTTTTTCTTTTTTTCTTTTTTTATTTTAGTTTATTCAGTACAGTTTCTATCCTTTATTCCCATCAATGAAATTCTCAAGTGCTTATTAATATCACACTTGCTTAGGAACACAGACTCTGAAACTGAAGGTGGATGCCTTGCATTTCCCACTGTTTGTCATGTGCCCTTGGGCAAATAACACATTCTTCTGCTCGGCTTCTTTATTTTCAAATGTTTATAAGAATACAGCTTATTTCACTGTGCTATTATCAAGATTGAGTTCATGTAATATCAAAGTTTTATTTTTCTTTAAGTGTCTGGCAGAAGTTTTAGCATCACCCATTAAATATTTGCTATTATTATTTTATCCCCATTAATTTTGATTCTTAGTAACATATTAATACATTTTTTTTTTAATTCCAAACTTCAAAAAATATCTACAATGACGAGGATTCTTACAAGTAAATTTCTGGTTGCTTAATTGGATGCTAAAGGAGTATGAAACAATGTCTACATTTTTTTCTTTTTTCTTCAACTTTTTTATCGTTGACACTATTACAGATGTCCCACATTCTCCCTACCTCCACTCCCTTCCCTGTATAATGTCCAAAATTTAATAAAAAGATTGAATCATAAAATTCTATACCAACATATTACTACAAAATAAAATCAATATGGGTACATAGGCACTTCTTGGAAAAATATTTAACATAATGTTTAAAAAAAACAAAAAATGTGAATTTAAGGAAAACATTTTTAATATAAGAAGCAGTGATGAGAGATGTACACAGTAAAACTTTTAATTAAATTTAGAAAGTTCTTCACAACATGTTTATGAAATTTAAAATAATTATTAAGAAGGAAATCTTAAAACATGTAGATAAAGTACACAGTAAATTTAAAATTGATGCACAAATTGAATTCTACATGAATTCAACAAAATATGGGTGAACAGACAGGAATAAAAAGTATGTTGAAGCTTGTGTTTTCTAAGAGAGTAAAAAGTAATCCATCCCTGGCTGGTGTAGCTCAGTGGATTGAGCGCGGGCCTGTGAACCAAAGGATCGAGGTTCGATTCCCAGTCAGGGCACATGACTGGGTTGCAGGCCAGTTCCCAGCAGGGAACACATGAGAAGCAACCACACATTGATATTTCTCTCCCTCTCTCCTTCCTTTTGCCTCTAAAGATAAATAAATAAAATTTATAAAAAGTAATCCATATTACTGTTCTTTAATTGAGATAAAATATTTTAAATATATTTTAATACATTTTATAAAAACTATCAACGCCAATTTTTAAAAGTAAGATACAACTGTTCTATCACCAAAGGATCTGAAAATCATGAAATAATATTTGATCAAAATAAGAAAAGTTTGACTCAACAATTCTATTTCTGGGTATCTATCTGAAGAAACCCATAGTACTAACTAAAAAAGATATTTGCATCCTTGTATCTATTCCAGCATTATTTTAAATACCCAAGATATAGAAGCAACCTAAGTGCCCATCAATAGACAGTTGGATAAAGAAGTTATGGTACAGACATACAATGGAATACTACCAGTCAATAAGAAAGAATGAAGTTTTATCATTTGCAACAACATGGATTGACCTAGAAGATACTATATTAAGTAAAATAAGTCAGAGAGAGAAAGACAAATATCATATGATTTCATTTATATGCTAAGTCTAAAGTGAAAAATGTATCAAAAGCAAACAGAAACAAACTCATAGATACAGTTAACAGACTGGTGGTTGGGAGATGGGAGGGGAGTTAGGGGGCTAGGTGAAAACATTATATTAGTCTCAGGTGTACAATGTAATGATTCAACACTTGAATATATTGAAAACAATCAACATAATTAGTCTTGCTATACTACAATTCTGAATATATACCTTGGCTTGCAAATGACAGAGAGTTTTTTTCACAGTAATATTTTACATTTATTTTTTTAAATCAATAGTACTTGTATAAAGTAAATTGTAAAGAAAGTGAACACACCTCGGAAGTTTTTGCTATGAATTCTGTACTTATTGATTTGCTCTCTGTGTGTTTTGGCATTAAGTATGCATCTGGATCAGGACTTCATGTTTTGTGTTAACACAACTCTAGTGCACTGATACCAGACCTCAATTATGGGACATGCATATTATCAGGTATCGCTCATTATTTTTATCCAATTTCATTGCCAGTTTGCTTCCAACGTGTATGATCACATGCAATGGACACTCATCTTCATTACAAACCTTTGGTGTATGTAATCTCTGTCTCTAAATCAGTCAGTTATACCCATATAATCTAGCTAAGCACTTGATAGTGAACATGTCCAGTAAAATTAAAACCTTAATTAAAGTCTCCCAAATAAAGTAATCATCAAGATACATGTGTGGGACATATAATCAAATTGATCAAATTTGGTCACTTCTGAATGAAATGCTGTCTTTATGAATCATGACTTTTCTAAGTTTTCATAAATGTGGTATTCTATAAGAATTCTTAAAAGTAAAACTTAACTTTAATTGAGAATTTTTAAGTTAAATGGTCTTCCTGTATTTTGCATATTTTGAAGAGAATTTTTTGTAGAAAAATTTATTCTAATTAACAAAAACCAAAGCAGTTTTGTAAACACTTTTCATGATGAAGCATCTCTATTTTTAAAACTCCAGGGAACAAGTACAGGTAGTACAGGTATTAACATAACTACTTCACCAGACAAGTTTTTCTTTATATGTGTGTTACAATTTTTCAACTGTATTAAATATATTTTAAGAAGACTTTATTCTCTTATTGTTTATATCTTAAGAAAATGTATTTTATGGGATAATTATTTTTGCAACATTTGCTTGGAGGCAAAACAATGGCTATTGCATTGTTCATGTTTTAGTGAGCATTTGATTTCTTCTTGTTGTCTGGCTACTAAATAATAGAATATTGTGGAATATCTCAAATATGTGGGTACTACTATAGCTGTTTTTTAGTTGATGTTTGCATCTTACTTTTCAAGGCCATAGAGAATTGTGTCCCTGTATTATAAAATGATAACCTGTATTCTCCTTTTATTGTCAAAGATTTTAACCAGGTCCTACAAGTTCATTGTAAATTTTAAGGTGAACAGAGGACTTTTAACAAGGAATATAGGACTTTTTATATGGAGTATTTTTCCATTATGACTGAGTATCTGACACAGGTCACCATAAAGAAAACTCAAATTGCATCAAACACTGAAATTATATTTATACTTGTGGGAAAAATAAATGTTTGTATAAAAATTTTCTCTAGAACAATGCTCTCTCACTCTATGTTTTCTACATTAGTGTTAACCCTAAATGTGTCAAATTCAACTGTGATATGCATGCAAGAGACAATACACACTTGTAATTATATTTAACTTGGCCCATTATACAGAACTTTGCATTGAACTAATGATGCATAAATAGTGTAATATTTTGGTGTTTATAAATTTTAATTTTGATTTTAATTGAACTCAGTTTTAAAATAATTTAGTGACAAAACATATCGCTAACTTTCTAGCTTAAAATTCAAAAAAGAAATAATCAAGAAGTTAGTATAAATAATCAGAAATAAAATATGACTTATAAACTATACATAACATATTGTGTGAACATATTTATTTTTACTACTTCTGGCAACATCATTAAATTGGTCAAAAGAATGTCAATAAAATGGGAGAGAGCAGAGGTCACTAGGTGAGTGAGTGATTTAAGCACAGTTTTGGAAGGTAGAAAATGATGGACAGGTATTTAGAGATTATCTTAAGTAGCTGAAATCTGTCTGCCTATTATGTAAAGAAATGAATTTTCAGCAGCACAGAAATAACAAGCATTGGCTGGTGGGAGGGATTTCTGAAGATAAGAGCAAGGTATGGGACTAAAAACAAAAGAATATTAAAAATATAAATAAGAAGTTAGAATCCAATAAGACCTCCTCATACCAGAGAAACCAGATATAACTAATGGTCACATCTCCCCAAGAAGTAATGGCCAATTTATTCAATGGAAAAAAATAAAAGTCTTCCTCAGAACATCAGACATAAGTATCCTACTAAAATCAAGGGCCAAGGGCAATTAGACACATTTACAATACTGACCAATATGAACCTCAATCTCTCTTATCTAAGTAAGCCCCAAGACCAAGAGCATACGGGCAGATTCCTTTTATCCTTTCACTCCTCAGAATTGGGTATTCTTTGAAGATAACACATAGACCTATGAAAAACACTTGCTATGTTATGTGTGGGTTATTGTAAAAAAATAAAGTCTTCCTTAATTTCTCACTTAAAGATCCCAGGCTGTTTTAAGGCCACATTTGTAATTATGAATAGATAGCTATCATCATATAGCTTCAAGAAAAGAATTTTTCATGAATGAGATAAACCAAAATCAAGAACCATAACAGAAACCTAGTGAAAACATGCAATAAAGAGAGGCAATAGGAAAATAAATCAATATAGCTAATATCCTTAGAAATATCAGAAAGTTTGTTAAATTCATGAAATAAGTACAAGGTGCTTTAAAAAGTGGCACTTCATAAACCAGAAATACACTTGTAAGTAAAAATGTGATAATGACAGTAGAACATTCATTTGGAGATAAAGTTAAGGATTTTTTCAGTGAGTAGAATGAAAAGACAAAGAGTAAAAGTAAGACTGAAAATATGAGAAATGTATGCAATCAATCTAGTTTCAATACCCCAGCTTCTGGGTGAGTGGAAGGGGTGAGACAAAACAGGAGTTAGTTGTCAGAAGGATGGTACAAGGTAATTCTCAGAACTAAAGGGAAATATTTTTTTTAATTCAAATAATGCATCTGATTTTCACAAGAATTAGTGAGAATTAACCTCTGCGAAGCACATCAATTAAAAATTCCAGACCAGTAGGATTAATCAGAGGACTCTACTAAAAATGTTCTCCCTTGTTTTCAATGTCCCATAACAGTATTAAGGGCCCCCAAAACTTCCTTCACCTCCTCAACATTTTGGACCCTCAGAGTATAGACTGCAAGAAGTATGCGATCGGTTAGCTCTGTCTATGAAACTTCAATTATGTCTCATTTTCTTGTTTACCTGGTATCCAGGGTTATTGTCACCATTCCAGGTAATATTACAGAATTTAGGCTCATCAACGCTTCCTCACCATGTCAGAACAAACTTTTTATTGATATTTGCTTGAACTAATAATTTGTCATGACCAAAATCCATTAAACACTCATCTTCCTTTCAGAACTTATCGAAGCTTTCTACAAAAAGTAAAGCCTGAAATGGAGGATGAAAGTACTATTATCTCTCTCTTATAAGTCTCTTACGTGTAGCAAAGAGAAGAAGGTGAGCAAGGTCTTTTTGTAACTTTTTATTACCACTTGTATATCACTGTTTCATGCTTCTCCCTGAAAAATTCAGCAACTGTGATACACATGTTATTGCCTCAAATGCTTCAAACTTCCTGGCCACTATTCTTAATCAATTAAATATTTTGACAGCTGGCTCACTGTTTCTTGTCCTCTAATACTCTTATCATTCTTGATTTAAATACCTCTGTCCTCCACATTTTCAATGTTCTTACCTTCCACTCCACTTCAGCCATCTGCTTCCATATCCCTGGTTGTTGTCATTGCTAATAACTGTGCCATTTCTAAAGCCCCAATTCAAACACCCAGTGCTTGGGCTAAAAGAAGAAAAATGAAAGCTCATTTTAAATCTGGCTCAATTGTTAAAGATTTTCCCCCCAGAATATAATAAATAATCTTTAAAATCATCAATGAACCTGCTAAGCAAAATTTGAAAAGATACTTAGAAGTTGTGAGATTTGGAACAACAAAAAATGTAGGTTTTTAAACTCTGAATATTTTTAGCATAGATTTTATTTGGTTTAATGCACAAAATCCTTTTGATTAAATGATTTCTTGATTTCTAAGAAAGCACCAAGTAGAGCTTTCATAGTTTAAAGAAAGACAGGATTATCATTGCTGTTGAAGATTAAGGCAAAAATGAGAAGAATAATCATGTAACACATGTATTCACTTGATTTTTCATTTGTCAAATGAATACATGTATTACATGATTATTCTTCTCATTTTTGTCTTAATCTGCAGCAGCAATGATAATCCCATCTTTCTCTAAACCATGAAACATCTATTTGATGTACTTGAACAATAAAAAATTAAAAATAAAAACATACAAATAAATAAGGGTATAATAATCACACACAAAAAAAAATCCCTGAGAAAAAGAAATAGGATGTTTTGGTTTGTTTCGATGGGATTTAATCATCATTCTTACTACACAGTTTAGAGAGCTGAAGTTAAAATATATAAATCTTGATGGAGTCATTTTAAAAGAAAAACATCTGTTGCATTGAGACCCTAAATACATTCAATGCATTGTCTCCATTTAGACAATTGAAATTTTATATTCTTCCTTCCATTATATTTTGCATACTTAATCCTTGATTTTCATGTTAATTTAACACTTATTTATTAAATTTAGAAACATAATTAAGTACTATCCTGAAAATAAGACCTTAAAGATTTAGTCTAAAGAGTGTTCATCCTCATAGATTCATGAAAACAGGTTCTATTTCCTTATAACTGTGGAAACCTACATATTATTTTAATGAAAAATACCAGTATAAAGATTTATACTAAGCATCAAAAATTATATAAATAAAAACCCATATTTATATTACATATTTAATTGATAGCATGCAGAGCTATGATAACTGGTTTCTGTCTTTTAAGATGTTGATATAAATGAGTCTATAAAGTCTATATTACTTCTATATTACTTGCAATTATATTGTGTGAGAACATCACTTATTAAATTGTAAGTTTTATTGTACTATCTCAGGCCAATATGAAAGCATTAGTCAAAAGCTTATGTGGATTTTATTGCCATCAATGAGTTTGGGCTTTAGATGAATATAGTACAAAAAAATCCTTATTTTATTAAATCAACATGCTAAAGATAAGAAATGAAAATAAGCTTTCATAGAGATTGTCTTTCCATTGAATGAACACATTTTAACTTAAGACAAGGGTTATAACATTATTGTGAAATTATACTTTAACTTTACAAGTTTTAAAGTAGATGATAACTTTGCAGTATGATGTATCACATAACTTTATATATAGTAGAAAAGAGTGACTCAAGTTTTATTCCTACCTTTCTAAAAAAATTACTAATTTTTCGATTTATTTTTTGTTTTAATTTTCATCAGTATTGTAGAAAAATTAAATATAGATCTTTTGATAATGGTGGCAAATATACTGCCATTTAAATGTGTTTTTATTAAACAGTTTTTTTCTATAATTGGGAATGGGAATTATTGAATATGACTTTTGACATAATTTTCCAGAAGACTCATTGGGTTAATATTTGGAAATTGTTGCTCATGCTGGCTCAAAGAACGATTATATCTCTGAATAGGCCCCTAACAGATTTTACATCCATGATAAAGCCAACAGCATATTTATCCATCTTCATAATCAAGTGTAAGCTAAGAGCTGATGGGTGTGCCTTATGCATGCATAAATGATGCTTTCATCCCTTGCATCTGTTCATACTAATAATGATAACTCTTAAACAGTGATCTCATCTTTAAGAGTGTTACAAATGCCAACTAATTAATTAATCCCTTAAGTGCTTAATTGCATATGGATAATTAAACACACTCTCTGCTAGCAAAGCTTATAGGGCAAAAATTAAAAACAAAATTATACAAGCCTGATTTTCTAGCCAATGGGTTGAGAACATAATTTTTATACATTTAAGTAGAAGCATCCTCTCTAGCCCCATTTCTGAAGATATTTTTTGTGAAAAAGCATTTCCCCAATATCAAGAAATGTTTTGTAATTATTCCACCTTTTGAGAATTACAGATAACATTAGTGAATTAAAGCTATTAAGAAATACATATATATTCATACTATTTATTTAGTGTATATATATATATATACACACACACTATTTAATTTTGTAAACTTGCTTGGTCTGTGAATCCCTTGTTTTTTACAGGATGATTATATCCCTGTAATGAGTTTTGCTGGGAAGGGCTTTTGGAAATGATGCAGCTTGTTTTACGATACCTCTCAAGAAGGTAGGAGAGTATTAGAGTCATGGCTCTTTTTTATAATATGGCCTTATGGCTTTTTGTAGTCAAAAGCCTCCTCAAGTGTTTTTTTTTAAAACAGTTCTGAATATTATTTCAGAAATAATAGGAGGAAATTATCTTAAAATTAAAACCATAATGTTATTGACCTATCAATAATGTTTCAGCAATAAACACTAAATTGCCTCATACCAGTGTATCTAAATGAAAACAGTTTCTACATATTAGTTGGTATATGTGTGTGTGTGTGTGTGTGTGTGTGTGTGTGTACACATATATTTTTTAATTCCTCACTTGAGGATATTTTTTTCATTGCTTTTAAAGACAGGGGAAGGGAGAGAGGAAAGGAAAGAGAGAAGCATCAGTGTGAGAGAGAAGCATTGAGTGTTTGCCTCCCATATGCACCCCATGTGGGGATTATATATACTTGGCCCCAGGATAGAACCCACAACCTGCATATGTGCCCTGCCTGACTGGGAATCAAACCCACAAACTTACAGTTACCAGATGACACTCCAAGAAACCAGCCAGGACAAGGAAGTTTCTTCACTGTGAGAGATTTCATCACACACTCCAGTAGTTTTAACATTATTGACCCTGTTCCTAACTTCTACCTTGTTGTCACACTTGATAATAGACTGCCAATACTTATTTTGATAATTGTTAACATGTCCTGATTTCCGATGTGTCTGTATGTCAAGGGTCCATGTCTCATAAATATGTGTCAGTTTGTATAGTTTGATGCATACACTATTTATTCACATTGATTATTGCTGCATAGTATATTTGTATATTTTCTGGAGAAATAATGGTACAGCAACCATTTTTTTAGATCAATATGAAAAGGTGTATATAGATAAGTGGTGGGTCAAGAAAATCTACTGCTGCTGTCCACGGGGTATAGAGGCTCTGAGGTTTCTTGGGCGGTGCAGCGCAGGGTCAGCCACCACCTGTGCCCCCCCTGCCCAGGGCACCCTGCTTGAACTACAAAGCAAACTGCAGCTGGCCGCTACTTGTGCTGGTCATGCAGATTTCCAGGAGGAGCCAAACTGTGACCTGAACCTGGCTGCTGCTAGTGCTGATCTGGGTCTGCTTAGCCAGAGGTATGGAGTTGGGGGCAGACTTGTAAATTGGATGGGGCACAGCTGCCGGTTAATCTTAGGGCAGGGCAAACAGTGTAAGCCAGGTTGATGGAGTCTCAGATATGGCTCCTGCCTGCCAGCTCTGTGGCTCTGTGAGAAGATGTCTCAGAAAAGGCACAGTGACCTCTGCCTGCCTTTGTATTTGGGAGAGAGCTGTCCCCCAGCTCTTGCTCTGATGCCAGACATTTCAGTTCTTCTGCATATGCCACTGGTGCCTTTTAAGCTGCTACCTCAATGGCATTGGAACTTAGAGGGAGTACATCTGTGTAAGTTCAGCATGGGCCCTTGAAGAGGCAGTGCCAGGGAGTCTGGCGGTTTTTTTCACTGATTCCAATCCCACTGCTTTTAATAGCCAGAAGTTATAGGGGCTTGTCTTCCTGGCATTGGTACTGGGGGCTGGGAGATCTTGTGTGGGGCTGGGACCTCTTGCTTCTGGGATATCTTTCCTGAATTTTTATCTACCATGTGTGGATTTGGGGTCTGTCCATTCTGCATCTCCTATCTCTGCATCTCCTACCCTTCTAGATTGATATGCTATATTTAGTTCCAGAGTTGTTAGATTTCAGTTCAACTTGATTTCTGAGGGTTCTGAGTGATCGTTGGTCTGTAGTTGTAATTTCAATGTGGCTGTGCTAGGAGGCAAGCTGTTTACCTATGCTTCCATTTTGACCAGAAGACCCAAAGGTTAAAGATAAAGAATCTTAAAAGCAGCAAGAGAAAAGCAGGCAGTTACCTACAGAGGAGTTCCCATAAGGCTGTCAGCCAATTTCTCAAAAGATACTTTGCAGGCTAGAAGGGATTGGCAAGAAATATTCAGTAATGAAAAGCAGGGACTTATAGCTAAGATTGCTCTACCCAGCAAAGCTGTCATTTAGAATTGAAGGGCTGATAAAGAGCTTCCCAGACAAGAAAAAAACTGAAGGATTTCATCATCACTAAAACATTATTATATGAAATGTTAAAGGGTCTTATTTAAGAAAAAGAAGATCAAACTATGAATAACAAAATGGCAATAAATACATATCAACAACTGAATCTAAAAAAAAAAGCAAACAAGAAGAAAAGATACAGCCCTGACTGGTGTGGCTCAGTAGATTGAGTGCCAGCCTGCGAACCAAAGAGTCACTGATTTGATTCCCAGTCAGGGCACATGCCTGGGTAGCAGGCCAGGTTCCTAGTTGGGGGCTCACAAGAGGCAGCCACACATTGATGTTTCTCTTCCTCTCTTTCTCCTTGCCTTCCCCTCTCTCTAAAAATGAATAAATAAATAAAATCTGGGGTTTTTTTTGCTTAAAAAAGGTGAAAGACATAGATGTGGAGAACGTTTTAATGGTTACCAGATGGGAGGGGAGATTGGGGGGATGGGTGAATAGGTGAATGGATTAAGAAATATATATTGGTAGTAACAGAATAGCCATGGGGATGTAAACTACAGTATAGGAAATGGAGTAGCCAAAGAACTTATATGAATGACCCATAGACATGAACAAAAGTGGAGGGATTGCCTGAGGGGAGTGGGTGGTGCTGGGTGGCAGGGAATTGGGGCAACTATAACAGCATAATCAATTAAATATTTTTTTAAAAAAAGTAAAAAAAAATAGAAAATCTACTGCAGAATCAAGACTTATTAACCAGAGATAAAATCAAATTTAATTTTGTACATATGGAGGTTTCAGAGATATGGTACCTAAAGAAATGAGCAAAACAAGCAGATTTTCTACTTCTTAGATTAAAAGCAAAACAATGAATTTGTAAGAATTTGACAGGACAAATACATTTAGGCTCTGATGTTTAACTTGTGAGGAATCTAAGCAGAATTAGGACTTGGGGCAGTCAGTTATTAAAGTAACAGGATTTGCTTCTACAAACTTCTCAGCCTTGAATTTCCTATCTTTGGTGTCAAGGATATCTATCTATCTCCTGGTTTAAGGAAGGGACTTTTCACATAAAAGATGTATTTACTGCTTTCAGAGGGATAGAGGAGAATCATAGCGTCCTTCATGTACCACATGTTTCTTATGAAAGTTTAATTATAAATAATCAATACGCCAAATTAGCAAATTTCCCCTGTAATGGGTATACACTTAATGTGGGGTTGGGACTATCATCTATAAGATACAATTTTCTTACCTATTGCACACACTAATGTGTTCTGTCCCATCAAATTTTATTAAGATTTGTCTGAGTTATTTGTTATTGTGCTTATTTATATATATGTATATCAGTCACAATAAAATCTTTAAATTTTTAGCTGTGTATGGGAGTAATTTTAGTACAAATTTTCATGATGAATATGTTATCTATATTATTAATGACCTAATAGAACACTTTCTTTTTGTCTGAATAGAATAACAAAAACGACTATTACTGCATGAAATCATATCATATAATTTTCTCTGTAGCAACACTTTATGTAAATCAAGTTTTCTAAATACTAAACTCACCACTGATAAAGATTTTGAATGAACTGATAAGAATGATTGCTGTCCTGGGGTCAATTCAACTCAACTGAGTTGATATTGTGAGAGTAAGACCAGACAAAAATGTTTGCATAGTAAAGCATGGGAAGGCGTTTCTAATCTCACGCTGTATAACTTGGGAAAGTAGTTAAGTACGCAAAAGGCCCAAGTTTTGAAGATTCTGCTTACCTATACTTTTTGAAATGCACTGATTTTTCTGCTGTTAAATTAATATGCTCTATGGTATGTCAACTCCAACATTTTGTGAGACATTAACTACCTGAGGTTTGTTGATACAGAGCAAGAGTGTAAATAATTTATTCTAAACCTTCAGATGATCTGGACATATTGAGCATTTATTTAGAAAAAAAAAAGAAGAAAAAAACCTTCAGCCAGATGAGTCATTAAGGACAGGTTCATTTTTCTCTTAAGTGGAACATCATGACCCAACAATATGGTCAAGATCAATGGGGAAGGAGAAGGGTTGTAACTACTTGATCTAAAATGGGCCAGAAACTATAACCTCCTTTTGTCTGGTATTCCATCAGTATTACTGTCCATTTTTCCAGTGTCTCATCAGTAAATTGGAACTAATAATAAAATCTATTTCATAGGATTATGGTGAAAATTAATTAAGATAATGCATGTAAATGCTTTTAATGAGTAAAGGCTATATTAAGAGTCTAATTTAAATGAATTATTAATTGTATTATTATGCACAATTTTAGAATACAACTTGAGTGGAGCTTTTGCCCTCCAAAATATCTTTCCCATCGTCCATAAATCTTCAGATGATGGAAATCCTGACATTGTACCCCACTCTGGAGTTAAAGAAATCACTTTTTAAAATTAAAAATACTCATTTGGAAATAAAGATATCAACTTATTTAATATAACTGTGTTCACAACAACAATAATTCAGAGTATTTAAAAAATTTTATATTCTACTTTTTCCATTACTATGTAACCTCCTTATATGTCCCTCTCATCTGCCATCACCACCCTGTGGTCTGTGTCCATGAGTCCTTTCTCCTTTTTGCTCAGTCCCTCCAACCTCTAACCTCCTCCCCAACCTTAACTGTCATCCTGCTCTGTGTATGTGACTCTGTCTCTATTTTGCTTGTTAGTTCAGTTTGTTCATTAGATTCCACATGTAAGTGAAATCATATGGTATTTGTCTTTCTCTGGCTGTTTTATTTCACTTACTATAATGTTCTCCAGGTCTATCCATGCTGTCAAAAAGAGCAAACTTTTCTTCTTCTTTATGGCCAAGTAGTATTCTATTATGTAACTATCTCATAGTTATTTTATTCACTCATCTACTGATGGACAATTGGGCTACTTCCCTAACTTGGTGATTGTAAATAACCCTGCAATGAACATGGGGGTTCTTATGTTCTTTCGAATCACTGTTTTGGGTTTCTTTGGACATATTACCAGAAGTGGGATCACAGGTCAAAAGGCAGATCCATTTTTAAATTTTTGAGGTATCCCCATACTGCCTTTCACAGTGGTTGTACCAGTCTGCATTCCTACCAATAGTGCAAAAGGGAAGGGCTCCCTTTTCTCCACATCCTTGCCAGCACTTGTTTATTGATTTATTGATGGTAGCCATTCTGAAAGAGGTGAGGTGATACCCAAATTGTGGTTTTAATTTATATTTCTCTGGTGATTAGTGATGCTGGGCATCATTTCATGTGTCTGTTGGCTATCTGTATGTGCTCTGTGGAGAAATGTCTATTCAGATCATTTGCTCAGTTTTTATTGGATTGTTTGTTTGTTTTGGTGTTGAGTTTTTTAAGTTCTTTATCAATTTTGGATATTAACCCATTATCACAAAAGGTCCTGCATAGCGACAGTGATCCTGAGAAAGAAGGACAAAGTTGCAGAAATCACACTACCTAATTTCAAACTGTACTCTAAGGCCACAGCAATCAAAACAGCATGGAACTGGAATAAAAACAGACACATCTATCAAAGGAACAAAATAGAGAGACCAGAAACAAACTTACACCTTTATAGTCAATTAATATTCAACAGAGTAAGTAAGAACTTACAATGGGCTAAAGATAGCTAATTCAATAAATGGTGTTGGGAAAATTGGACACATACATGCAGAAAAATGAAGATAGGCCACCTTCTTACACCACACACAAGGATGTATTCAAAATACATTAAAGACTTAAATATTTGACCCAAAACCATAAAAATTCTAGCAGAAAACATGGTCAGTAAAATCTCAGACATTGCTCATAGCAACATTCTAGCCGATCTATCTCCCCAGGCAAGTGAAACAAAAGAAAAAATAAACAAATGGGGCAACATCAAACTAAAACATTTTTGCACAGCAAGTGACACCATCAACAAAATAAAATGACAACTTATGGATGCGACAACATATTCACCAATACATTTGATAAGGGATTTTTTTCTTAGTTTAAAAGTTTCAGACACTAATAAAGTAAAGCAGTAAAAATTACAGCCTAGTATTTTTTAGAAACATGTTCAATTGTTCTGATTATTGAACATTGCATAAAATGTGTAATCCTTAATTATCATTTGGTGGCCCATCTCCCTCTCCATCTCCTTTGCCTCACCTTCCTTTCTGTCTTCTTTCTATTCATACACATTTCTTTGAATCCCTACAGCATTCCTATTCCTTCCTGATTTTGGGTATTCCCGTGTGCTGCGTTTTCAACCTGGAACATCCTGTAGTCCCTCATCCTCTCTTTGCCTGGTGAATCCCTATGACACTTCCGTCTCAAATCCACGTCTGCCTTCTAAGGGAAGTCTCTAAACCTCCGCACTTGGCCACATAACATTCTTCATCCACTTTCTTCTTCAGATCACCATACCAGTAACTACTAAACAAGTAATCATAGCAGACTTATGTAGAACTTCTCCTTACAAACTCTGAAGGGAAGACAAAGTTATGTTCTGTTGATCGCTGTATTTTTAGAGGGGGCATAAGAACTGACACGTAGTATTTTGGAAAATGCTTGCAATATACTGTCACTGGGACTGGGTAGGCAGGAGGAGACCAGAAAGCACAGAAATCATTAATGGGTAAATCTAAAATGTTTTGAATTTTCCCAGGGGAAAAATTAAAACATGGCTCTTTTTAAGATCCATGCAATATACATTGGAGGTAGGAGTAGCAATGGTCAAAGATTAAAGAGTATTTGTTTCTCCCCCTACATTTCTCCTTTAATTATGAGTCTTTAAACTAAGAAAAAATATATAAATTTAGGAGAAGCTTTACATTTTGTTGTGCAAATGAATTTTGTTAAGGTAATATCGTTCATCAAATATGAAAAGATTCCTTAATATACAAAAGGGTTTACTAAAATGGCACATGTACTCACAATTTTGTACATTAATTTCATAGACACAAATACAATACATGCACATAAGGCAACCTTATTTATAGACTTTAAAATTGACAAATATTTTACATCAAAATACACACATTCTAGTCTAGTGGCCTTGCTGCTGAGTTAGTAAATGCACAATATTAGTGATTTAGTATAATATGAAAATCATAACATCAATGGTGATATGTTATCACTCACTAGGTACATATTAAGATAAAAGAAAATCAACACTTTATACCTGTAAAAGGAAATTAATTTAGTAATAAGGTTAGATATTGATACGATTATAATACTCAAAGCAATATCCCAAATAATATTAAATTCCTTTTCAACACAAAGTATAGCTGGATGAATCATAATTGTATGTTATCAAGAACTTTAAATTAGGTGATATGTAAATACCATACAGCATTCTCTCTATCCTGACCAGGGTAGTCCAGTGGTCCAAAGGAACCTTCCTTTCTGCTTATACACTAGGAAATTATAACTTTAGGAAAAATGAAAGCTTTTTCAGTTTTAATTACTTTCAGATCCCCACCATTTTCCTAATTACTCTACCTTGTCTCTGTCTCTGACATTTTGTCAGTTTTCCTCAGATAATGGTTGCATATATTATTGAAAATTTAATTCTGAATGTCTAATCTGATAAATTTACATAACTGTTGATTGCAAATCACGTCTCTGAGGAAGAGGTAGAATGGCAAACTAAGAAGCTAAAACTTTTCCCTGCCTTCCTTTTGGTAATAATTCCTTAAGGTAGGAAACACTAAATAGGAATTGCCTACAGGAACATTTCTAACCATATTTAATTCATTAATTTCACTATCAAACTGGGGAGTTACCATAATTCTCTAGGATGAGGTACTCCTATTTTTAAAATCTACACTCAAAAGGTCAATTAATCTGTTGGTCCAGATTTCTATTAGATTTTTGCCAGAACATTTAGATTCCTTAGATGCATATTTTTAATAGTAAAGAACAGATTTTGTATTGATAAACTTTTAAATATTGCATATGTAAAATAATGCTGAACAAAAATTACATTGTGGTATATCTATCTTAATACATATGTGATTATTTAGCATAGTGAAAGAAAGCAGCGTGAGTAATTAAAAATTTCCATATTTCTTGTGTTTGATGCTATATTTCTTTTCTAAATCTGCATGGATTAGCGGTTGAATTAGATTAACAAGTGAGTCTATTAGAGAGATAAGATTTTGTGAACTGCTTATTTTATGTTTTGCAAAATTCTCTACTAAAGTGAATTTGAGAGTGAGACAGGGATGTCAGAACAACATGACATCTAAGTTTTTCTTCCTTAAATTGCAGGCAAAGAGGGAGCAGCTTTTCCCCTCCATCAGTCCCAACTGCAGTGGAGAGTTAGAACAAAGAGCAAGGAGAACCGAAGGAGATCTGGGAAGGGTAGCCCTGCCCAAGGTTCATCTCCCATGTCTGAGCACAGAAGGTCAACACAGCCACAGAGCTTCAGTAGAGAATGCTCACTGCTTTCAGACTTAGTACTTCCGCCCCTGGATTAAGTGATAGCATTAACCAATAAATGCTGGATCCCCAGAATAGGCCAATTATTCTTCATTCCACAGGAAGAACAAGGTAGAAGGAAGTAGAGGGAGGTAACTCCTTCTTTAGAACTGGGCAGGCCAAGATTCTGAAAACTATGTTTATAGTTTTTTTTTCTATTTTATTTTTATGAAAAGTAAATACACAAATAAATGTAGAGGAGTATAAATGTTTTCTGAGGGTATTTTTTGACAATTGAAACAAAACTATATGTTAATAATGTGTTTAATTTTTGAAGGAGGAAGATCATTTTCCACCATAACCTAAAGAGCAGCGATAAGCCTGACTGCTATATTTTGTACAGAGATTAAACACGATCAGAATTAAATTGTTATCATTAAATGGTATTACTTCACAGCTTCCCATTTGCAGCTAACATATAAGCGCACAGCATGTCAGTTCAAGTAAGCATTGTGAAGGTAAGATTAAAAGCTGATTTAAATGGAAAAAAATCATTTACAAATATGGTCACTATCAAATCTGTTCATTAAAATGCTTCAGAGGGATTCTTCAGTGAAATCAGATGAAGGAAGGACTGAAATCACTGACAAACGAGAAAGAACAACATAACAGAATGTCCTGGTGTGTGAGTGCTGGCAACAGAGGGAGTTAGCAGTAACTCACAATGCTCTTCCCAAATCGTGAAAGGTTCAGCCTTATATATTACACATTCCTTTAAGGGGAATATAGAATGTAAGACCACCATTTCTAGGCAGAAAAAGAGGAAAAAGGTTTTCTCTGGAAATTCACACAATTTATAGGCAAGAGAGACTCTGGCATTAAAAAGCATTAGATTTGAACCCATTCTCTATCACTTTACAAAATGTGTTGCTTTGGACATGTTACCTAATTACATTTAAAATAAAAAAATTAACTTGGATCCCATGGGTTATTTATACCTATTCTCTAATATTGTTCTCATTTTTTTATTAGTTAAGAGACTGGATAAATTATTTCTGAGTCTTAATTTGCTCTCTGGGTAATTGAGATAATGAATATTTACCATAAAACAATCATATCTGATAAAATTTCCAGGGATGTTATAAACATAAAATGTTATAAAATATATAAAATACCCACATTATTCTCTGATTTAATAAATATTGCTAATCTCTATCTCCACTAATTATATTTCTTAAGACAAAACTTTTGAAAATATTACATCTTTTCAATGATGACATCATAAAACACAAAACTAAAACAAAACTTTTCACATATGGCTGATGGGAGTGTGAATTCCGACAACTGGAAAAACAATAGGACAATTCTAGTTCTTTTATGTTTCCAAGAGGTTTTAAAATGTGTTCACACAATATCTCGTATATAACTGTACATAAGATCACTGTGTATAATAGCTGAATGTGCACATAATTCAAATGCCCACCAAGTTATGAACAGATAAACAAAAGTGGTACATCCACACAGTGGAATATCATTCATCCATGAAAAGACATGAAGTACTGATACATGCAACAATATGTATCATATTGATGGGTGAAACTTGGAACTTTATACTGAGTGAAAGAAGCCAGACAGGAAAGTTACATATTATATGATTTCATTTTTTACAAAATATTTAGCAAGGGCAAAACTAAATTTATGGAGACAGAAAGTAGATTACTGGTTGCCAGGGCATGTAGGGAGGGGGAATATGGAGTGATTACTAATGGGTACAATGAGATTTTAGGGGTGATGAAAATATCTGGGATTAAACAGCGATGATGATTATACAATCTGGTGAATATTCTAAAAATCATTGAATTGAAGCTTTGAAAAGGTAAATTACTCTTATCTGTGAATTTATTCAACAGAAATAGAACTACCATCAAATGCAAAAAAAGTGGTTAGTGAGGTATTTGATTGTCACGGCAAGTAATTGATAACATATATGACTCTCAAAAGGGAATGGTTGAACATATTTTAAAATATTATAACAAAATTGTTAGTCTGCTTACTCTGTACCACTTGGTGAAGCAACTTGTTTGGATTGTCTTTTATTAATCTTATCACTCTTTTTGTGGTAGGAACTCAATAATGTTTCCATTGTATAGAAGAGAACGCTAAAGCACAGGGGACAGGGACAAACCTAAAGTGACAATTTCATATTCCAGACCTCAGTGTGCTTCCATAGTTTGGAATATAAATCCTGCCAGCCAGAGTCAGTTGGTTCAGTGTGTATTGTTATGTAGAGCTGTCCAGACTAGTGTGCTGGGGTGCAGCTGAACATCGTGATTAAAGGCATGGGTTCTGGAGCCACGGAGCCTTGGTTGATATCTCAGTTCTGACACGTACTGGCTCAGTGATTGGGCCAAGTATTAGTTTCCTTGTGCCTGAGATTCCTTATTAATCAATGAAATTGGGATAATAATATCTAAGGCATAAGGCTGTTTTGTATTTACTTGAAGTAATTCAAGTAAAGTGCTTAACAAAAATTGGAACTTAGTAGAACCTATGTCAGGGTTGATTTTATGTATCAATTAGGCAACATAAAGGGACACAAGCATTTAGTCAAATCTTATTCTAGATGTTTCTATGAAGGTATTTTTTTAGTTGAGATTGATTTGCACTTAAATGAGTCAACTTTGAGAAAGCAGGTGACCCTTCACATGGTGGGTGACCCTCACTCATCTAATCAGTTGAAGGCCTAGCAGCAGGAAGACAGACTTGCCTGGGGAAAGATGAGATTCTGCCAGCAGACTGCCAGTGAACTCACACGGTGACTCCTCCTTGGGTCTGCAGCCTACTGGCCAACCTTACAAATGTTGGACTTGCCATCCTCTACATGAACGAAACCTTAAAATATATCTCTTTTTCTCCATCTCACACACACACACACACACACACCCTATGGATTCTGTTTCTCTGAAAAGCTCTGAATAATGCACCCTAATATAGTTTTCTCTTCTTAAGAAGTGAAAAAGCAAATTGCCAAAACTATGTCTTATAATCCCATTTGTTAAGAAACATTTGTGTTTATGCATATACCCTTTTCTTATACATAGAGAAAAACTGTGGAGAGATGGATATGGAATTGAATAATTTGGACTTTGCATTTTGTACATATTTGTGTGGCCTACTTTTTTTTTAAGATTTTATTTATTTATCTTTAGAGGGGAAGGGAAGGAAAGGAGAGAGGGAGAGAAATATCAATGTATGGTTGCTTCCTGTGCATTCCCTGCTGGGAACTGGCCTGCAACCCAGGCATGTGCTCTGACTGGGAATCGAACCGTGACCTCTTGGTTCACAGGCCCGCGCTTAATCCACTAAGCTACACCAGCCAGGGCTGTGTGGCCTACTTTAATTCATTAAGCAGATATGGCTTTTGCAGCTTAAAAGGAAATGACAATAAAATATTTACATATATTTTTAAAAGATTTAAAAATCAACAAGAAACACAAAAACAATCACAAACAAAGCATCTGGGAAGAATCTCTGTTATGTGCATTTGGAGATACAGTCGCCTCCTGTTGGGCAGTGAAATTGACAATGAAATGCCATCAATAGAAAAGACATAGTATGTCCTGGTCCAACACCAGACATAAAAGTAGAAAATTAATGGGAAAATCAATCTATTTCTGAAAGCCATTTTTTTAGTCTTAGCTTGTTTCCCAAACAGCATTTGAATTTTGAATGATTTATGAAAGTTTTTTGCAGAGTCATACTCTGTAGAACAGGTTCTAAACTGAAACTGACAGAATGCCTGTTTGAACTATCTGTATGAGAGAATTCAATAACAAATAAAATTTCTTTAGCTAATGTTTTGATTATCAGGTGAACTGACATATAACATTTATGTTATTGAGATTTGCCCCAACTTTCTAAAAGGCATTTCTAATAAACTGATAATATTTCTAAGAAATAAAATGATTTTTCCCCTTAGGTTTTGAAGGTCTACAATTATTTTTTGCACTAGCCCATATCTGAAAACTAATTCCTAGTGAAAGTCTTGCTGAAAGTCATATAGCAAATTGATAGCAAAGCCACAAATAGAACCTAGTAATTCTTATTTTCAGGTCCAGACTTTAATCATTGAACCAGACGAGTTGCCACTTTCTCTGACTGATCACCCTTAGCATTTAATCCTTCTTCCAAGGTTCCCATTTACAGAAATGACATAATTCAACATTTCTGCATGGCTCGCATGACAGACAAAGGCATGTGTGGGATTAATTTGCTAAGGATGACAATAATTACAAAACTAAAATGGTTTTGGAGATTAAACCCAAAATATGCTTGATATTTTCAAATGGAAAACTGCCAAGAAAATGACAAAGATGTTCAGTGTATCACTGCAACTATCCTGTACTTACTCTATCAAATGCACAGTGTGGTCGGGAAATAGATGGCAAGAAATTATTTACAGAAGATGATGCATAAAGACATATTCAAACTCGACAATGCATTTCTATCAGCTTGAAGGCTAATGTCCTGAAACCTTCAAGGACTAAACATTCCACATCTTGAAGTACCCTAGGCTTCATGGGATAGCATAGAAAGTAAATAGCCAATGATACACTGCATAGTGGTCAATCACCATTTCAGGGTGCTCTGGATATTTTAAAGGGTGTGAATGTAGCTGCTTCTTCCTGAACTGAAATTAGAAATGGCTGTTGCTTCTTATCACAAGCCCATGACTTGATCACATTAATATTTTTCCCCATAAACTTCACAAATGGAGCAGCATAGAATGCTATTAAAAGGAAATACTTTTCAAATTGAATGATGATTTCTTGTTTGTAATAGCGGCGAGACAAGATAGAAGCAGATTCTTTTATGTTTCCTTAAATTTTTTTTCCTCTGCATTCATCCATCCCATTTAATAGCTCAGAAAATTAAAACTCTCTTCTGAATATTCACAGTAAAACAACTAATGTCTGATTAAATCTTTGATGAATTGAAATTGGAAGAGATCCAATATCGTCTAGATTAAACTGCATTTTACTTATTTTTTAGTTTCATACTACTGTGTGTGTGTGCGCATAGGTATTTGTAGGTGTGCACTCTATTTTTTCTACTATGACCTAGTTTAGAAAATAAACTTATATGAGCAGATAACAGTGGCACACTCTCTACTACAGAGAACTGATGCATGAGTTGGGAACATCTCATGCAAATGCATGTCTTGTGAGGGTCAGTTGTCAGGTCCCTGGTCTGGTCACTTGTAAAGACACTTAGGAACAAGTCTTTGTAGTGTCGCAGCCTTTGAAAGAGATGCTATTTAACTGGGGCACCTGAAATGAGTACCATAACTTTTCCAGCAGCTGAATTCATAGTATCTACAGTTATTGTTAGTAATGACTAAACAATTACAAAGACCTTACCAACTTTAAAAAAAGGTTGAAATCACACGGAGGTACGAAATAGATAGATGGATAGATGAGTTATTTAGATAGGTTTTGTTTCAAGTATTTCATAGGTTTCAACATAAAGAAACCTCCTAAGAGGTTCCTAAACCTCTTGGCCAAGTATATCTTGCCTTTGGGATCATTTTCTTCATTTGAATCCTGACTCTGCATCACATGACACTATCATGGAGATTTCATGTTATTTCAAATCCAAACCATCACTGCATTTAAATTGTCATATCCCTGTTTTTGTTTTGATTTGCTTTAGTGTTTATTCCTGAATACTATACTCTAGGCCCCATTGTGAATCATTTTATATATATGATATTTAACAAGATCTTGTCCTCAGCGAGCCTACCTTGTAAGTCTCAGAGGGGAAGATCAAAAGTTTTACGTTGTAAAAGTCTCCTTTTGATAGTGATATATATTAACAAAAAGTAAACAGTTTTTTAAATTTCATTTTTATTGTATTTTTCCATTACCATTTAGTCCCCCTATACTCACCACCCTCCAGCAGTCCATATGCATGGGTTCTTTTTCCTTTTTGCTCAATCTCTTTGATAACTAAGTTTTAAATTCAGAAAAATAGTTGGGACTGCCAAATAAACATCAGAGCCAATCTCTAGAGCTCCAAAATTTATAGTTATAGAAGATGAGAGACTAGCAAAGGGGGAGGGCATTGGAAGGCAGGAATATAATGGTGCCCCACATGTCAAGAAAAGTTAATATAGGAAGACAAGAGTGATGAACTGTGACAAATACTGCTGAATGTCCAATACATAGAGGGGTGGGAGTTAGCCATTAGACTTGGCTGAGTAAAGTTGTCATGAAATTGGTAAAAACAGTTTCAGTGGAAGAGTAAAGAGAAAGTCTGATTATTGTAAAAGGAGGAATAAAAATGACAAAGGTAGAAAGAAATGCATAAATTATTTCATTCAGTTTTGCAATAAAGAGAAAAGAAAAATAAAAAGATAATTGAAGAGCTACTTAATGTCAAGATTTTCCTTTTAAAAAAATAGTTGAATGCTATAATTGAGAACAACTATCAGCAAACATAATACTAAGAATAATATATATCCTGCTCTTAGGGAACTCTGTATATGCATGAGTATTTCTATTATTCACATCGATGTCACATAAAAAGGATGATTAGTTTTGATAGAATTAGATTGGAAGTTTTGATTTTGTTAGTCTTTTATAATTTTTTTGTCTTCTATTACTTAGAAGATAATGTGGGAAATAGAGAAAAGCAATTAGTAATGAAAGTTTGAACATTTCTAAAATCTAACTTTATTATATATTTATTATTCAAATAAATACAAGGATACAACAATTGGTATATTTGAAAATATTCTGTAATTATTTAAAGATTATGAATTTCCTTCTATTGTCCATGATTTAGAGGTATCGTAAAGTGTTTTTATATTATTCTCATAGTTTCCTATTCTAGAAAAAAAATATCCTCAGAAAACAAGTAAAGGAGGTTGCTACATTAAGGGAGATTTACTAGGTATATTAAGAGAAAAATGCAGTGAAATGTATGCATGTATGCATGTAAATGCATTTCATTTAACTAACACTTATTACTACTGTGTCGTTAGGCCTTCAAACTGAAACAAAACTTTTTATAATTTTGTCTACATGAAGATTTAGTTTTTATCTTCATACTTTTATAAAAATTTATCAGTGTGACTACCTCATTAGTAATTTTTGCATCATAAAATGCTGAAATTTAGGATCTGTACCTATCATCACCCTGTTTCCATTCTGTGTAGAGGACCAGAGCCAAGTGCTGGTTCTGTTGTGGTAACAGTCACTTTAACCGCTATGTCTTTCAGATGGACCTTAGCACTCTTCAGTGAGTTCATCCCTGAGGTATTTTTTCCACAAACTTAATTGCTTTTTGTGGATTTCCACATAGTACTTTAAGGGGAAGCATTCATAAAGTATACTGGATATAAATTCATCATTGTATATTTTCTGAGTGATTGCTAGAAAATTTTAAATTCTGTATTCAAGAGCTATTTTTTTAACCTTGAAAGATTGTTAGAAATAAGAATTCTCAGTTTCTAACCCAGGCCTAGTAAATCAGAAAATCTGTGGGTGGAGCGCCCAAATTTGTCATTTATCCAGCCCTTGAGGTCATTATAATGTTTCTAGACTTTGAGATACTTTTTACAAGGGGAAACCATAGCATAATTAAATTAATATTTTGCCTTTTGAAGATATTTTCAAAAAGATAAACTGCATTAAAATTTCCCCTATTTGTATATGAATTTTTATACCTCATTTCAGCTGAAAAATTGTTTCTAAGTTATATAAAACTGAAAGAAATTAAATGCATTGCTCAATTTGCCTTTAATAAATTAAAATTATATTTCTTAGATCCTATCTGTTGATATTATTTACTTGTTAAATTTAGTCACATTCCATATAGTTACAGTATTTTTTCAGATTAGTATTATATCTTCATATTGTAGGAATATTTTCCTTTACATTATTTAAAGAATACCAAAAACATTACAATCAATGATCATCACAATAAAATTGGATTTTTTTTCTTGTTTGTTTTTCACGCATCTGTTTTTTGTGTCACACACTGAATGTTGGAGACTAGGACCCAGGCTCAAAACCTAACTAAAACTTCTCTGACCTTCCTTCCTGTAAGTTTATGTTCTGTCTTGGAAGTATGAGGAGATTCAGAGGGAGACTGTAAGGCCATGCCTGTCATCATAATGGTGCAGTTTCTTTTGTGTATTTCATAAATTTACTCTGAGACACTGGGATACACAGAGTGTATAGTTTGGTATTTACCTAATGGAAAGTAACAAAAACAGAAGAGATAACATTTTCTGAAAGTACAGAAGCTTCTCTATAAAGAAGAATACTGAAATATAAGTTAACATTGGCATACTAAGGCTTTCAGTATGCTAGCTCTTTCTCCTTGACATTGTTTAGGGTGTGAAAGCAGTCTTGGTGGCAATAAGGTCTAACAATCTATGTGATTAAGCCTAATACACTAGTCAACAGATAGTACCAAAAAGAAGCATCACTAAAGAGAAGTGTACCATTAGTAGAACTAATGGAAAATAATGCAGCAGAAATGACTTGTTGTTGAGCAAATGAGGAATATCTACTTGAAGGTGCACAGAAGGGATTGAAACATGTTTTGGCTTTATCTAGAGCTCTTTCTGTAGCAAATGGGTGACTAGTAGAGGAAAATATTACAAATAATATAGCTTCATTTTTATCTGCATATGGTGTGGTCCACATAGATTAAATGTACATGAAGTCTGAGTAGTCATCAGACATTGTTAGCTTGAACACCTGTCTAGCTATGTGTTTACACTTCTTCATTTCCCAGCTAAATGTTATTTTATCATAAAGTGTAACTTTTCTATTATCTGACTCTTCTTTTTGTTTTCCCTTTTATTACTAAAAGTATAATAATATCTCCACTTAAATTTTTTATCTGTTTGCTATCACATCATCTACAGCCAAGGGAAGTTATGTGGAGCTAAGCCAAGTACCTTAGATGGTTGGGTTAATATAAGGCAAGTGTGTCTGTTGTCTACAACTAAGTGTGAAAGAACTACGTGTGTAAGAGACAGGAACTCAAGGAGAGTGATAAGAGTCAAACATAGAGAAACTGATTTTATTTCTCTTTTAAGGAAAGGAGGACCTGAGGAAGATATGAGACACAAAATAAGGGGCTGAGGGCTTCACGGGCCAGACCGGGCAAGATCCTGAGCCAGCACTATGACTTGGAAAGTCATGCAGCAATGTGGTCTGTGTACGCACCGGAAACAATGGGTGTTTGATTATGATGGATCCATTAAATGTTTCTACCAAATAGCAATACTGAAGAAGGCCCTCAGAAATAAAAATTAGTAACAGTAATCATCTAGTTCTTGTGATTCAGAGTTTGCTAACTTTCAGAAACAAAGTTCCTTTGGGTATGTTTTATGGGAAGTTTTATATGACTCAGACACTTATCCTATCTTTATAGCTCTAGTCATACAAATTTAATCCACTAAAATCTGTTAAGTGAAAACATAGCAGTATCATTAGATAGCATTGTAGCAAGCTCATCTGTATCTTTAAATTAGTTAATTGTGTTTCACACAATATCTAATATTCAACATTAACTGGGAATGTAGTGGCAAACTGTTTTATTTTTATAGACTTTTCTAAAATATTTGAATGCATGATATATACATTGCCTTGTTTTAAAACTGTCATAAGCTACAGAAGCTTCATATGAAATACTTAATTTGAGGGTATTCCTAATGGTTTTGTATTACTGAAGACACATACCTCCCCAAAAATGTGGCATTATATACTTGATTTGCATACTTCTTTGTAGTTAGGTGCATTAGTATGTATGCTAAAATGCCTTTCTTTTCTCCCCACACTTCATGAATGTATGCCAAATTAAATGTATTTTATAAAATGAATAATATAAACATACCTACCAAAGATGAGGTGTCATTGACTACGTATATTTTACTGTTTATTTTGTATGTTAAAGGGTAATTATGTGAGATTCTTAATTGTAATTTAAATAACACAGCCATATATTCATAAGTCAGATAAGGGTGATTAAGAATCCCATTAACTAATCCATTACATTAGCTAGTTATCATTAACCCAATAGCTTGCAGAATGCTGACAAAGCTCAATGCCCAGTAGTTGTCATAGAGATCGACTCAACGAACCAATTTATTTTTAAGCAATAGACAAACTGTTGATTTCAAAGACCTACCTCATTGGATTCACCTTTGTAAAAGCTGCCATCTATCTAAAGCCATATAATTAAGTAGATGTACATGAATATTAAAGAAAAATATTACTAATAACTTTGTAAAATGGATCATCAATTTGAAAGGAAGGAGAAATATCATTATCTTTCTGCACAGGACAGCTAAATATTCCTATAAATGCCAAGAGATTTATATTTCACTAGTATTCTGAAAAAAACAGCTCTATTAGGAATAAAAGTAAAAAAAATCTACACAGTTGATGTTTAAAGAAACAACACTTCTTCATGGGAAAATAGCAATCACAGTAATTTTCAAATATACTCCTTTGGGTATATTCCCCATTTAACCATAATCCGTCTCGAACTTTACTCTTCATGTTACTCCAGTGTAGTCAAAGTCCCTCATCAGATTTGCTATTTTCAAGGTCAAAGCCTTCACTTTCCCAAACTCTTTGGATGCTCTAGTCATCTTACTCAGTTTCTAAACAATGGCTGACACACTTGATCACTCTCCCTTCAGTGTCCTACGTATTCAAATATACATATATGCACATATTTATAGATATGTACATATGCATAATTTTTACATGGAATGATATACATTCCATTAATTAGAGTTATATACAGAGTATGGTATAATATAGGCACATCAATGCTTTTTAAATGTTTATTAAACATATATATTAAGATAAGTAACTATACATTTTTACAGAGACATATTTTTTCCTAAACATTTCTAGAAAGATATTTATGTTAAGTAGTATTTCAATGTGAAGGAAAAAAAGAAAGTGGTTTAGCTTCTTTAAGTGGGTGTATATGTATATGTGTGATAAAGTGATATCATTGCACTTACCAGCTTTCCATTTATATGTTATTTTATATGTTCAGAATATAATTTTTTCAAAAAGTTCAAAAATAATTTTGTATTAAAAATTCTGAAGTGTGAAGTATTAATAGAGTAGATTTCAAAATACTGGAGTCTAGTCAAGGCCCATATATTGGTATCTAAAATTATTCTTGGGTTCTATAATCTGGAGCCTGTTCAAATATGATGTTTCAGGCTCTATTTTCTTAAATGTGGGGCAGAATAATACTCTCTGTTACTTTTAACTAACTATAAATTGCTTTACTCCTTCATTTCTCCTATGATCTACAGTCAGAATTATCTCTTTTGTGTTTTGTGATATCAGTGTGGTGAATTCTAAGAAGACCACAATCTCTCCTTGGGACCCTTCACCTTCATTTTTATCAAGATCTACAGCAATTTCTCACAAAGATACCTTTCCCTGAGACTTGTCAAAGCTCTTTTACTAAGTAAGAAAAAAAAAGGTAATAAGTATGGCTTTTATCCCCGGTATTATCTTAGCCCTACTTAATTCCTTCTTTTTATCCATTTTCCTACTCCAAATAACATTTATAAGTCAATTTATCACACTTAATTACACGATCGGGCATTATTTATGTTAGGTTACTATTCACTTAGATCATAAATCGGAAACAATTGGTGCTAATTCAAATATAGCTTCTATTTTTCTGTATAAACTTTTTTAATCCTCACTTGAAGAAATTTTTTTCATTGCTTTTAGAGGGAGAGAAAAGGAAAGAAGGAAATATCAAGGTGAGAGAGAAACATTGACTAGTTGCCTCCTGCACGCACTCAGACTGGGGTTCATACACACCAAGAACATAGATGGAATCTCAACCTAGATATAAACCCTACTGGTAATCGAACCCAAGGCCTTTTGGTTACTGGACAATGCTCCAGCCAACTAAGAGACACTAGGCAGGGCTGCATAAACTTTTTTGAGTTATTTAAATTCTGGCATTAATTTATTGATAATTAAAAACAAAATTAAATGCCCAAGATAGCTTTCAACTTTGATAGTTATTTAGCTAATCAATAATTCTATGATATATAAATCATATTGTATGTTATTTCCTTTTAAGATATTCTCAACAGTTAACAGCATTTTAAAAATCATTGCATTTCAAACAGTTCCCCTTTGAAAACAATTAGGATATTTTTCTGTTATTGGAAATCTTTGGGAATAGTGATGAATGAAAGAAAAGGATTTGTTTCTAATATGATTCTAGAATTCTGTAAAAATTCTACATATGCTTTGTAAGCCAAGTTTGGATTTGTGTTGTTGTTGTTGTTTTCACCAGGAAGTATCAAGATTAATAGTCCACTGAATATAAATTATTTTATCCTCTTAATCTGCTGTCCAAATGATCTAAAGCCAGGATGTGATCTTTTTTAACTCTGTGAAATAGCTAATAGATTTAATGGTTATGGTTAAAAAAAAACCTGTTTAAATTTATTTAAAAAAATCCCAAATCATTTTTCATTTGTTCAAAAAACATTCAATACCTTCAACTTACATATTTTAGAGTCTTCAAGATGCCAAAAAAGAACAGTAAATTAAATATATATTTTAACTTAATAGATAAATATGGCAGATGAATTCTGTTCAATGACCAAATTACTACTTCAATAAGAATCTAAAATAATCACTGATTTTAATTTTAACTTGTATATTAAAGTGAGATATGTAGACTTTAATTCATAGGTCACTAATCAAGCTGTTCTACTAACATAACATATTTGATACTATGGAATTATTTGTTCAATAACTATTAGAGATGGAAATTATCTTAGACATTGAAAAATAGGGAAATGTTCCTGCAATTTGCCAGGAAATGTCAATGTTTTTACTGAGGGATATGGTTCCTGTCTCACCTATTTCAGATCACTAACCCCACTAGTATGCTCTTCAGAAGTTTAATCATTCACATAAAACACAATTATTTTTGTTGCCTGCTAAACTGTTTATCCTATGGCATTCTTTTTTTTATACTCTCTATGGAACATGCTCCTACAGTATCAAAAAGGAAGTAAATATGAATTAGAAGTACCCTGCTTTTCCCATTCAGTCATTAAATGAATGAATATTCATTCATTTAAACATTATTTCAAATATTCATTTCATGAACATTAATATGCAGTGTTTCTATGCCAGGAATAATTCTAAATGAGTAACACATCACCTATATCTATCAAGCACTAATGTTTGGCAGCTCTAAACCCAGCTCTCCTTTCAAATTAGCTCTGACTGAATCTAAACAGAAGATAAGAACCGATATTCATTATTGTTATATGCCTTGTGACTGTTGTTCCCAGGGTAAGTCCCACCACCTGTGTATATCATCAGGCCCAAGAGCTTTCATTAAAATTCTCCTTCATCAAATTTACATAAGTGAATGTTTTTCTAGGTTGCATATTCATAGTATAAGTCTGTGTCTGTATCGAGATTGAAGTGAAATTCTATTCAGCAAGACCTGTGTAGCAGAGCAATTAAATATTCTCTCTCCAACTGCATTAGCAAGGTATATCAATAGAGAACATGATGGAAAGATCCACAATGCTGATATTCCAAAATATTTCAAATATTCCAAAACTACTCACGGATACCAATTTATGTCTAGTCCTGATTTTCTCTGGTGGATGAAGGCTTGAAAGTTGCCACCGGTTAAAAAGAATTTTTTTGGTTTGTTTTTACTTTATCAGTGACCAACCACTGATTAAAGTGATTGTGCATTAGCTTGTGCATCAGTTCTTTTCCAGTATTGACCTCAGTGTGTGTGTGTGTGTGTGTGTGTGTGTGTGTATGTGTTGTTTTTCTCTTTCTTGTTTCTCATGAATTCTCAGCTGTGATAAGACACTAAGCATAGATAGGATAGTTGTGTTCTGAAAGAGGTTCTGATTCTGAACCTAAATTCCATAGTGTTTAAGAAGCTCAATTATAATTTCATTTGTATCACATTGACCGATTTCAAACAAATTAAATTTATAAATGCAAATTGTAAGATGTCAGAGTCTTGTTGATTTTATCTGTCAATAAGAAAACAATTTGTAACCAATAAAATGAATACTGCTCAAACAATTGCTATAAAAATAAACAACATGCATGACATGTTTGGCATAATTTTTGCATAAAAATGCTTTTTTGCTCACTTTGTTTACTTCCCTAGGTTTGTAGGAAAGCTAATTTTTACTGATACCTTTGACAGGGGATACTACAATGTTCCTTCCCCATAACACTTTCTATTCTTTCTATATTGTAGAAGAGGGAGTCTCCTGAGACTTGAGTTTTGTAGAGAGAGATTGACCTAGAAAAGAACTGCTTTCTGAATAGAATTAGGGTCAGATTAAAAAATTCCTTATGTTTGAATATAATGAGCTAAATTTGCCCTTATAATGCATGCTTCCTAACATAATTTTCCCCTTGCTGTTACTGTATAGAAATAGCACTCTTAAAGTTAATTTTTACCAAATATTTCTCAGATTGTATACATGTATGTTTTGTATATTGCTAAGAGCAAATGCTTATTATACAGGGTCCTGAAAATCTCCTTCATTCTGGTTTTATTTTTATAGGGGTCTATTGCTCCTTGAACAAAGGATATATGTACATTTACGTATGTACATTTAAGTTTCTAGGACTTCATGCTAAGTATCCCTTTCACACAGTCAATTGCATAGAAAAAAGCCAGGTTTGTATATTTTCATTATAATCACAAGTGAAAGTTTTCATTCTTTCCTTTTTTTTGAAATGGATGTAAAATTAGCTTTCTGTAATCAGATAAGCATGTTATTTTTAAGTACCTATTAATATCATATTTTGTTTTCATTAAATAAAATACTCCAAAAGATTGTTTTTAAAGAGAACTGTGGAATTATTATGAGAAGTTGAGGACCATTATATTAACACTTTCTCTATCACTTTATATTTTTTATGTACTATCTCATTTAATTTTCAACATAACCACTTACAATATAGACTTTTTCCAGTTTTGTAGATAACTGACAAGTAACATTATATAAATATTATGCACAACTTGTTGATTCGATACAATTATATACTGCAAAATGGTTATTACCATAGAGCTAGCTAACACCTCCGTCACTTCAAATCATTACCATTTCTTTTTGTGAAGAGAATGTTTAATATCTATTCTCTTAGCAACTTTCAAGTATGTAATGCAGAATTATCAGCTATAATCAGTATGTTGTGCATTAAATCCTCAGAACTTACAAATGTAAGTTTCTACTCTTTGACCAATATCTCCCCTTTTCTCATACCTTCCAGCCCCTGGTAACCACCATTGTGTTCTCTGTTTCAATGAGTTTGGCTGTTTTAGATTCCACGTATAGGTGATTGATATCCTTCAGTATTTGTCTTTTACTGTCTGACTTGTTTAACATGATGCCCTCAAGTGCCATCCCTGTTATGGCAAGCAGAAGGATGTTTTATTTCCATTGCAGTCTGAACAATACATACAGTTCAGCCATATATATTATCACCGCATATGATATATATGATATATATAAGATTATATATGATTATATATCATATATATGATATTGTTTTCACTTCTTTGGATACAAACCTAGAAGAGAGATTGCTAGATTACATGGTAGTTCTAAATTTAATGGACCTCAGTACTGTTTTCCATAGTGGGGTCACGAATTTACAATTCCCCTATTAGGGTAAAAGTTTCCCTTTCCTTTACAACCTTGCCAACAATTATCTCCTGTTATGTTTTTTATTACAGCCATTCTTACAAGTATTAAGTAATATCTCATTGTAGGTTTGATTTGTATTTCCCTAATGATTAGTGATGTTGAGAACCTTTTCATATATCTGTTGACTGTTTGTATGTCTTTTATGGAAAAATTCAGTTCTGCTGTCCATTTTTAATCAGTTTTTTTTTACTATTTTGTATGACATATTTTGAATGACACATTTCAAGCCTAATTAGTCCATATGAGGAAGTTAATGACAGATATATGATTTGCACATATTTTTGCCCATTTCATAGGTTGCCCTGACATTTTGTTGATGATTTCCTTTGCTGTGCAGAAGCTTTTAATTTGATGCAGTTTCATTTGTTTATTTTTTTCTTTTGTTTCCTTTGCTTTGGTGTCCAGCCTAATAAATTACTGCCAAAGTCCATTACAAGGCACTTACCGATTATGTTTTTTTCCAGCTGTTTTATGGTTTCAAGTCTTATTTCCTAGTCACTAATTTATTTTTGAGTTAATTTCGTTGTGTGGTGTAAGAAAGGAGACTAGTTTTATTTTGTGGTTCTCCACTTTCTCCAGTGCCAGTAACTGAGTATTTGATTCTTTTCCCATTGTCTATTCTCAGTTCTGTTGTCATAAATTAATTGAATTTATATATATAAAATGCATTATTATATATAATTCAATTATATATCCATTATCAATTATATTCAATTCAATTATTAATTGAATGTATATACATAAATTCAATATTATATAAGATATTTTTATAGGAACTGCATTGTATCCGTAGATCAATTTGAGAAGTATGGTCATTTTTATATTAATTCATCCAGACCATAATAAGCACAGAATCTTTTCTTTTATTTGTATCTTTTTGAATTACTTTTATCAATCAATGTCTTACAGTTTTCAGCATACAGATCATTTGCTTTTTGCATTAAGTGCATTCCTATGTATTTCTTTTTCTTTTCAATGCAATTTTAAATCAGAATCTTTTCTTAATTTTTCTTTCTGATAGTTTGCTTTTAGCTTATAGAAATGCAACTGACTCTATTTTATACCCCACATTCACTTTACTTTAATGAATTCATTTATTAGTCCTAACAGTTATTTTTTTTTCTTTTTGGAGTCCTTAGGGTTTTCTCTATATTATGTCACATTTGCAAATAGAAACAGTTTTCCTTTTTCAGTCAGTCTCTAATTCTATTTCTCTTTGTCCCTCTCTCTGATTATTTATAAGAGGCTTTCATTATCTTTACATTCAAAGGGACATTTTTTCAAACAAAAGTCCAAATGTTCAGAACACACTGGCTTAAATGTCAAGTTCTACACTCTGTTTTCTCACAATTATTCCAGCATGCAAGGATAATGTGAGCCTAATTAGTCCATAGGAGAAACTTAATGACAGTGTAATAAAAAAAAAGTCATTGTGTGACTAATGACCATACAAAATCCTCAAACTTTCAGAATAATGGAATTAAAAAAATAATGGTTAAACCCTCCATTTATCTGAGCAATTAGAGTGGTGCACTTAAAACTTTATTTTTAAAGAAGCCACACTGAAATGTTCAGTCAATGAAATTATTAATTATATAAAATTTTACAATGATGCATTTTGGAATGAGGCAATTATATTGTGGATTTTTATAGTATACATTAAAAGAAGGAATCCAATTTCTATATAACGTGTCTTTCTTACAGTGTAAAAACAGATATGTATCCCCTGTTATTTACTCCTGGAGGTCATTTCTGCTTCAGTGAAGACAGACAATACACCTACATAAAGAAGATGACTTAATGCTTAAAATATGTGTATATAAGTATGTGTGAAAAAACTGTTCTACGAAAGTGGCTTCTGGCTATAATTAAAGAATGCAAGATCACAAATAAATAAATGCTTGCTAACATGCTATGGCATTGTGCATACACAGGGATTCGATTTAGTGCCTGTGACATTTTAGAAAACTAGTGAAAGAATCTCTTGAAATCTATAGTAAAGAAACATATTTATAACCATGACATTTTAATCTGTATAGGGAACACAGAATATTAAAATAGAAAAAACCTTGTAATCCATGTAATTCACTTTCTTGTCTACAATTAGTTCATTGGAGATAAAACATTTTTTTGAGTTTGTTTTTTCTTCTGAAAAAAATTCAAGATTGGAGGCTAAAGAAACTCAAATATCACACAATTTAGAATTAATGGAAAACCCGAGTCCATCATTCCCTAATCCGAAACCACTAGTTTTTGTGCGCTGCTCTTTCTGAGGGATGAAGCTATTCACTTCCATGATAAAAACATTCTTCAACTTATGTAAAGGTTATAGTAAGTTTTACCTTCAGCCTTTAGTTCCAGTTTTAAAACAGCAACAACAGAGAGAAACACTTTTTTAGCTTTTCTTTTTCAAACTGATGTCTATGAGGTCTGTCCAGAAAAAGTCCAATCATTGTTAATGTAATGAGAATGGTTTGCATGACATCCATGTAACCTGGCAACCAAGGCTTTGGATTGGAATGTGCATGCTGAAGAATGACAATTTCACTTAGTCAGTGGGGGCGGTAGATGCCTTTGACTGAGCATGTTTGCTCTGTGGCTGTAGTATTCAAAATAACTGAGCGAGTAGAGCAACAGATATTCATTAAATTTTGTGTTATGTTTGAACATTCTTCCACAAAACTGTTCAGATGATTCAGAAGGCCGCAGCTATGGGCAACTGGTGACTGGCAGCTTCATCATGACAATACGCCCTCTCATGCAACAAGTCTCGTGCAGAATTTTTTGGCAAAACATCAAATCACCCAGGTGACTCAGTTCCCCTACAGCCCAGATTTGGCTCCTTATAACTTCTGCCCTTTCCCAAAATCAAAATCATCTTTGAAAGGGAAGAGATTTCAGATAGTCAATGAGATTCAGGAAAATACAACAGGGCAGCTGATGGCATTTGGAAGAACTGTGTGAGGTTCCAAGGTGCTTACTTTGTACAATGTTTCTTGTTATCTTGTGTCTTCTTCAATAAATACCTTTATTTTACATATTACCAGTCCATGGCTCAATACCTTCGGGACAGACCTCTTGCATAACCTTCAAACCCTTTATATACCGCCATATTTATCAGCAAAGTCTATAATGGGATTATTGAATGTAAATCATTATCCAAACAAAAATGTATTTTACATTGTAAAATGAAACATTCTTTTTTTCTGCTTTGGAAATAAAGTCTATAAATAAAACTCAAGATTATATATTTTATTAATTTATTCTTTTCTATCTGAGGGTTTAGTGATATTATGTAACATATGTACTTTTATGATTATCAGACACAAAAAAATGGCATTATTATAAATAAAATAATATCATTATAATTATCAACATATCTGTTCATATTAATTGATGTGAATAAAATTAATGTAGAATTATAAACGTACATAATCCTCAAAGTATACATTTCAATACTTTGAAAACAATGCTCCGTAAAGTTGAATTCTTGACTGAAAATACAGAGATATAATAAATCCCATTTAATTTTCAGAGGTAACTCAATTTTGTAGAAACATGCAGATAAGTAAACTGTTTATCTTCAGCCAATGATTAATTTAGCAGATGTCTTGGGGGACATATATCTAGTCAGACTATTCTGAAAGTGGCTCAAATACTGATGATAAAAATAGGTGAGTGATGGAAATTACATGAGTAATATTAAATATAAAATTATCAGTTACATATTTATGTATTTATTTATTCATATTTACAACATAAGAGAAGGTAACTGCTGTTCAAATTTTTAAAATTATTGCCAAATATTTATCATTGCAAAACCTATATTCAAATAATGAAAATATTGAAAACAAATGCACCCAACAAAATTAATGTTTTCAATGTTCACACAAAAATATATATTTAAATTTATATATAAAATTTGAACAATACATGTTCATAAAATTAAGTAAATAATGTAGAATATCACATTACATTTATCTTATACAAAAATGGAATATTTTCATGGGCAATTTTGAAAACATTAATTTTATTAGGTGATTTTGTCCTAGGTTGGTATGAATTTCTAAATTTGTTTTATTTTTGGGTTATCATTTTGTCAATATATTTTGTGTTATGATGTCTGCAAGAAGAATGGGAATAAAGATGATTATAACACATTTAAACATTTTTATAACAAAATATGAATATGTGTGCATTTTATAACTAAATTGGAGAAAAATACATCTTTAATTATATAAAATTAAATATTATATTATTGTAATCATTATTGTTTTTACACTTCTCACTTTCTGACCTTGAGGTAATCACTATTTATTGCTTAATGTTGACTTTTTATAACTTCTTCAGTGCATGCAAATGCACATGACTTTTTATGTACACTTGCTTTTAGATTAAGTATTATTTTTATGCATTATTTTTATTTTTATTTTTATTGTTTGCACTGTTACAGACGCTACCCATTCCCCCCCAATTTGCCCACCTCCACCCAGCCTCCACCACCCCCTTTTTGGCCTTTACCAAACCACTGTCTGTTTCAATGGGCTTTGCATATACGATATTTGGCTAATCTCTTCATCTTCTTCCATCCAGCCCCTTCCCTTCTGAGATTTTTCCATTTGTTCCACGTATCCATGTTTCCAGTTCTATTTTTCATCAGTTAATTTTGTTCATTAGAATAAGAATTATTTTAAAATATACATGGTATATTTATCAAAGTAGTAAAAAAAATATGCTAAAAGTTTGAAAGCTCCAACTAGAAGTTGTGAAGACCTGATTTTCCAGTTATAATACTACAAAAAATGTAGAAAAATAAAGATATGGTCAAATAAGAAAACATTTGATCTTTATGCACTATTTTTGAAAAAAAATAAAAACTTTTAAAAGGGAAGTCTTACTAGCTCCTGATTGAGGTCTTGTTAAGATCCTTCGGTGGACTCCTATCACACAGAACACGGGCAGGCTGCCTTTGACCTCTAACCTCAGTGAACTCTCTCCAGTCCTCTACACCTTGTGTTTCTTCAGAGAGTTTCTCCTGTCTCTCTCTATGAAACTTCACCACCTATTTCCATGGCTGGATCCCTAATTTTATATGTTTTTTCTTAAACATCACTTCTTTAGAGAGCCTTCTCTGAATAACATAAACAATTCCAGCCCCTGTTATTTTCTTTCCTACTGCTTCACTTGTGTCTTCGATGGCATTTGCGAACACCTCACTCATGTGGAAGCATGTTTATGTTCTGTTTCTTCAGCTGGAGTTCAAGTTCTGTGAGGCAGGGATGTTGTTTGTCTTGTTTAAGGCATGACCAGATGCCCAGGTTTGTGTGAAACTAGAAGCTTCTCCTGATGTGGGACTTTCAGTGTTTTAAGTGTGACGGCCCCTGGCAACAATGATGTTTACTCACCTTGGCTATTTATTCTTGTTTCCTTTCACCTAGAAGAATAGCTATGTACTGAATGAATGAATCAATGAGTTTACCTTATTTTTTAACTTTATTATTAAGTTTTCTAACATTGGAATTGGATTTTGGTGTTACCTGTTGTTTTGAATGCTTGGAGATTTTCTATAAATCTTGTAAAACAAATCCATATAGAAAAAAATGGTAGTAATAATAAATAACTGTTTGCAGAACTAATTGTTGTATACCCGTACTGCCCTGAAAATAATCTCCAATCACTTTTACACTAGATGACTTCCAACCATTCTTGGCCCATAGCTTAAACTTAATTTCCCATAGAAAATCTATTTCAGATTCATTAGAGACTGCTGTCATGCACTTTTGCAGCACCTGTACTTCTTTGGGTAATGCTTTCTTCCATGTCTATCTTCCATCTTCTGTCTTAGACTTGACATTGAATCCAAGGACCATGCCTGTCTTGATCACTAGCGATTGACAGCAAACACAATCCAGCACCTCCCTTCCTGAGTTCCCTCTATCGCACCATTTGACTTGAGAAGCACAACTGTTTTCCTGGTTACACAATACATATACAATATCACCAATATTTACATACACACATATTCACAAATACATGTGTCCTGTGTGCTAAATACTTAAAGCACACCTTTTATACTCTTATACATGCTATGATAAACACCCCTTTCTCTGAAAAACTTGAGTAGTTCTGTGTTTCTTGCATCCAAAGAGATCTAACTAAAGACGGGATGCAGAGAAAGGCAACATTGGGAAGAGAGCTTTTGTGGATGGGGAGAACACAGCTGGAGAATACAGTCAGGGGGAAAACTGAGCTCTTTATATCTGTAAGGATGATGAGCCCTATTGAATTTATCTGAATTGCAGGTAAACATGAAAATAATTCATCTTGGAGATTTCCTGGACTGGACGAAGATAGAAACAAGGTATACTAACTATTCAAAATTTTATATCAATAAATTGTCCTATGACTAAAATCATTTACACTCAGAAAAAAAGTTTTAAGTATACTTTGGAATTTGCTACTGTAGTCTCATGGATTTTTAAAAACTAATGATTGTTGTAGAATGTCATTTTACTCTGTTGCCATCAGTAAAAATTATTGAAACTGTTTTGCATCCGAACAAGAGGGCACAGAACACCCCCCCCAACCCCGGGGGCCACAAACGTCCTTTGGTCCTTCTCCTTGTGCAGACTGAATCCTAATGGGTCAGGAATGATACTGAGGCAAAGGCACTGGTTGGAGCCACCTGGACACTGCAAGGACAGCTCTGTCTTTACTACACTAGACACTGCCTTTCAATGAGCCCATCTGTCCAGAAACAACCTCCCTTCTCTTCTCTCCCAATGCATCTCAGCAGTTTTTTACTACCTGGCTGAAAGCACAAATCACCGTGGCACTGCTCCTGATTAACCTCAATGCACTCTGATTGCTTTTTTTGTTTACTTCACTTCAGAACTTGCATGGTGGCTGTGCTATGTTAATTTGTTCTCAGTTATTTGCTGCTTTTTAAAGGTTGTTAAATCTTTTTAATCTCCCACTAACCTGTCAACTTGTTGAAGGCAGGTACCGTGGATTTGATTTCTTTTATACCTTCTTCCAAAACTTAGTACAGTGTTCTGCCCATATGAGCACTAAAGAACTAAATTAAGAGAGCTGGAGACACATTCAGCTTTTCCAGAAAGTTATGCTCCTGTGAAACAGAGATACACATGTTCTGAAAAACTGCAAACTACAGAAAGGCAATTTCCACTACTGAACCATTTCCCAAACTGCATTTAAATTTAGAATTGAGACATTATCTACTGGTTTGGCATGTAAGTGCATTGAAATACTCATGGAGGTGGTGTTGTTTGTGTTTTATACCTTTTTGGTGTACAATTTCCATGCAATAAAGTAAATCTATTTTCTGTGTCCAGTTTTGACATACGATGGGTTTTGACATATGGCCATACTTGCACACTCTCCAATCCAAGTACCATATGAAGAATCCCATCACCCCAAACATTCCCTCCTGCCCCTTCTCAATCAGCACCTCCTCACTGCCTCACAAGTGATCTGGTTCCTGTTACTAAAAACTAACTTTATTCAAACAGAATCTATTCGTCTGAGTTTTAAATCAAGGATACATTTCTATTTGCTAATTGGACTATGATCTTAATTTAAATCCTCAGAAGCAAAAAGAGTAAAGAGTTATGACATATTTTCAGAAGAACCTAGGAAAGAAGTGACAATCTCTACAAATCTGAACATTTATTTATTTCCACAAGTATTCAATTAATTCCTTAGTTTCTCCTCCAACTTAGCTATGGTAAACTGGTCTTTGGTGTATGCTGTGGAAAAATAATGGTACTGGGTAGCAATGATAAAAGAGGATGTTTGCATTTAATGAAAATTCTATGAATAATTGATATATTAATATAGTATTGATTTTCACCACAATAACAATTTATTTATTCAGCCTTTTATAATTGCTCATTTGCACTTTAGCTCTGTAAAGGAATTCCAGCATACATAAACATGAATTGAAACTTGTTCTCGATAGTTGATGATGGTCATTAACTTTGTCTTTATTTCTCTCTTTTTTCAGATTCAGAGGCTTTTCAAATATTTTATTGAAACTGTACAGAATGTAAGAAAATAAGGCAACTATACATAAACCCTCTGAAGAAAATTATACTTCAGTTCTGAAAGATTACATTTAATATGATATCACATTATTCCACATGATTATGTGACATATGTTTGAATGTAAAAAAAAAGAAACAATATTTCATAAAGTTCATGTTTCTCAAAGGTCCTTGTTATGAAAAGCAATGCTTCCTTATATCACTCTGATAAATTTTGTACTTTATCAGGATTCAAATTCAATCCTTGTTCTTGGCAAGGTGTTGTGGCATATATTTATGTAGAATTGAGAAAGAATATTTTGTGTGTACACATGACACTTTGAATATATTAAGAGATACACATTAATCATCTTGGTTTCCTGGCTTTTTACAATAAATTGACTTATAAATTGCTATGAATCTGATTATTCTGTTCCAGGCACCTCAGGTAAAAATATTAATAAACAAAGAAGGTTAGGTAGTAGTAGTTGGTTGACTTTTTTATTATAACTGTCTTGAAATGACATTACATTTTTGGAAGTATATCTAAAAGGATTTAAAATTTTCTCATGAATAATTTTACAGTTCCAAAGAAACTGGTTTCATGAGAGGAAACTGTTCATTTCTGTTTGCAGTCTTGTCTTTGAACTGAATTCAGAACTTACACAGCTCATTTTAAAGCTAGAAGTTTGGGTGGCATGCCCTGTGGTCCCTAGCATATATTTTTTCCATAGTTGTCGTAATGGTAATGATGACTTATTACTTTTGCTTTTGCTATTTTATTCTTACCCAGATCCCAGTATACCTCTCCAAAATATGAGATAAAGAATATAACAAACACTATTCTAAAGTATGCTATTTCTTTACACAGATCCTAATATACTTGTCTGAAATATGAGATGAAGAATATAACAACATATTATTCCAGTTTTTTTCGAAGTATCAATTTCTCACACAGGTAAGCTAAGGTTTTCATACACACATATACACACGCATACCTTACTTGTGTTTCCATTTTCCACATTTTCATAAATTTAAACAATTCATATGACACAAAAATAATTTTTATTGTATACTATGGACAAAGTATGATTCAAATGTTTAATATTCAATTTTACTTAATCTTAAACATAATCTTATGAAAACATTGTTGTCTCCAGTCTATAGAAGCAACAAAGAATACTGAAAAAAATAGTTCAAATGTAATTTGAACAGATCTATATAATAAATGAGCCAAAGAGATGCATGTTGACCTGTGAAAATAATTCCCTGGGTTTCTGCATACACACTGGGGAAAATTTTGGTGTTAGCACGTGGTACCTTCTACTGCAGGCTCCTCAGTCCCTTCGTCTCCATTTGTCAGGTGGTGAAAATGCCTGTCCACTGTGTTCTCAGGCAGTTTATTAAGCCTCTGTGTTTTTGACTCTTCCATAAAAAAGGGGACAACAGTCTTAGAACTCTGGTCAGTTTTAAGTAAAAAGAATTTAGAAACCTGCTGGAAAATACTGTGCTCAACATTTAAAAATTATTATAGTATTGTTTCAATGGTAATAGTGTTGCTATTAGTAATAGCAGCAGTAAAGGTAGGAAAAGGAGGAGGAGGAGGGAGGGTGATAGAACGTGCATCGGTTTTTCTATAGCAGGAGTTTCTTTAGGTACTAGATAAGAATGTAAGTTAAAGGGCATAGAATCATGCATGACTCACTTAAGGATGGGTACACCCGTGATGTGCATCCTTAGGTGATTTTATTATAACATCACAGAGTGCACTTACACAAACCTAGATGGTATTACTTACCATACACTTAAGCTATATGGTGTAACCTACTGCTTTTAGGCTATAAACCTTCACAGCATCTTCGTGTAGTGAATACTTTAGGCAATTGTGACAGGTATTTGTGTATCTAAACATATCTAAACAAAGAAAAAGTGTAGGGAAAATATGCTATAAAAGATTTAAAAAATTGTACTCCTGTATAGGACATTGACTGTGAAGGGAGCCTGAAGGAATGGAAGCTACTCTGGGTGAGTCAGTGAGGGAGAAGGCCCAGCTGGGGCGCTACCGCACAGCACTGCAGACTTTATGGACACTGTGCCGTCAGGCTACCATGCCTCTATAAAAATACTTAAATTCTTTAATAATAAATTAAACAGCTTACTATAACTATTTTACTCTATATAAACTTCCAATTTTTATAACTTTTTTTTTGTAATAATATTTAGCTAAAGACACAAACACATTGTACTGCTACATAAAATATTTTCATTATATCCTTATTCTATGAGCTTTTTTCTGTTTGTAAAAATTTGATTTAAGAAATTAATCTTCTTTTGTTGAAGGTTAAAACATAAAGACATTCACCAAGGACAACACAGGGCCAGGTTCATCAATATCACTGTCTTCCACCTCCGTGCTTTGTCCCACTGGGCCTTGTGCAGAGGCCATAATAGGCATGGAATTGTCATCTTCTATGATAACGATGTCTTCTTCTAGAATACCTCTTGAAGAACCTGTGTCAGGCTCTTCTGGAGGATATGTCGTTCTTTTCAGAAATATATCCGTAGTGGTTTGTTTTATCAGAAGTGTTCTTAAAAGCAGATAATAAACCATGAGTGTTCCTCTCTGTTAAAACCCTTCATTATGGTGGTTCATGTTTTAAAACTTTGAAATGCCATTTTGAGGTATGCAAAATCTGCTAGACCGTTCACTGTGAATTTTTTGAAGGGGTGTTCTTATTCTTTTCTTTCCCTGCAGTTTCCTCTTCTCCTGCCTCATCTTCAGCTATGTGCTCCTGTTCCTATTTCAACTACTCCTAATTTGTCAGTTCCTCAGAAACTACGTCTGGGAGCCTCTCATTATCCCCATCAACAGCCAGGTTAAAACTGTTTGCCATATTAACCATAGACTTGTTGATTTTTGCAAATCCCTCAGTCATGAAAAATGCTTTGAAGTCATGGACAAAACTCTGGAGTGTCTTCTCTCAAATGCCATTCATACAGCCCTTGGTAAAATCACCCCAAACACAAGTGAGGTTATTGATGCAGTGATAGATGTTATCATCTTTCCAGAATCACATCAGCATCTTCTCAGTGTCCTCCTCAGGTGGCTGGCTGGGCAAATGTCTTCTTCAAGTTGTTGGCTTTAAAAGTTGCTGTAAATTCTTGATTCATTAGTTCAACCAAAGAGGTGGTGTTTTGAGGGACAAACACTACTTTGATATTGGGATAAAGACCATCAATAAAAGAAGGATATCTTGGAGCGTTATCAACAATAAACACAATCTTGGAAGGTGTATTCTTCTCTAAAGAGTACTCCATTTCCCTGACATAGCAACTCAGGAGGGCATCTTGGAAGAAGGGCTGGGTTGTCCATGACTTTGTATAGCTCCTGTAGGACACTAGTATTGTGTGTTTATCGATATACTTGAAAACTCCAGGTTTCTCCCTGTGCCAGATCACAAAGGTTTTATTTGTATCCAGCAACATTGTCCCCAGGTGATACTGCTAACCTGTCTTTAGAAACTTGAAAGTTGGCATTGTCTTGACCTCTTTTAGGGATGTCTAACCCACAGCCTGCAGGCCACATGTAGCCCAGGATGGCTATGAATGTGGCTCAACACAAAATCATAAATTTGCTTAAAACCTTTTTTTTTTTGCTCATCAGTTTTCATTAGTGTTTGTGTATTTAATGTGTGGCCCAAGACAACTTTTCTTCTTCCAGTGTGGCCCAGAGACACCAAAAGGTTGGACACCCCTAGGAGACAAAAGGACTTGCAGGATTTTTTTCATAATAGCGAGGTTTTATCCATAATGAATATTTGCTTTGACAAGTAATTTTCTTTTACAATAAGCTTATCTAGAGTTGCCAAAAAATTTCCAGCTCCCTTCACATAAGAGCTCACAGACTCACCACTTACTTCTACATTATAAATATAATGAATAATGATTCTTGAAGTGTTTAAACCACCCAGAGCTGGCAGTAACTTCAACATTGTAGTCAGATCCAGCCTTTTCTTTAACATTACTTTTTTTTGTTTGTTTTGGACAAAATAATCCATGTTAAAGAAATTTTTGTTGTATTTCTGCTCCATTATTTGTATATTGTTGATCCTTCTATGACCCTCTTTTTGGGTGAAGAGATTCTCATTTTACTCATTTTAAGGCATGTAAGGTCTATTTTTTGGACTCATAACCTATTACTAAGTCCATCTAAAATCAGGTGTTGTTTTTTGCATTATGTAAACTCTATTGGTACCTTAAAAATGATACAGGTAGACTTCAGAATGGATTCCTCAGGGATTCTCTGTAATTACTACTGACACAGCCCAAATGGTGACAGTGATGCAGAGTCTGAATAGTTGTGATAATAAAGGTTCTGGTAAATGAAGAGTGAAGTGACCTGGACATGGCACATTAAATCTTCATTAAAGTGTCTGAGTTATTTAATGCTTAATGCTTTAGAATCATTGGATTGGTATATAGAAAATTAGAAGAAGAGGTATTTCCAAGGTTATTAATATTTCAAATTTATTATTTAATATTTCAAATTGATTCCAAATTAATATTTCAAATTTATAGAGTGAGAACTATATTTACTTAAAAAACAAAATTGACATGTGCAAGAAATAATTTTAAGACACAATTTGGAATCCCCATTAATCAGTGTATGAAAGATGCCTTAAAGGAGATATGGTGTACTATTTATCAAAATCTCTATTTTGTTTATCTTAAATATATACTCAAAATCCTTATGGGAATGCATTATTTTGATAATGAAGCAATTTCAGTGTAAATGCATTTAAGTTTTAAATATATAAACATGTGCTTGGTCAGCATATAAACTCTCAATTCCACCCTGACCACACATGTTCGGTGTCCAGTACAATGTTTGACTGAGGGCCAACATTTTCTATTACCAGCCCACTTTCTCTCCCCACACAAGAGAAACACACATACACACACGTGCACACATGTGACTCCCGAGGGCCAATTTGGACCTGCAGTAGGTAAATTCAAACTCCGCAGATGCTGAAAAATACCATGACCGTAAAGTTAAAAACAAGAATCTGTGCTTTCATCTTCTAATTTTGGAACTTACAAGTGTTTTTTTCTTTAAAAGTGAAATGTTTTCTCCTGTAAATTTTGATAGTTTGGTAGTTTCAGTTGATTTTTAAATTCTTTTTAAAAGATTTTATTTATTTATTTTTAGACAGAGGGGAAGTATGGGAGGAAGAAAGGAAGAGAAACATCAATATGTGATTGCCTCTCATGTGCCCCCTACTAAGCATCTGGCCTGCCCTGACTGGGAATCGAACCAGTGACCTTTGGTTCACAGGTCAGTGTTCAATCCACTGACCCACACCAGCCAGGATCTAGTTTCAGTGTACTAGCTGAACTCGGAAAAAAATCAGAAATATTAAAAATAAGGCTTCATGCAACAGATGAGTCTCATATATGACTTTAATAGAAGGTTACGCCTTAATTTTGTACTATAAAGAATTGTGAAGCTTTCTAAGAGGTAGCAATGCAAGTCAAGTTAATAGGTGTAAGAGAACACTTCTGAATTAAAATGCCCTAGGTGATTAGCAAAAATGCAACCTTAGTAAGGGGCAAATTTGTATGGGTAAATTTAGTATTAAATTTCAGAGAACTTGAACATCATGTAAATCATGAATTCGGCCAAAGTATATTGTGTTTATTATTTGTGGGTACTTTGGTAGCACTGGAACAGCCACATGCAGTCCCTGTCTTCATGGAGTATATATACACTATAGTAGAAAATAAGTAACACATCGTGACATAGGGTTGCCAAGTTTAGGAGTTGGTGAGGGGAAGATATAGTTAAACTTAAATTGGAACTTCAGGTAAGCAATGAAAAATTGCTCAGCATGTTACATTTCATATAATATTAGGACATATTTTATTAAATGCTATTCATTGTTTATCTACAGTTAAATTTAACTGGACATCCTGTTGTAAGGGTATATTTATTTAGGATGAAGGTGAAGGGCAAGGTTGAAACAGGGGGGATTGGTTATAACCAGAGAAAAGAGCAGCATGAAGGGACTGGAAAATTGACGTAATGATTTCTTCAGTGATGAGAAAAGCAGTCCAGGACAATGAAGGGAACGTTTGTCACCACGAGAGAGAGAGGAAATAGCAATTGGATAGGAATTCAGCAGCTTAGGTGAATTTTACTTGAAAACCTCATTATGTGAAGACCTTTATTCTGGTGGGGAAACTGTGATTGAGAGGAGATGATGAGTCTAAAATTATTTAGGATGGATAGAACACAGTGATTGAGAGAATGAGGGGATGAAGAAGAAAGTATGAAGAATAATCACACAGCTTCCGTCTTTGAGAAGCTAGATGAAAAATAATGCTATTTCTGGAGAAAAGAGACAGAAGTTAAGTAATTGGGGGAAAAAGCTAAATTAAATTACATTTTAAAACTGTTTAATTTGTGTTACCTATAAAGCATTCAAGTGGAGTGAGAAATAGGATATAAAATTTGGAACATACTTTTTAAAAGTTGCATACGGATGATGATGAAAATATAGAAGTGATTCAAATAGGGGAAGACTATAGAGCTGCAAGAAATTCTAACATCAAATGATTTCACCTGAGAGGCGTTGCTGGAAATGGGGACTGAGTTAAGGGTTCAAATAATTAAAAAGCAAAAGTAGAAGATTGTCGTGATGTGGAGATAAAGGAAACCGTGTTTCAGAAACAAGAATATGGTCATTTTTACCATTTTTAGAAATAAAATGAGGGCTGAAAATAGTCTGAGGAAGTCATTTCAGCATCACATATTTTTAGCAGAAATGTGATGTTGGAGTCCATATAAGGGAGTTGGTGAGAGGTGAGAAAATAAAAATAGCGGGTGTCAATATCTGCTCTGAGAAAACTGGGTGGAAAAGAGATCTAAATTACATAACGGTAGTTGGAGAAACTCCCATGCTTGCTAAGTGCTCTCTCTCTCTCTCCACGCCCCCCGCCCTCTTTTAGTTGAGTGCTTTTGGAAGTTCTTTAAAGTACTTTTTAAAACTGAAGGGGGTTAATAGAGCAAATGGCAGATTGTGGGACTGAGAACACCAGTGGAAAGAGGGAGAAGGAGGATCTCTTCTATTGTAAGAGTTGGACAGAGTAAAGGCTAGAAACATATTTGTATTTGAATCTGGGTACAGATACCGAGACTTTTTTCATCTTATGAATTCAACTGTTATTGCTATGAAAACTGAGGGGTTGAAATGGTGGTCCTTGGAGCACACTGCACGGAACAGGATGTGAAGAGAGAGAGAGCTGATAGCCTGCATTAAAGACTCAGTTCCTCAAATATAGAAGACACATGGACAAAACTAGGGGGGTTGGAAATGGGAGGGAGGAGGGGAGGGATGGGTGGGGGGGCTGGAATGGGAATAAAGGATAGAAACTGTACTGAATAAACTAAAATAAAAATAAATAAATAAATAAAAAAGATTCAGTTCCTTTTACATCAAGAAAATAGATTTACATAGAGGCGTTTAGTCATAGAGTAACACGATAAAAGCAGTTTGGGGAAAGATTAATGGCTGCTGTATCCGACAGAGATAAAGTAAATGGGAAAGTAAAATGGAAAATGGAGAGATGTAAGAGCTTCTACTTTTGCCTATGCTTTTTGACCATATCTACATAATTTTGTTGATTCGCTTCACTTCTGGGCTTATCTGTGTATATTATAAAATAGGTTGTTCTAGATCTGAAATCCTATATGTACTATTTGGTCGTAAAATAACAGAATTATATCCTGTGTAATGGAATGAATGGACCAGGAGAACAGTATGCTAAGTGAAATAAGCCAGTCAGACAAAGAAAAATACCATATGATCTCACTCATATGTGGAATCTAATGAACAGACTGAACTAACAAACAAAATAGAGACAGAGTCACACATAGAGAACAGGATGACAGCTAAGGTTGGGGAGGAGGCTGGGGTACAGGTGTTAAGCAAAAAAGGGAAAAGGACTCATGGACATGGACAGCATGGAAAACAGGCAATGTTCTGACAACAAATATATACTTGTTTCCCCACAGTATCGGTACTTGAATATGTTTTTAAGATATTTTTTAATTTATTTTTAGAGAGGGGAAGGGAGGAAGACAGAGAGGGAGAGAAACATCAACGTATGGTTGCCTCTCAAGCACCCCCAACTGGGGTCCTGGCCCGCAACCCAGGCATGTGCCCTGACTGGTAATCGAATCGGTGACCCTTTGGTTCACAGGCTGGCAGTCAACCCACTGAGCCACAGCAGACAAGGCTACTTTAACATTTTTTATACTCCATATATTATCAGTCAAATTTCCTAGGGCATGATCCATTTCTCTACATAAATTACTTGACAACTGAATGACAATTTTTGAATTAAAACTAAAAACAGTTTTGTTCTCCATAAGTCACTACTTCTATTAAGAGGATTTTAGAACTAAATAATAGTGCACCAACCCATTTTACAGATATATAAAGTTAAGTTACAGAAGTGAAGTAATTCATGAAAACTGCAGTTAGTTTCAATTTCTTTATAACTCTTACATTTTATAAAATTGTGTTTAACTACCCAATGAATTCTGTAGACACAGTGAGAACCTACAAGGCATACAGAGTAAGAAAAAAAACAGGGTCACAAAACCAAGGAAGAATAGCTTTCCCGGAAAGAGAGGATAATTGAGTGTGAACTGCACTTGAAAGCACAGGCAGGAAAGAATTAGCACAGATGGGCCGGGACCACATGCAAGTCACCAGTGATTGGTGACAAAGGCACTTTTTTAGAGCGTGGAATAGTGAAGCAGATTTAAAACTGATGGGGAGAAATTGATGCGACAGCTCTGGACATATGTTTGTGGTGTCTGGGCGTTGAAAGGAAAGTAAGGGAAAAGAAGGAAACTGAAGTAACTGAGCTTTTTCCGTATGTCTGTGCCTGGAGTAAGTGCTTTAATGTACATTATCCTATTTGCTATATAAACAACTTATATATAAGAACAACTTATATTCGATATTGTTATATCGAATCTAGGAAAAAAATGTTCTAGTTCAGACCAGTGTTTCTGAGCAGTGTGGAAAACAAGTATGAGGGCACAGATCCCAAATCTGGGGAGATTCGAGGTTGTGAAATCAAGACATGAGAGATGCATGCATGTTTGAAGGCAGGTGTGAATGCTCCCTAGAGAGGAGTGTACTAGAGAAAGAGGGTACAAAGTTTGAGAAACAGTTCCTCAGAGTGTGGAGGAGATGGAATCCTAGAGGAATAGGATGGGTAAGCTCTACAGAGAAGGCCGTACATTGAACTGGCAAATATAAAGTCAGTAACAATGAAGATGTATTATGAATGATCTTTCTTTTTTCAAAAGAGCCTTGTTTTCTGAGCTCCTTCTTCAGAGAAATATCAAGTTGGACCCCCAGGATTACAACCCTAGTGACGATGGACACACACGTCTTCATTTGACTTATTACCATGCGTTTTGTGGCGTAAAGCTGTAGCTGGTACACTAGAAAGAAAATTCTAAGTATTACATCTTCTTCTCTAAAGGAGAAGTTTATAATCAGGAAGTAATTCAAATAATTCTCATACCTACTAAGCATTCATTATATAAGTTCAGCATGAGCAATGAAGATATACAAATCTATTACTATGAAGGTATGTATAATATAAAAAAAAAAAGAAATTCATGGGCTTCAATACTCCCACCTTTTGTTTGTGGGAATTATTTGACCTACTTATGCATAAATAAGCTGAATAAGCTGTTTGGTAAGAAGACACTTGATAGTATATAATTATAACCAATAGCTTTTATACTGATGCCCCAGACCGCTAGTTAATTATTTTTAAAGCTAACTTAGAGTTCATTAATATCATTTATTTTTAACGTTTTAACTGAATCTTTATGCACATGAGACTCAAAGAATAGCTGTTTTTCAGTGCCTCACAAAGGAACACTATAGTGAATGCATAATAATATAAGAAGCAATTTTAACAGTCTAGCACACATTTGTATTCATTAAAGAGAGCTTTCATAATCAGGCCCAATCAGATTCTGATTGCACAGCAATTTAGCATTATCTGCACAAGCAGTCTTATCAGTTATAGGCACATTCTCTGTGTTCTTGGATTGTTTGGGTTACCGACCATAATAAAACTGTAAAAATAAAATAGTCTTTGGTTAAGATTCGATAAGAGATTTTGTAGATTACACACACACTCATTTATGCCTTGTGATTGCCAACCTTATGATGTCTCACAGAACGGAAGGAACAATCCAGTGTGTGCCAGCTGTCTTTCCCAGTGTAACCTGCTGATCTTGGGTTTGTGATTCCCTATCAGCATCTCACACTTGTTTTCCAGGCTTCCTATAATACCGTCCCAGACTTTATCTGGACTCTTAGTCTTTATATTTGCCTTCCATATTTTCTCCAGCAATCTACCACCACCAAAGTATAATTAATTCTCTATGTCTTTTGTGGATTATCATTTAGGTTTACTACTGTCTGCTGCCTCTAGATTCCTTGTCTACGTATTGTCTAAAGCATTCATTCTAAATCTAGTGCACATGCATGCATTTCTTTTATATTATACATACCTTGATAATAATAGATTTGTATATCTTCATTGCTCATGCTGAACTTATATAATGAATGCTTAGTAGGTATGAGAATTATTTGAATTACTTTCTGATTATAAACTAACAGACAAGTATAAGGCATTCAAATATACACCAGTTTAAGACATTTTTTCTAGTGGTGTTGCTTTACTTTCCGTTTTTTAAAGTTCTCTCTTTGTGATTTCTTGTTTCTCATATGATGATACGATTTATTTACATGGTTTCTAGTAATTTCTTCTTTGGTAATTTTGCTCCTGTGGGTTTCTGTATCACCAGTCTCTGTCTTGCTTACTTACTTGTAGAGGTTGATCCCTCTCCATCAAGTTCTCACCTCAAGCCACTCAGAATTACTCTCTAAAAAAAGTATTAAATCATTTAGGATAGTGTGTTTCCTGCACTGATAAATATGACTGCTGAAGAAAAGAACAAAGAACAGGAAGAATGGCACAGGCAAAGAGACATAGTGATGACCATAGGAGTTTGAAAAACTTTCCATTTGTCTAACCTAAACATGTGATAAAGTTGCACAGAGTAAACACACATTCACTCACTCTCTCTCACACACACAAGAGTATTTGTAACTGGGGAGATATAAACAATACTGGTTGACAGTCTCAATGTCAATATCCTGGGTTTAACATTGTACTATATATTTACAAGATGTTATCTCTGTGGAAAAATGGTAAAAATATGTGACATTTCTCTTTATTAGCACTTACAATTACATGCAATCTTACAATTATCTAAAAATTTAAAAAACTGTGTTAAAAAGTTGTCTACCTCACATTTAAATTTCTCAACAAATTCCACAAGGATTGTTTCACTGTAATATATCCGTAAGTGAACTGCAGAAATGAAGAAACTGAACCCAGTGAATGAAGTGACTTGCAACATGCATTATGTCTACAGTGTTCGTCAAACAGTGTTAGATGAAAAGGCTAAGACACAGTCTTCAAAAAATAGTGCATATTACCTAATAATCAACCACATAAGACATAATTATATTTCTGAGATAAAATCAGTCTTTCATATAGTAGCAAATATTAACTGAATAACTTCCATGTTCTAAGGTATTTTTAAATGCCTAACATTTTTCTAGCTGTCCTGAGTTTAGCAATTTACAAATAAGAACATATTTCTTATATATTTTAGGTGTATGTTTGGTGTTATTACTTATTTTTATTTTATAGATGAGAAACAGTGGCGGTTGAAGTTTAAATAACTGTTAGAAGTAAAATTAACCAGTCTGCTTCATTATCTTGCAATTTCAACAAAAGCCTGAAAAATATGAGTGGCAAAAGGAATTCTAGTGTTAATAAAGAATGCTAATAATATAAGATTATGAACCATGGTAATTATGAATATGTATGTAGCAAAAATCAGCAAAGAGCTCAATAAGAAAATCAGAGATTCGTGGATGGTTTTCATGAGCTACAGATTGGTGACCCCAGAATGGAAAGAGTCTAGGATGGAAAGCATAAGCATAATATAAACACAACATCTGCTACATTTAAGATAGGAATTCCTTTCTATAAAGTGTAAAACCCTAGTATATTTGTTTTGTTTTTGAAAACCCAATCCTATCCCTAAATTCAATTGCCACGTCTATGCTGGAAAGATAAAAATAGCAACATGGCCTACCATCCACTTTTAAATGAACACATTCACCATGAATTATATCTAATGCGATGGTTCCCCACATTTTCAAATGCTAGGATCCATTTGTATTGCAAAGACATTTAAAATATCCATGTATAAAATGAAATGTGTTCACACATACAGTCACAGAAACAATACAATAAGGCTGGTTACTTCCCATTCAGGCATTTGTAGTTTTAACACTTGGGACCTACCTATAAGGATTTTAAGAAAATTTGACTTTGACAGTTTTGTAGTGTTCTGGGATGTTCTCAACCAGGAGTCAGAAATAAAATAGTCAAATTATTATTTGCATGTAAGTATTATGCCACAATGATACAACAAATGTTTTGATCTTTCCTTGTCCACACAGTACTAACGTAATTTGATTGGCATTTGGTATCTCCTTTACTCGATTTTGCATTACTTTAGGCAAGTGAGATAAAAGAATTTGAATTAGGTTAAGTAGGAGAGGACAAATATTTAGCCACAGAACAAAAACTTCTGTGAATCAAAGCTATGTTTGGGATCAGGGACCCTAGACCAGAGTATCAGGTGCCATCAGAATCTTTGCTATGTCGGTGTTCTGTTATATGCATATCATTTGTAGTTTTTAATGCACCACATTTTGCCACAAGTCTGTTACTATGGTTGCCAGCAACTCCTGAGCCCTGATAACTGGGTCAGATTCTCTTTAGAACAACCAAAGATTTGGAATTTGTGGTTGACCACCAGCACCCAATTACATGGGTCAGTGAGGAGGAAGAGGCAATTTTCCAAATGAAGGAGCTGCTATTATAAGAGCAAAAATGTTCTGTAGAAATAATTGATTGGGTATTGTGTCCCTAAAAATTTCTGTAGAAAAGTAGGGTTCTGGTGCAAGAAGCTGCACTGTGAATGCTTTTGCTACCTTTATTCTCTTATACTCATGAAAGGAGATTAAGAAGGAGATGGCATGCAAACACACACACACACACGCACACACACACCCAGACTTCTCGGTCTGCACTGCCTGTCCTCTTCATCTTCCTCAACTCCTAACTTTGGAGAAACCCACAGCTCAGTGTCTGGATCACGTCTGTGCTATCTTTGCTCGTTGCTTAGATGAAGTCACCCATTCCCTCGGTTCTAAATACCATCTATACACATATGGCAACCAAATGTATATACCCAACCTGAGCTCTCAGGAAGGTCAAATAGAACTTTTCTGTTCAAGTCAGAAAACTTGGCATTATCTGTCTCACAGGCTATGTCCAATTCAAAAGAAAACCCATTTAGCTTTATCTTTAAAATATATCTATTTACACATTCAATGCCTGCAACTGTGTCTGCGGAAACAAATGATTCTCACCTAGGGATGATTTTGATCTTCAGGGATATGGAACATTCATTGCCTGGAGATATTTTGGGTTGTTAATACCATGGGGTGCTATTGGCATCCAGTCGGTAGTGGTTAAGGATTTTGACAAACGTCCTACAAAATGCAGTTGGTCACAATGATGATTTATCCCATCTAAAGCGATAATGAACCTAGACTGAGATACCTTGACCTGCACCAAGCTCACATTATCTCTCCCTGTTATTTTACTAAAATAGTTTCTTACATGAGCTTTGCATTTCTTCTCTAGCTATCCACCCCCAGTCAAGTAACCACAGAGTAGGCCCAAGGATCTGTTTAAATATTCATAATGGGGGAAAGAAGGGGAAGGAGGCAGTCAAGGAATATTTATAAAGGACCCATGGACAAAGACAATGGTGGGGGAGAATTGAATGTGAGCGGTGGTGGTGGGTAGGACAGGGGAGACTAATGAGGAAAAATGCGGACAACTGTAATTGAACTAAAAAAGTTAAAAAATAAAATTAGCCCTGGCTGGTGTGTATCAGTGGATTGAGCACATGCCTGCAAACCAAAGGGTTGCCAGTTTGATTCCCAGTCAGGGCACATGCCTGGCCAGGTCCCCAGTAGGGGGCACACAAGAGGCAACCACACATGGATGTTGCTCTCACTCTCTTTCCCCCTCCCTTTCTCCCTCCCCGTTTATCTAAGAATAAATAAAATCTTTAAAAAATAAAATAGAATAAAATATTCAGAGGATCAAATCTCTCCTCTCCTCACAGCCATCACAGACAAACACATGGTTCCCATCATCACTTTCTACTGGTGTCTGAGCAAACATTATCTGACTGCAGAATGCTTTCCTGCCCACCCAAGCTAAATTAGCGTATACTCCCAAATTCCGCTCTGTTTCCATAACCCGTTTTTTTTCTTGGCATTTTGTCAGATTTATTAACATTTATTTACCCGTCAATTGTCTAATTTTTTAGACTAGAATTTAATTTTGATGAGATAAGAGATACTACTTTTACCTTACAGTTCCAGACACTAGCACTGTGCTTAGTACATGAACCCAATGCTCCACGTTGAATTTAAGGGAAATTGCATACATAATTGCTTGTTCATATACTACAAGCATAGCTTTGAGATACTGTTGACCACATTTAATTTTTATTTTATTCTTTTAAAGATTTTATTTATTTATTTTTGAGAGAGGGGAAGGAAGGGAGAAAAAGAGGGAGAGAAACACTAATGTGTGTTTGCCTCTCACATGGTCCCCACTGGGGACCTGGCCTGCAGCCCAGGCATGTGCCCTGACCAAAAATCTAACTGGCGACCCTTTGGTTCTCAGCCTGTGCTCAGTCCACTGAGCTACACCAGCCAGGATGACCACATTTAATTTTTAAATTCTCTATTGTGTCCAGTTACAAAAATATTTTATGATTCTTTCCCTTTCTTTCTGAAAAATAACTTTCCATATATTTTCTTTCTTCTTTTGTATCCACCCTTTCTTTAATTGCTAGTGTTTGACTTTCTTTTATCTCATATTTATAATTCGCTCACGACTATTGTGTTCAACCTCAGATTCACTGTAACACTGACAGCTCAATCTCTATCTTACTTCACTGCTAGCATCAGACATATCCAAATAGAAATGTTACCAGTCTTCTAACTCAACATGGTCCACCCAAATTGCACAGCCTTTTTTCATGACAGATACTTTACCTCTGTTCTTAATTTTCATTAGCATTATCACCTTGTCTCTTAAAATACAAAATTGCAATATATCCTTTTTAAATGTATTATCATTTACTCATTTTCTGAGTTGATTAAAAAATCTCATCACTTCTAATTACTGTAACTGAATAATCTGGTTTAGCTTCTTTATGGGTGCTTTAATTCCTTAGTTTTAGACCCTACTATATTTTTCTTGAGGTATTATAATAACTTTCTGTTGGATTCCATGCAAAAGATTTCAGTGTGTTTGCATATTACTTCCAGAATTACATTCCTTAAAAGTGCTGTTAAATGGATACTCATAATACAGATTGCCTGCTGTATAAAATTAACCTTCTTTAGCTTAGTATAACAGCTCTATCACAAAATAATCCACATCTATTTTTGTGGTTTTATGTTCAGATTCTCTTTTAAAAACTGTCCCTGAACTCTTACCACACTGAATTTTTCATTATCCCCTTAACACACCATGTGCTTTATTACCTTTATATTTTTACATTGTTTCTCCTCTGTCAGGGATATCTACTTCACCTGGAAAAACCCCCAGTGGTCTTTTAAGACACAGCTCAAAAGTTACTTTGTTAAGATCTCTATAATCATGTTTACCACTTATTACTTTAAGTTATGACCTTATATTTCCTCAACAAAATTGTCCTCTCCTAGAGGTGGTATTTTTTTTTCTCCAAGAACTAATGGAAGGACTAGAACAAGACATAAACAAAGTGACCATAAAAAGTAGAAACCACAAATGAATCAAAGGTTACATGTTATTCTTTCCTGTAGATGGGTATCATCAACCCCGTTTTATACATGAAAAGAGAAAACAAATAGCATTAAGATATATGACCAAAATCTCCAAAACAACTCATAACAGATCAAGGAAAAATCATAATTCTAGTTATTTTTAACATGGTATTCTTATTATATATTCTATTATGGATTTGTATATATTGTTCTGATAACAAGTGATTAAGGTAGAAAATACTTTACATAGAAATTCATGGAATTTGGCTTGAAAAATTCTAGGATAGATATTTATTCAGCTTATTTTTAAATTTTATACAGCATTTTGTACTGATTTTAAGTTTGTTTGTTAAGCTTAAAAATTCACCTGAGAAAGACAGAATATTAGAAGTTTGCTGTAGAGAAAAAGAATGGGTAAAAACTCCATCGAGCTACTGTAGACAGACAGTTTTGTATTCCCTTCTTTCCCATTGCACGGCCACATAACAGGATTTTAGATTATCTCCATTCTGCCTTCAGAAGATTTACAGCAGGAAGTTAATAAAGCACTCAGCAGACGCTAAGACACAAAATAGGCAGGGAAGGGAAAAATTACAACAGAGAAAGATAGACTTAATTGTACTGTAGGTACCAAGTGGTCTCTTTAGAAGTGTGTAGCAGAGCAGTAAGATGAAGAATAACTGTCCAGCCAAGCTAAACAAAAGCCATCAGCCTGCCCTGGAAGGAGCATCAGGGTGAGCACAGAGAGAGGCGGATAGCCTGACTCCATAACCTATAATAAGTAAGATGTTTCTGTACACCAGAGACATGAAGATGAATAAGAAACCAGCGTAGTAAGTATAGAAACAGCATGTAATGACAAAAGAAAACAGCAAACCAACCCCAATCAAACACAGAAAACACTCCGTAAGCTGCACATTTGGATTTGGATGTTACTGAACAGGGTAGAGGAGGTGTGTGTGGTGAGAGCCATAAATGGCTAACCAGGGGCTACCACTTTGGTTCTAACCAGTATTTTAAAATAAGTTACCATGTTGTCATAGAGTTAACGCAAAAGCCCTTTTAGTTGTTTGTTTGATGGTAACTAATTTGTAAACATCCACAAATTAATACAGAATGTATGCTTTTCTTAAGTGGAAAATGGGTAACACAGGGATAATTTAAGTACCATTGTTTGTAAAGTTGGCTATGGAAATGGTGTTATATGTTAAATTCACTATTATTAGGCATAAAAATATAGAAAAACAGCATTGTTTTTAATTATTTTTAGTCCTAAGAGCAAATGCACAACTCTCTTCCTCACTCTGCCTCCAAAAGTTAGTAGCAGCCATCTATGGTTTGAAAGTTTGCATCCCCCTCAGAATTTGGATGTGGAAACCCAAAGCCCCTTGTGATGGTTCCAGGAGGTGGGGACAAGCAGGATTGGTTAGGCAGTGCGGGTGGAGCCTTCACAAAGGGATTAGCGCTGTTATCAAAGGGGCCTTCGAAAATTCTCCTGCCCTGTCTGCTATATGAGAACACAGGGAAAAGTCACTATTTTCAAACTGGGAAGCAGGCTCTTACAAGACATAGAACCTGACTAGTCAGGCACCCCTGTCAGACTTCGAGCCTCCAGAACTGTTGGAAATAAGCCTTGGCTGTTTATAAGGTGCTCATTCTGTGGCATTTTGTTATAGTAGCATGGTCTAATATTTTAATTATTTATTTTATCTACTCTAATGACAAAAATGCACGTTATAATACAAACATTTAAAAACACAGAAGGCACATGTAATTAACTTAGAAATCATTTAAATTACCTAAAATTCTGCTACAGTGAAACTCAACATTTTGCTGTATTGCACAAGCATTCTTTTATAACAAAATAAATATGTCTGTGTTTCAAACATATTACACATGGGCTGTTTCACTACATCAAGATTACATTCTTTAGTGCCATGTCACCTATAAAATATCTATATATAATAGTATCCTCTGATTTAATTACATATTGATATAAATCAACTTTAAATTACTTTATCAGCCCAATGTGAAGAAGTTTATTTCCATAATCACCCATTATTGGAAATTTCAGCACTTTCCATTGTTTGGATATTATCAATAGTTCTCCTTTGATTTCCTTCTACATATATTATGTGTGCACAGTTGCGCTATTTCTTTAGCTTTTAAGACATGAAAAGGTGGGATGAAAAGTACAACTCTGTTTAATGATTTGACAGTTATGGTTATTCTGATTAAGGGAAGTTTATTCCCATGTACACTTACTCTGTCTCTGTGACTGCTTACTTCTCTTTATTCAGATCAACAGTGTATAAGCTCTTGGGAATGACTTAATTTGTATTCCTTTATGTCCAATAAGGTTGCTTACCCTCTATGTGATGAGAAGATACTTGTATTATTGCTGGAGAGTACTACTTGATTTTCAGAATTTTATAGTGCAAGTAATTTAAAATATCACTTATATTAAGTAACTTATTTTTAAATGCATCATTTTGCCAGTATATGTTGTAAATGCTTCCATTAAATAATACTTTGTTGTAAAACATTCCCTTAACTATGTTCTTAGAAATGTATGAAAGTTTTATAGAGTCAAATATTTCAATCAAGTTTTTATTTTAGTTTCCACCACTCTTTTAATGGATAAAAACATGATCTGTGTACCATCATCAAATATACATTTATCAATATTTATTTTTAAAAATTTTTCTTTCTTTCCATTTAACTTTTAATTCACAGGAATTTTACTTTGTTGCGATCATATACATTATAATGTCCCTGAAATGTTTGACTGTAGTTGGCTCCTCTTATTCGAGGCTTTGCTTTTCATGGCTTTAGTTCCCCGAAGTCCACACATTGTCACAAAGGGAAGGGCATGTGCAGAACGAGAAGATATCTTGAGAGAGAGAGACAGACATTCACATAACTTTGCAGTCAATTGTTATACTTGTTCTATTTTACTACTAATTGTTGTTAATCTTTTAATGTGTCTAATTTACAAATTAAGCTTTATTATATGTATGTATGTATAGAAAAAACATAGTATATTTGGGTTTGGTATTACCCATGGTTTCAGTCATCTACTGGGGGTCGTGGGACAGACACCCTGCAGAAAAAGGGGGACTCCTGTAGTTTTCTCTTTATCGTTCTCATACCTTTCTCTTGTTGCCATTATTAAAATGCTACCTGTAGTCTACAGTAAATAAATGCATGTGTATTCCCAATTTTGCAGTCAGTCTTTCTATTTTATCCCTTTAATCTGGCTATGCCTGACACAAATATCTACTGGTTTAATTATCATGGAATTTGCATAATGTTTTTGAATTTTTACCATATGTTTTCTATATTCCTAATTTTGACCCATCTATTTTATATATTCCAAATTTTTGGTGACTAAGTTCTTTTGTCTGATTGTTATTTTGCAAAGGAGGTACAGAAAGCCACTCCTATTTTCATCTTTTATAGCAATAAAGAAGTCTTTCTTTTTAAAATTCTAATATCTATTTAAATAAAAAGTTATGCTGTATATTTTAAATAATTTTTGTTTGTTAGTGTAATCCAAGAGTTAATCTGCTTTTGTTATTTTTTCAGAGTCACAATTCTCGTCTCATTATAACTTTGGAAATTGTGTTTACTCCATTTGTCTCTGCTAGAAGAGAAATCTCGGTTCTGAGCACATAATAGCCATGCTTTCATCCTATTTTTTTAAAATTTCTTTGTACTTTTTCTCTATAGTTTCCCATTTTGGAGTACTTTTAAGAAAGCAAAAGACAGCCTGAACACTTTTCCTGGAGAGCTGGCAGGGTCCCTCACAGATAGGCCTTGTCGTTTCTCTGCAAGGTCATTCTGAGCCTAGAATCGGGTACATAAGAAGAACACCCCATAATCACAGCTGCACACGTACAAAAGCAAGAACACTGTGCACACCACAAAAAGGCCATTTCCCCCTTTTGCCAGGAAATGTGAATGACTACTTTACCAATTATCCTTTAGCCCATTCCATTTTTCCTGCCTCCTCCGTAAAAATATATTAACATTTAATTACCGAATCATTCTTACTTTCTGAAAACACCAAAATAAGACCAAATACCTGCTTTCTTGTGTCTTCACCCCATAAAACTTACACAAGCCAAATTCAGGTACAAGTCCTTTCTAACACGATTCTTCACATTGTGCTGTTTCCTGAGCCTCAACAAGTAGGTGCCCCAAATATCTACAATTACATGTGTATTCCTGATGGTCTTCCCTTGGAGGACATTGGATGTTGAAGTTTGCTTTACAAAGTTTTTTGGTTCATGTTTATTCTATTTTTAAAAAATTTCTGTAGTTATAATCTAAATATTGTTTTGTTTTCCCTTTCATTCAAAAGTGAGATACCTCATCTTGCTGTTTTATTTTCATTACATAGTATTTTCATAGATTCATATTTAACAACTTAAAATAAATGATCTAAATAGATGCTTGTTTTAAATTTTTATGAACTAGTTTTCCTTTCATCTTTATAGTCAATATGAAGGATCATAGAGATTTTCTCTTTCTTGCACATTGTTAAACTTTTGGATCAATATTTAATGATCCTCTTACCTGCAAGGTAGGAGAGAGAAATGTGGGCACAATAAAGTCACACTGGCTTTCTGATTAATTCATCGTAATGGAGAGATTTCTTAATCTACCTTTTGTTTTGGCTTCAGCGACTACTCAGGTACTCCATGAAGCTGTGCCAGGCTTTCCCTAGAGTTTCAGACTTACCCATCAAAAACATTAAATGAAAAAAATTATTTAAAAAAGCCCTCCAAAAAACATTAAATGGCCCTAGGAAGAATACTTGTTTGATTCACTTTTTTCTTTTTGGAAATTGAAATTACTGGGTTAACAGTTGTAAATAAAATTATATAGTTTTCAGGTGTATAATTCTATAATACATCATCTGTATATTGTATTGTGCGTTCCTTACCAAACCGCTGCCCGCTACGCAAAATTCTGGAGGTCGAGGTTTGGTGAAAAGGGAAGAGTCTGTATTTAAAAGTACACAATGATGGAATAATAGCTTCCACAGGCATTAGTCACTGAAGCCTGTCAACTAAGGCCCAGATATTTTTAACTGTGGAGTTCCAGCTTTAATCACTTAAGCCTATCAATTAAGGCTAAAATCTTTAACTCTTGAGCTCTCCAACCATTCCCCCCAATAGGTTTTATCTTACTTCTATGAAGTTAGTTTACAAACTAAAAACAACATAAGATACAAAAGCTACGAAATTTGGAAGAATGGCAGGCTTCTGCCTCGGAGCCCATCCCCTCTAGAACACCTGCAGAAAAATAGCCCCTCCACCTTCCACCAGGCCAGGCCAATTACAGGCTGTGCCCAGAGTTCCTTCTCCCATTTAAAATACTGTCCTTTGGGAAACTCAGGTGGCCACAACACAATCATCCAGGCATCCTCAAGGAAGAGCAAGAGAGAGCCAGTCTCCACCTACTTTCTGTTTAAATCTCTCAGCCCATAACCCCATGCGTATTGGAGGCTTTAGGCTTGTCAGCCAATCCTGTCCTAGACTGTTTACCATTGCCCAGGAACCACCTCCTATGGCCCCTCCCTGCTCTTCCCCAGTGATCTGATCAGAACTCTATTATCATGTTCACCACCCCAGTTAAGCCTCTTTCCATCACCATTTATCCCCCTAAACCATCTTTCGCCTCTCACCACTCCCTTCTCCCGCCAGGCAATCGCCACACTATTGTCCGTGTCTACGCGTCTTTCTTTCTGTTTCTTTGCTCAATTCCTTCATCATTGTCACCCAGCCACACCCCTCGCCCCCTGAAAGTTGACAGTCCATTTTATGTATCCGTGAGTCTTTTCCACTTTGTTAGTTTATTTTGTTCATTTTAGTTGCCTTATTTCACTTAGCATGTGCCCTCCAGGTCGATCCATGCTGCTGCAAAAGGTACAATTTTCTTCTTTTTTATGGCCAAGTAGTATTCTGTTACATAAACGTAACACATTTCATACATTCATTTTTTATGGAAACTTAAGCTGCTTCCAAATGTTGGCTATCATAAATAGTACTATAATGAAAATAGGGGTTCATATATTCTTTAAAACTAGCACTTGGGGTTTCTTCAGATATATTCCCTGAAGTGGAATTGCTAGAACATAAGTTTCATTTTTAATTTTTTAAGGTAACCCCATACTGCTTTCCACAGGGGCTGCATACCCACAACAGTGCACAAAGGTTCCCTTTTCTACACACCCTCAGTCACTCCTGTTGTTTGTTGACTTTTTGATGATAGTCATTGTGACAGGTGTAAGGCGATATCTTATTGCTGTTTTAATTTGCATTTCTCTGGTGATTAATGAAATTAGGCATCTTTTCATATGTCTATTGGGCATCTATTTATATGTCCTCTTTGGAGAAGTGTCTATTCAGGTCCTTTGCACATTTCTTAACTGGATTGTTTGTTTGTTTTTGGTGTTGTTTATAAATTCCTTATAAATTTTGGATATTAAGCCCTTATCACTGGTAAATATGTTCTCCCTTTAGTGGGTTGTCTTTTCATTTCCTTGATGGCTTCCGCCGTTGTGCAAACACTTTTTTAGTTTGATTTAATCCCATTTGGTTTTCTTTTTTTGTTTGTTTGTTTTCCTTGCTTGAGGCAATATATCAGAATGGATATTGCTGCAAGAAATGTCTGTGATTTTACTGCACACATTTTCTTCTAGGATTTTTATGGTTTTGAATCTAACATGTAAGTCTTTAATTTATTTTGAGTTTATTCTTGTGTGTGGTATAAGCAGTTGGTCTCATTTTATTTTATTTTTTTGCATGTTTCTGTCCAATTTTCCAAACAACATTTTGGAATAGACTATCTTTACCCCATTGCTTCTTCACTCTGTTTTTTGAGGAAAGGTGCTCTGAGTTTGGTGGCACTGTATACTTACAGGTATAATTTAATTGTTTAGCTCCAAAGATCTTTCTTTCAGGCAAATAGTTGTAGCCTCCCTATATTCTACCTGAAAAGCAATACCACTTTTGAATTTATATCCAAAGAAAAAGGTAGTTTTCTTATTCAACACATCCATTTCTCTCTAAGAGAAACCGATTAGTTTTAAACAAAATATTTTCTATATCCAAGGGACCTATGAAAGAAGATTTCTAAAAACTGAATGAACTTTCTCTGAAGAGCTTGTTCCTAGTACAAGAAGACTGGAACGAAACTCTTTTAGTCTCCAAACCCCTTTGTTGAAACATTTAATTTTTTTGTTAGGTTTCCCTCACTTAATCTAAATAGGCTGCACCAATCAAAGATAACTTTTTATTTGTTTACAGGAAAAAATTTTTGAAGTGTTAAAGATTTCTCACTAGTAGCATGCTTGTCATATGCTTAGCAAAATGTCTTTCTTTAAATAAGCACAAAAATTAGTAAATAAGTTATATTAAAGATTATTAACTTTGACTATCAGTATGGTCTTCCTCCACAATCCCATCAGTTTACTACAAATAAACTGATAATATTTGCTATAATAAACAGTTCTGAGATTATGGATACAAATGTAAGTTCCTATCTTTTGACTGCCTCTGGTCTCCTCTGTGACCTTGGATAGGTTATTTCATCTTTCTGATCTATAGTTTTTTTATTTGTTAACTCTACACAATATCCACCTTATAGTTCAATAAAATCTTTCAAGAATGGAGAAATACATTTGGATGTTATTAATATACTCTAAAGAATAAGAATAGTATTTTCTATATCCCTTGGCAGAAGTTTTCTAAGTGTGATCTAAGTAAATATTGATCAGGTTTGAATAATGCCTTAAACCAGCCAGACACAATAAAGCTACAAGATCCAGAAGAACTGTGTGTCATTTTCCCAAGGTATCAAGTATTATAGTACAGCTTGAAGCACTAAACTTTATTATTATTTATTGAGATCTGTGTTTAAAAGGGAAGGATGAGAAATTTCTGTTGTTTTAGTTATGTGTGAATCAAAAGTATATTTATGAATCTGATTACTAATTACAACAGAAGCTATCAAACAAGCAGAATATTATTGGAGAATATCATTTGATGACAAAAACAAATTTATATATTCCATATTTCTCCTTGAGTTAAAAGTGGCACATTTGATTTTCTCTCATTTTATAATAGAAGTGCTTCCAGAGAAAGAAATAGGGTAAACGGTGCTGAGAACAGAAGAAAATGTAGAATGAAAATAATCAGATATCAAGATGTTGCCCAATACTCAAATACACAATATCAAACATGTTAAATTAAATATTTCTCTTTAACACGGGTTTATTTTGAGGGGGGAAACAAAGGAAAACACAATTATTATTCTTCTATTTACTATTTAAATCACAGGAAAACATACATAATGATAAAATATATAAAATATATAATGTCACTTATGCATTAAATAGTAGTATGAAAATAGGCACACACATATAAGACCATATGTATACTTGGATATAAATCCTTGTACTGAACAGATTTTGCCGTGAGACATTATTTATGTTATCAGTAGCAATTCTATCCCTGCTCTCAGAGACTCCAGGTGCACTAAGTCCTGGCCTAGTGCACAGGTCAAAGCTTTGGGAGCTCATGCACAACAGTCACCGGAAAAAAGCATATCTCGTTTAGAGTTCAAAAGTACCAGATATAAAGAGATATTTTCTCAGCTCTAGAAAGTCTCATAACTCATGCCCTACAATAGTTGTGTTCCACATTCAGAGGTGTGTTTCACAAAGCAGCATGTTATATAATCGTGCTCTAGTAATAAAAGCAGGTTTCATTTTGAGAATTTACATGAATCAGCTTCTCTGTTCAGGGCTTTAAATGCACTGTCACTTAGTTTTCACAGTAATCCTACAAGGTAGATTGCATTACTATCCCTATTTTTAGATGAGGAAATTGAGACTTAATATAGTCAAGAAAAGTGTAGTAGCTTGTACTAATATTGAAGGTGGCTTTTCATTTGAAAGAACATATTTCTTGTTTGCATTGTAAACCAACATCTGAGGAGAAGAAAAAATCTGAATAGTGCTCTACCCATTATTTCATCTTTTATACGTATTGAGCATCTACTATATGCTTATTAAATTTAATCACGCTAGTATCTGATTTGGCATTACTTTAACAATGCCCATCTAAACAATAGCTTAGATTCTTTTTGCTCTATAACATTCAAAAGAATTATTTCTAAACGATCCAATGCATGGCTCTATAATACTTACCTGTTTAACCCTCAAAACAACTCTGCTACTATCCAGATTTTACAGATGTAGAAACTGAGGCACAGAGGTGGCAAGTGCTCTGTGCAGTGGTACCTGGCTGGAAGGTGGTCCACCTGAGACTTCAACTGGGCAGGCAGTCTCTAGAGTCCTTATTGCTCATTATCATTGTGCTTTCTCCTAATGTGCTTTAACTTCAGAAATAAAATGCCTTTATTTCAGTGCTTAGGGGAAAGATTTAGTTTCATGTTTAAATGTATAACATTTAAATTTAAAAGTATATGAGAAATAATAATGTTTATGTTTAAAAGCAACTATGGCATCGAGACATCAAATGTTCTTAGGCAGTTCTATTATTATATAATTCCAATTCAATAAGTAACACACACTTGTCCTCCTTTTAAAAATCATTCTCTGAAAAAAGCAATGATGTTCCTATACTTTTCCTTCAAAGTGAATGGTTTTAGTTTTACACAGAAAATAAATCATCCATAATTTACTTTAATAGCTAAATTAATATAGAATAAATTATTATTCTACAGCTAAATTAACCAGTACACTACTCTGCATGGATAGTTTTGAAAAATGTAGTAACATAACATTAACAAACAATTTGATAGATCAACACTCGTGGAACTGGGGTATTTTAAAACTCACAATAAATGCATTGAAATATAGTCAAGTACATATAAATAAATAAAATAAAAACGTAGACTGCTATAAACCCACACATTACTATGATATGAGTAGAAAATTTCATTCAAACATGGCATGCAAAGGCCACTGATCCAGAGATCTAATTCATAAAATTGTTCCAGGTGGTTTAAGAGAAAAGAAACACTGGTCTTAATAGAATATTAGTATAAATCTTGTAACTGAGAAAAACTCTTGAGAATATTGCATGCAGCTGTTGTCTTGGCCAAGTTTTTTAACATTGGGTTCTTAAACTGTGTCTGTATTAATCATCCTGTTTTAATTAAGTTTTATCCTGTGACACAAATTATTTTTACTTGTAGCATTTATTATCTATCTTCTAGCTAATCATGTACACATCTACCCATTCATTTATTTAGCCACACAAATGTATGGACTACGGAGAAAATCACTGACCTAGCATTTTCAAGGATGTAAAAGTGAGTATGTCAGTGACATTTTAGCCTGATGCAGAGAAGATAGAGCAAATATGAAAAAATGCAGAGGAAGTATAAAACATGACTCTAATTAAATCTCATACAACTGTGTTGTCTCACTAGTACTGGACTCAACGCATATTTATTGAAAGAAGAAATGAACTGCAATATCAATGTCAAAATGAACCTTTCCAACACAACACAAATACAAATTAACACAACAATTACTGCAGTAAAAAAATTATACCGTAGTTCAAGTGAAGTAGGGTTATATAA
>CM052548.1:14047307-14131952 GCA_028533065.1 Trachops cirrhosus | reverse complement strand
TGTACATGGGATATCAAGACATAAAGACAATGATAGTGCAAAATGGGTTCCAAATTTTTCAGATCCTGTCAGTTTTGAACTGTTATTTTATTTTCCCATAATATCTATATTCTATTTTATCTACAGTGGTGCCAATTGATGATGAAAATAGGACTCACTCTATTCTGATCCTAGTGGGGAGGTCATTTAAAAGTTCTATTAATTTGCACTAAGATTCAGCATAGAATCATCTTCTTGATTGTCTAATCTTAAATAACCTTACTTCTTCAAAGGAAAGTTTGCCATTTTCTTGAGTTCTGGTCACCATTCTGTTCCAACTTGAAATTCTAAGCCCGAGTTCCTTGCTTCTAAAATCAGTTTCAAAATTCTTTTTCTATAAAAGACTTGCCAGAGGTAGATGGTGTGAATTAATGTTTGGCAAAGATCATTTATCAGTGATAACTGACCTCCAGTAGGAAACTTCATTATCTCAAATAGGTTTGCTTATTTTGAGATGGTCTGATCATTTGGAAAACATAAACTGGGAGGCACATTAAAAATAGATGAATTTCAGATATCCCCTAGTACCCTGTTATGCCTATGAGCACCAAAGGTTTATTAGAGGTCCTCTGTAGAGCCTCCGGTTTGCCCCAGGCCTGGTAAACCAGGAGTTAGAACTGTATGGCATTGAATTCATAACTGTGCTGTGATCGTGATCGATAGGCACAAAAAGGGTCTATCACTTCATCCTAGCCTTTAGAGCAACCTTCATACTTTGGAAAAGTTTTATAGATCTGAGTCAGAAGGGGTTTTAAAGAATTTTCTAAATATCCCAGTTCTTCCCTAACATTTCTGGTTGTAGGCATTAAAAAGCAGGATCCAAAAAAATGTATACAATCATAGTTCTAGCATTGTTTGCTGCAGAACCATGAAATCTGAGTTCAACACTGTCATTTCCTCATCTTCTTCATTCACTGGAAGTGCACACAGATGCTGGGACAGCTGGTTTCATTGGCAATGGGTCTTTATTGCTCGCAAGTGTGTGCCCTGCATGCCTGGGTTTATGCCTTCTGAGAATTCTGAACATCTGCCTTTTCAGTAAAGCTTTCTACCCAAAGTGCAGTAGATCACCTTGCTCAAATTCAATACACACCAAAACTGGGCCTCCAGGCATTCTGGAAACCTTGGTATAAATTACACTTGAATTGATGTTCCAGCCTCCATACACTCTATTCTTATTATTAAAATATAATCCTCATGGATACAATTTACTCCAAGAGAGAAATGACATGTTTCTACTGTTCAGAAAACCTACTTCATCTAATGATGTATGAGTATTTCTAAAATATGTGCATACTAATCATAGGGAGATTCTCTTAGAGATCAGAATCATTGTGATTCTTTGCCTCCTGTCTTTGTTTGGTAGAATCTGTTTTCCTTTCAGAGTGAAAATTAGATTGTTTACAGACCCTGGGCCATGGCAGTCCAACAGGTTAGCCAGGGAAAAGTCTACGACTGGGTATTCAAGAAGACCTGTACCATTAGGCATGGTTTAGCTTTATAACCTATAAAGCAGTTGGGTTTTTTTTTAATTGTACTTGTGTTTTTGTTTGTTGGTAGAACTGCTATACGAGGTTATTCATTCAAATGCACAACTCAAATTAGGAAATGAGCTCTAGGGATTAAATGAAAGGGTATGTACATGTACTGTGTATAACAGGCTGACATCAGGTCACATTCCGGAGGCCAAACTGTGTAATGGTTAAGGATGAATATTCCAGAATACAACTGTTTGACTAGATCTCCTGTGACTTCTGCTTAGTCCAATATAATTGGAGGCAAATTATTAAACTTCTGTTTCTTCATCTGGTAAAATCTTGATTTTCACATTGTACTTACCTATCAGTCTGACGAGGTGACCAAGATGCTTGTCCCAGTGACATCTGGACCTGCAGTCATCACGGCCTTCTCATGGGTGGTTGTTGCATTTGTGTTCAGAATAGGGCAGGGGAGTGCCAAGGTGTGTCTGAGTAGATTACCTGAATGCCAGATGCATTGTTTTTACTCACACTATATAATATCAGGCAGAGTGGATGATAATATACAAATATGATAATATTCTCAAAATTATATAGAAGAATTAAGGTAATTGGTGTTCTTCATCATTGTTTCTTGCATATAAGTTCTTAGGGAATATATACTGATTTGATAAATGAATGCATAAATACATGAGGATTATAATCACTTTGAAGCAGTGATCCTTGAAATGGAGTGTGTGCATTCTGGATTTTGTGCAAAATGGTTTAATGAAATGTGGGAAATAAATATAATTTCATCTTCTAATTATGAAAAGAGATACAATTTTTATGGCTATAATCTACATGATATATTAATAATCAGTATATAAATAAGTGCATAAGTACATGTATAAACATGAAGCCTTTATATTTTTGTAATTAGAGATTCATGACACAAACTTGAGAACCTCTGGAACAAGAGAGTCTCAGATGCAGAGCATGTCAGATAAATCCATCCATACTTCGTGGTTCTCCCACCACATATCCTGGAGATGTTAAGACAAATATCTACTAGACTCCAAAACACCTCTACTGCTCACTTAAATAAAGCATATTTATAAAAGAAAAGAGATAAAGAAATCTCTTGGCAAAATTATGTATCCACAGCAAGTAGCTGAATTACTATGTTTTTTCTTGGTTTTATACTTTATCTCACTACCTAAAGTAAAATAGGTTCTTATCGAGATCAATCCATAACATAATGTATTTGACCTTTCCCAAATTTCATTTAGGATCTTAACCTGATCTGGAACTAGCTCCTGTGGTGAGCATCATGGACTAAATACAGTTGAATACAGTCTTGGGGTTTAGAAAAAACTAGAAATTGCTTACTTTATCTTGAACCATTTCTCTAGGATAAGTAAAAGGACCTATCCAAAATGAGATGTTGAGTTAATTAGGGGAATGGGGACAAGTAGTGAGTATCCCAATCCCTAGGCCAGTGTTCTTTCTGTTGTATTAAAGAATATTAACGTGAAGACTGGTGCAGCCACTGTGGAAAGCAGTAGGGAGATATCTCAAGAAATTAAAAAGGATCTGCCTTTTGACCCAAAGGTCTCACTTCTGGGAATATATCTAAAGTAACTCAAAACACTAACTCGAAAGAACATAAGCACCCCTATGTTCACTGCAGCATTATTTACAATCACTAAAATATGGAAGCAGTCCAAGTGTCCATCAGTAGATGAGTGGGTAAAACAACTAAGGGATATTTACACAATGGAATACTACTTGGATGTAAAAAAAAATTTTACCCGTTTAGACACCATGGATGGACCTGGAGAACATTATGTTAAGTGAAATAAGCCAACCAGAGAAAGATAAATATCGTTATGATTTCACTTATATGTAGAATCTAATGAACAAACTGAACTAACAAGCAAAATAGAGACAGACTCATAGAGAGCAGATGACAGCGAGTGGAGGGGAGGCTGGGGGGTGGAGGGAAAGGACTCATGGGCATGGACTACAGTGCAGAGATTGCAGGGGGGCATGGGGTATAAGGGGGTTCAATGGTAATGGGAAAATACAATAAATTTTTTAAATCACCAGAAAGACACACATATTTTTTAAAATCTAGTGTTAAGAGTACTGTAGCATTTTTGATAGTTGAAATAAACCATAGATAAAAACATGAGAAAATTTTAAATGTTTTAAATGTAAATTCTTGCTCAAAGTGTGGTATCATCATAAATGATGAATGGTTTACATAAAAACAACTTCAGTAAGTACATAAGTTTTATAACTCTAAGATATTTCCTGATGAGAACTCAAGGAATGTTTCAAATCTCAAAAATATGTATTTCATTTACAACTGACAATATTTAAAGATAAAAAATAGTTTACTCATATTGTATATCATGGTGTTCAGGAAACAGATACCATAGCATTATTCTTCATGCAATTTGAATAAATGTCTCTTTGTTTTGCTTGAACGATTTTTATCTGGTGCAATTTCCAGTTGGTTATAGCTCTGTGGCAAGAGAAACTGTTTTGTTTTTAGTGTATTCAAAGCTTATTTTGTATTCCACACAAATATTTGTTTTTATACCTTTAATACATCTCATCTTTCTATATGTTGATAAACATAATTTTTAGAAATGTTTGTTATGCTCTTATGGGACTTTATATTTTCTAACATATCTCTGGTAAGTGGGTTTTTTTGTTGTTGCTTTTGTATTGCCTACTGAATAAATATCCACCTACTTTCGTGAACTTATTTATATATTTTTTTAATTCAGAGTTTAGTGCAGAAGTTATTAAATGTAACAATTTAATAAGTATCAAAATAAACATATCTTCATATATATTTTGTTTACCTAAATTAAATAAAAATAAGTAAAATATTACTTTGTGAATTTCAGCAACATTAATATGAATACACTTCAAACTCTAATAGAAAGACAAAATTTATTTATTTAAATAATATATTCTATTTTACTTTTATGTCTGTTCTCATATTGGTCATCATATCAGAGTTGAAAAGTGACAGTTTCATTAAGTAACAACAGACACAATGTAGCATTCTTAATATAGAAAGCAGTAGATGTTTCTGTTAAATTAACAAATAGTTCAATACTCTAGAATTATTATATCTGCTTTTTCTAATATAATGCTCAACAATATATGCATGTGCTTATTATATATAATGTAGGTCATTCATACAATATTTATGTTAAACATCCATGAAATGCCTAGACATTTTACATATTAGTGTTAAATTAATTATCCTGCTTAGAATAGTATAGAGAATGGAGAAGCCAAAGAACTTACATATATGACCCATGGACAAGAACTAAGGGCGGGTAATGCTGCTGGGAGGGATGGTGCAAGGCAGAGGACAATGAAGGGGAGAAAAAAAATCAGACAATTGTAATAACTATCAATAAAATATATTAAAAAATAAATGTGATACACATAAAAGTCACATTCTTAGAAAAAATATGGAATATTACTTCTCTGCATTTTGAAAAATTCTAATATTCTATAAAATATACTTAATATATATTCTGAGGAAACACTTTTCCCTCTTATTCTGAAATACAATAATTTAGTTTATAGCTATTTATATCAGGTTCTTAATTTTATTTAGAGAAGTTCTCAAAGACCATTGATGAACTACATTTTAGAATTTTCATACCTTTTAAAATATCTTCAGAGTAGTTTCATCATTTAAGGAAAATTCCAGAATCTTTATTTTATTTACAGCTCATATAAATGTGCTTTATTACCTTTTATTTTACCAAACCTTCCACGTTTCAGATTCCCATTATTCAATATACCTTTCTATATAAATCACAGTCCTCACAATAAAAAGTACAAGTTTTTCCGCACTGCAGCAGAAGTCTTTATATTATCTCTTTCTTGAAGTATATGATAGATGATGTTGTCTTTAAACAGAGTGGATTCTAAGCAACGAAATGACTTACACAAAGTTTGCCTTTCTCTTCATCCTCAGATATCCCTGTACACCAGCCATAGTTTTGTGGGCCCTTATTGTTAATTGTTGATAATGTAAAGGCCTGTATAAAACTCGGAAACTCTGCTAAATACGAATATAGACATAATGAAAAGTACTGTCCGATCAGCAAGGCTGCGATAGTAAGCCTGGCATCATGACATCACTTGGGATCGCTAATGTATGTGATGTGATGCTCAGTATGTGGTAGTCAAGTTACCAAAGATTGTTCTATGAACAAGCACACATTTGAAATAATATTTCTAGAAGTTATATTAAGGTATTTTTCATCTGTCTCATTTCAAAACTAATTTTTAGAATGAGGTGAGAGTATACATTTTTTTAAAAAGTGTTAGGACAAAAAGATGCAAAATTGTAAAGAAAGAGGAGCAGGTGCTACAGAGAACTAACTATGTGTTGTCAAGCAGAAAAAATCCTACACCATTCTAAGCCTGGATGATACATGATCAGTTCCACAGTTTGTAATGTCTGTAAAATTAAACCAAACAAGCAAACATTCTCCAATATCTTTCCTAGGAATTTTCACTTGTATTCCAGAAATTCAGAATAAAAAAATCCAGATCTGAACGATTCTCTAATGTATATAACATGCATAATATTATACCTTATGTGTACTATACATTAAATATACATTAAATGCATACTACTATAATGATAAACATAATGTATCTTATTTGTGTTTGTGTGCATGAGTTTTAAAACTTCATGGCAGACCCTAGAAATGTTCTGCTCATGAAGATCTATGAAGTTGTTAATTCCATTTAATATTTCACCAGGAAAGTGATATGGGGTGTGCTACCTTGAGTGAATTCTACCTTCACTTTATCTGCCTTACAGTGTTGAGTAATACAATATTTACAGTTTCCCTAAGGGTCAAAGATGTATAGAAAAAAATTTTGAACTTTTAAAAACATACAACAATTCATAAGGAGATCAAATGTGTGGTTATGATGACATGGCTGTGACGTCAGACAAGATACTGTGATTTAAGTGTGTTGTAGGCTCAGAGTAGAAAATAATTGAGTGCCATTTGAATCCCAAGTTACAACACTTCACGTTGGCTGAGTTAACCATCTCCTCTCTCTCTCTCGTAATAGCTAAATTACATTTAAGTATAATACATACTATACCAAAATCATTGTATTTAAAAGAATTCTTAATCCTAATTGTAAATTTTGAGCGTTATGTTGGATTCCTTATTTCTATGTGACTATTTTTTTTGTAATTTGTCATTATCTTTATTGCTCTTGTATTCTTTTGTCCAGGGGTATGTTAGAAATGAAGAGACAGAACATTTACAGAGTCACAGGTGCTTTGAAGTCAGAGCAGGCCCAACCTGCCCTAGCCAGGAACAGGCAAGTAAATCATCTACCCCTTTAAGCTTATTTTTTCAACTGTGAAATGAAGGAAATATGCTTATTTCATACAACATTTCACCATTGTAAAATTTCCTAATGCCTTATAGGCAATCAGTTTATATTAGCTACTTTTATATTCTTTGCAATAGGCATTCATTTTCAGACTTAAATTAAAAAAAATAAAAACAATACTTTTTAAAAGCATGTAACATTTTTCTCTAAACTTCAAATCATAAAATAAAAAACTTCAACTTTCATGCTTTAAGCACTTAGATCCCTCCAATTTCTTTAACATCATAAAGAAACATAATTTTTTTCTCTTTGGGCATGGACCTATAGAGTTTATGATAATTATATTGAATTTGAAAATACAAATAAAAGAAAACCCTCTATGAATCAAAGGTCCAGACAGTAGATTACTATGAATTGACACAAAACAATACCCTATCCCCTTTTAACCACCTAAGTAATATTTTCAATTTCCCTAAATCAGCTCACGTGGAAATATCTGAGTCACTTAAAGTCGCGCAGAAATCCAGCACACGGCATTTGCTGTTGTCCCTGGACACCGCAGGGCTAATTCCCCATGCAGTGCACATGGAGTGCAACTCCTAGTGTCCGACTGTGTTTCCAATGACGAAGTGAAACAGAGAAAATAGAGTATGTAAGTGTCAGCATTGCTTGTTTCCCGACGAACTCAAGATTTTTAGGTACCAGTTTTCTTTAGAAGGATCCAGGGTGTGCGCATGCGCATGTGTGCATATTTCCGCCTCATCCCACACTTCTTTAATGAGTACGTGACAATAAAAGCTAGAAAAAATATCCAAGTTGCAGTTTGATTCTGGCATGAAAATCGTTATTGTGTTTGTATTTTTAGTGACCTAATAGCAAACCAGTTATGTTATATGGTTTCATATGCGAAGACTAATAGTGACTAATTTTGTAGAGTGAAAAAAATCACTGTGCCTTTTGCGGCAGCGATGGGAATTGGAGCGCTAGCAGGATGGTGTGTTCTCGACCTAAAAAGCCGCATAAAACTGAGGTAAGATTGCAAATGCTGATTTACTTTGTCTTGTCTTATCCTGGATAAATAGCAACGGCTTTACCTCTAGCTATATTTAAATAGGACGATTATTATCAAGCAATACTGAGTGGTGAGATAAGTTCCTCTTACTCAGATCCAGTGGAGCGTAGAACTATTCGCCTTCGTTAGAGTGGATGCAAATTCGTGTGTAGGATGCAATGGTGTCAGGCCAGGGTCTCCATCACCCCACCCCCAGCAGGCTATGACGGTCACAGTCTTTACATTTGCTAGAACTTCTGGTTTCAACTCATTTATTCATTTTTTTGCTGCCACCTGATCCATTTATGCATTCTTAAGTTAATTAACTCATGATAACTGAAATAAAGGGAAAAAATCAACTGAATAGTGATATCAGAGCAAATAACATCTTGCTCCCCCCACTACTTGGGAGTGAGCTTGCTTTCCTACACACTGGATGAAGTAAATAATTCTATAGCTAAGAAAAATGTCTGTTTTAGTACAATATTTTGTGCAGGAAGGTGTTATTTCTATTTCTTGTTCAAAATTCATCAACTTCTATATCAAAATTTTGTGGCAGTGGTAGTGGCAGTGGATTTCAGCATTGCGCTTTTTTTTCATCTCTTGAACAAACTAAACAGACAGAAGTGGCAGTACAAAAAAATAAATATTTCTTCTGGCCAGTTTGGAGAATACGTGGAAACCAGAAAATGTTTAGGATAAAGATAAGGTTTAAGAAAACATTGAAATCAACCCTGGAAGAGGTGATTGGGATGCAGTGTTTGGGTGCAAAAATAATAATTACTAATAAAATCAAAATTTTATTATGTATTTATAAAAATAGACATACCCACTTTGTACCAAATTCTATTCGGAATGTTGAGATAAAAAGAGTAACGTGATAGAAAAGTGCCTTATGACCGCGAAGAATATGAGGTGAGGCCATCAGGGGAAACGTGCAATGGCCATTGATGTATTTAAGGACACAGAACATTTACAGTGAATAAAGAGAAAAAGGTAAGCATCCTTTGAATTTTAGGGTGAGGGAAAAGCTAAACAACATTTAAGTTTTGAGCTTAAGCCCCAGAGAGCACTGGACAATGCCCTGCCCCAAGATGAGTGAGAATCAGAACGGAATGTGATGGGGGCACGAGGATTCCATTTTAGGCATGCTAAAATGTAGATGCTTGTTATCAACTTGCCTGGTAACATTAAATAGATATCTGGTTTTATGAGTTAACATTCAACCATAATATCAATGTTCTACAAGAGTTCATAGTACACAAATAAATTTACTGTCATAGCAACAAAATTGGGATTAGAATACTTTATGACAATTTAATGTGATATCTACTATTTTATATTTTCAAAGGCTTTAATTGTATTTACCTTTATATAAAAATATAACACCTTTATACCTTTATACTCCTAGCCTACTTGTTCTGCAAAGCAAGTATTCATTAAATAATTATTTATTGCCATCCAATATGTGCCATGCACTACTCAGTTTTAATTAGCATATCAGTGTCTTAATTTTGGAACACATAAATAATTAATATTCCTGAAAATGTAGATACCACGTTAGAAGTGAGTTAAAAAGGAAATACAATATTGGACATAATAAAAATTATTTCTTTTCTTATCCCACAACTATTATTTTCCTAACAGTGGCTAGACACTGGGCCAAGGACTGAGCAGACAGCAGTGAATCCATGAAGATGGTTGATGTGCCATGAATAACGATACACAACTTTAAAAGTAAGATCGAGTAGAGTACTAGAAGACATGTAATACAAGAACGCATGTGAAGGAGACTGGACACCTTTACTCAACTCAAATTGGTTTGGTCTGTCTGTGCACAGCTCAAGGATGGTGCCAGGTAACCCAGTGTTTCTCAGCCTAAGTGCTATTGCCATTTTGGTGCAGACAAGTCCTTGTTGCACAGGCTGTCAGGTCGTGTGTGGGATGTTTAGCAGCATCCTTGGCCTCTACCCACAGATGCCAGTAGCAGTCTCCCAGGGGTGGCAATGGAAAATGTCTTCAGGCATTATCCAAGCCTGTCTGCCTAACCCAAACTTCTCCGAATCACTTCTACATTTCTTTCAACCACATTCTAGATAATTCTACATACATGCCTTAACATCCTCTAAAGAAACAATTCTAAGTTAAAATTATTAATATTCTCTCTGACATCACAAACCTCAGAAGATGATTTGACAACTAATATGGCCATCACATTATCTAAGGGTGGATTTTTAAAGCCAAGAAAAGTTTATGATTTACTTAAGATTATACAGAAGGTTTGGGTACAGATTAGCACTAAAATGTGTGATTCCTGAATTCCCATTCTGTGTTCTTTCCACAGAAACCCTGAATTTACAAGTGCCCATTTCTCACGATAGTGCTATTTATTGCTTTGTCTCTAAGAATCAAAGTGTGTCATTGGCTTCATGTTTATGCTCCAGGTATTTTGAAAACATGTACCTGGGGAAAAAAATCTTGTTCACACCTCTCCCTCATCTAGTCAGTCCTAGAGACGTGTAAGTGATTCTAAATAACTTTTTAGAGCGTTGATCATTCTAACTACCTGTCATTTCCATTCCTATTAATGTTCCTTTCCCTGCCCCAATTTCTATATTTAGATCTACTGGTTACTTCACGTTTGTACATCTGAACTATGTGCCAGATTGATCTGTCTGTCTGGTGTCTCTGTCCTTCATTTAGCACACAACCACTACATAGATGAATCTTAGAACACCGCTATAATCATATATTACCCCTCTATTCCTAGATATTAGACAATTCCTCAAATTCTAGAGAGCTCATCAAGGTTACGTATTACTGCTCTCTGTAAACAAAAATTATTTTCCTTGTTTATGAACCTTCATAATCTATTTGTAGGAAAATGACCACTTACATCAAGAACTCTTGCAGAATTGCTCTAGTCGCCCTAGAAAAACTTGAGCGCTCTGTTTTGAACACATTCTTACATTGTTCACTCTGCCAGAATAGCTCACTTTCTCTTCCTGTCCATGCCTACTCTTTTTTCAAGCACCAAAGACTTCCTCCATTAGAAAAACAACCCACATTGATGTGTCTTTTTTCCAAGGCATTAAACATATATTTTTACTTATTTTCATTTAGTAATTTACTAATGACAGTATGTCTTAGAAGTATTTATTTAGACCAGCTTAGGATTTCTGGGCAAACGGAAGAAATCAAACAAAGGTTTCATCTCAGATAAAAACCTAGTTGTACTTGGACAGCCTGGGAAGGTCTGGCATGGAAAACGCATGGCCGAGTGTATCCCATCTCCAGACAGGTGAGATGGATTTCTGTAATACTGCAGCAGTGACTCAGTGCTCAGCAGCACCAGGTGACTCTTGGGCGTTCAGTGTGCTGGCCTGGGCCGGAGTCAGGTGGACCGAATAAAGGGTGCAACTCTAGTCACTCCTGGTGCTAGGCTTCTCTGAGCCACGTAGCTTCAATTGCACACAGATAATCTCCCCAAAATGGTAGAGGTCAGACCGTAGAAACAGGCTCTCAAAAGCAGGAGGACAGACACACAGACTTCAAAAGAGATTGCATGGGAACAGACAAAGCAACAAAGGTCACCAACTATATAAGTCACTTTACTGTTTGCAGTGCTTTTAACCGTTAATGCATTTATTTCTTCTTGGTTTCAATAGATGATAAGATTCGGGCAGGAGGATTGATTCACATTCTATACCTTTTGGTATCAGTTCAGTAGTTATGCATTGAACACAATCATTGCTTAGGATTAGCTAACTCATTTAAAATTAGTCAGTATTTATCCTTTACACGATACGCTTATATTATCAATTAGGTTATAGGTTTCAAAATTTATTATAGTATCGTAAAAAATCAGAAAACATTGCTATTTGACCATTTGGATTTCATTTTCCAGTTTTATAGCCGAAGCCTGTGACTATGGAGGGAAATAATTACAAGATTTTCAATTTACTATATAAAGTATTTGGCTCACTTCAGCAGCTTCTTTTCTTGGATCACTTAGGATCTTCCCATTGTGTGCATTCTGTAATACTGGTATTCTATCTCTGCCAGCCAGTGTGTCTGCCACAGCAATTGCAAATTAAAATACAGTTCTTTTTCAGGATATTTCAATTATAGCTCCTTCAATTCCTTCCCATGGTGAAGACTAAACTTATCATGCATATTGTTTTAATTTTTTGTATGTGACACTATAGATTTTTATTGAAGTTTTTCTGGCTTTTATTATAGTTACTGGAGCTAGAGTGAGAAGAATGTTGTGAATTTGATGTGTAGCCAGAAAAAAAATGTAACATTTGTGAGTGAACATTTCATTTTCTCATAGCATGTCTATTTTTATCAATAAGTGATTAATTTATGTCTAACTGACCGTCTTAAATAGAGAATATTCTGCTAACTCCAAATAATCTCAGAGATGTAATTTGCAAAAGGTGACCCTTTTTTATCTAATGACACTGCCCAGCCTTGAATATTATTAATCACATCTGTATATTTAGGTGCAATCATGTAAATGATGAGATGTTCTCACCACTAGCTTAAGCAATCTATTTTACAGCTCACTGAAAATCATTTCATTAAGCAGATGAAACTAAGACTTCTAAAAAAGAACAAAAGATTTATTCTCTGTAAAACCTGCTATGTTTTGTTTCATATCAGTCATGGTGCATTCATGCTTATTTCCCTTTATTAATAGATTATTTTGATAAGCCATTAAAACCACAGGATAAACAGTATAAGGTCCTCAGCTTCAACTGTAGGTCATTATGGTTGTTTTCATTATTTCTGTGCATAATCACTGTGGGCATGTGTATATACAAATATACACTTAATACATTTATTATGTTATGTTACGTACGTTCGCACACAAAATCATTCAACTTCTTTCAGTGGGGACTGGAAATGGGAAGCTGTTGTTCAAGGGTACACACGTTTCAGTTACAAGATGAATAAGTCCTGGGGATTTAATAGGCAGCATGGTGACTGTTGTTAATAATATTGTATTGAGCATTTTAAACTTGGTAAGAGAGTAGATCGTAGGCATTCTCATCCCACGTGCAAAGAAAAAAATATGTATATGGTAACTACATAAAGTGATGAATATGTCTATCAGTTTGATTGTGATAATCTTTTCACATATATGTAAAGCCTGCCCAGAAGACATCCAGCCATGTAGTATGAAAAATAGAGACATTTATTGAAGAAGATACAAGACACAAGAAACATTGTACACAGGACGATGACACCTCAGAGCTCTTCAAAGTAGAACCGTTGGGACCTCACACAGTCTGCCAGTTGCAATCAGCTGCCCTGTCATATTTTAAGAATCTTATCAATGGTCTGGAATTTTTTCCCTTTCAAAGGTGATTTTAGTTTTGGAAAAAGCCAGAAGTCACAAGGTGCCAAACTGGGGCTGCAGGGGCCCTGAGTCACTTGGGTGAGTTGATGTTTCACAGAATAATCTGCTCAAGATGCGATGCATGAGTTGGCGTGTTGTTGAGATGAAGCTGCCAATCGCCAATTGCCCATAGCTGTGGCCTTATGGATCATCCAAATAGTTTTCATGGAGGAATGTTCAAGCTTAACACAAAATTTGGTGCAGATTCATTGCTCTACTCGCTCAGTCACTTTGAATGTGATGGCCACATAGTACACATGCTCCTCAATGGCTTCTACCACCCCCACTGACTAGTATATGAAGTCATCATTGTTCATGCATGTGCATTCCAGTCCACTCTCCTTGGCTGCCAGGTTACATCGATGTCACCCAAACAGTTCTCATTATATTAGCAAGGGTTGGACATTTCCAGACAGATCTTATATATCAAACCTATTCACACCTTAAGTATATAATTTTATTTGTCAATTATACCTCAATAAATCTGGAAAGAAAAAGAAAAAGCAAGTACATAAAAATAGGAAAAAATAAAATTTTTATTAAAGAAAAAAACAAATTAAAAGGTACTGAAAAAGAAATACAAAGGATCAACCAGGGTGAAAATACAAGCTTTCCAAAGAGAAATTGATTTGGGACTAGATTTAATGAGAAAGAAAGCCATTGTGTAAGTGTTGACAGAAATATTCAGACGCTCCATAGCATAAGGGTCAAATATAGTATGCCATGTAAGGAGAAATCCCATCTATCCTCCTTGGTTCCTTCATTCATTTTCTTTCCAAACTCTAGTCTCAATGCTATGTATTTTGTCCTGTACTTCTATTATTTTTATTGTCTTTTGCCTCTTTAACTTTTCTTTTCATCCTGAAAAGATCAATTTCTTGTTTGCAATCTCTCCCTTTGACTGTTTGTAAAGTATAATACAAGAGAAGGAAAAAAATGTACATGTTTACAGTCTAGCAAACTGGAGCCTAGAGAATTCATTCCACCATTTTATTGGCCATATTTTTCCCTTTGTAAAATGAGAAAAGCAATCCCTCTTAGGAGCAACTCATGATGTTTTGTGGTTTTCGAGAGAGATTACATATGTGAAAAAGCAAGTTGGAAAAAGCAGTGCTTCATTAGATTGAGCCAACTCAAAATATACCTTGTTCAAAAAGGGTTTTTGTGTCCCCCCACCTAAGAAGAATCTATTTTTCCTCTGGGCTACAAAAGCTTTTAGTTTAAATCTAAGTTATAGGAGTTATTCTGGAGGGCCTCAAAAAAAATCCCTTACGTTAGATCGGACACCATTTGAAGTTATGGGCATTACTTATTCCATTCGTGGACTTTTAATGCTACCCAATACACAACCTCTGCTAGAAAAAAGTTTATTTCATAGGAAATGTTTGCATTATGTTTTGTCTGTCTCACTCTGCATTTAAGCATAAACTGCTGTATATTTCTCCATTGTTTATTTTTTCTTAGGCTGGTTTAAAAGTTGACAATGTTGAACTTTTATCAGAGTCCTGTGATCCTAGAAAACAGTGGTGACTCAAGAAACGCCTCCACCCTTTATGTTCTCATCTGATGTATTTATTTATTTATTTACATTGTAACTTTATTTTCATTGTTGACTCTATCCCAGACATTTTCCCCCTCCTTGCCCAACCCCACTCAACTTCCGCACTGTCTTCCCTCTGGTCATTGCCACACTCGTGTCTGTGTCTATGGGTCATGTATGTATGTTTTTTGTCTAAATCCTTCAACTTCTTTCATCCAGTCCCTCTGCCCGCTGTCGGCTGTCAGTCTGTTCCAGGAATCCATGGCTCTGTTCCTATATTGTTCATCAAATTATTTTTTTCATTAGGTTTCACATATAAATGAGATCATATGTGGGAGATCCCCAAAATAAAACCCCTGAATTATCTTCTGGATAGTTTAGGCTTCCTCTACTAGGTTAGTGTTCTAGGAACCCATCTGTCTCAGTGTACTAACTGGCATTGTTGTGAGAGGCTGCATTTGGCCTCAGTGAAGTTTTGTGCAGACCCTTTTAACATGTTTGACTATTTCATGATGAGTGATTTACAAGCACACCAGCCCACATGGCGCCGAGTGTTCAGCATTGTTTTACCGAAAACGGCATGATTCCCGTGCCCCACCCTCCCAATTCATCTGAGCTCAACCCAAGTGATTCTTTTGTTTGTTTTCCCAGATACTGGATAATGTATATAATGCTGCTGTGATCATAAAGGTGCATATATTTTTTCGACTTGGTGTTTCGGGATTCTTAGGATATATTCCCAGAAGTAGGATCACTGGGCCATAAGGGAGCTCTTTTTTTAGCTTTTTGAGGAAACTCCATACTGTTTTCTGTAGGCTGCCCTCGTCTGCATTCCCACCAAGATTTAGATAAGACTCAAAACTTTCCCTTTTTACCTCTGACAGAGCCAAACACACACCTTCCAAATTCCCATCCTTTGTATCATAAGTGATTAGCCCACTGACATTCTGGACAACATATTTTACTGGAACAAACTTTAGGTAAGCTTCCTCCCTTCCCTTGAGATCCTGAATTTTGACCCATATTCAGCCTGATCTAGCATAAAAATGTTCCTCAGTTTTCCTTCCTGAGAATTGGCTGACAACAACATAATCAACTGCCTGATCACGCTACCCCGCCCTCGCATCTGGTTCTTTGTCGTCTAGTCTCATTTACACCTCCCTGTAAAAGAGAAGAGAGGCCTGTAGACTGTTTATTGGAGTATGCTCTTTACTGCATTAGAGTCTAAAAAATATCCCTGCCCAAAATATCGTTAATCTGTGAATTATACAGAAAAACTGGTAACTTTACAATGAAACAGTATGGTTTACTAAGTGAATTGGGTATCACTAGTTATTAGGCAAGCTGAATCACGTCTCCTGTTAATGGTGCGCCAGAATCAATTCACACCCGTGATATTCTTGCTCAATTATTTTATATGTGCACCCAAATATAATAAAAATAAAACACCAGAGACACCTAAAGTAAGGGACAGACTACAAAGGAACCTACCAGTACAGTTAAAAATGTCAGGATGATGAATGAGTAAAATGGATAAAGAATCCTTCCAGATTAAAGAGGTCTAGAAAGGCATTAGAGTTTAATACTGTGCGTTATCTTTAAATCGTTCTTTTTACGGGGAAAACAGTTCTATCACGGGCATTTTTTTTTTTTTTTAGATTTCTTTTTTTTTTTTTTTAAGATTTTATTTATTTATCTTTAGAGGGGAAGGGAAGGAGAGAGGGAGAGAAATATCAATGTATGGTTGCCTCTCATGGGTCCCCTGCTGGGAACTGGCCTGCAACCCAGGCATGTGCCCTGACTGGGAATCGAACCGTGGTCTCTTGGTTCCCAGGCCCGCGCTCAATCCACTGAGCTACACCAGCTAGGGCTATCACGGGCATTCTTAAGATAATTGGCAAAGTTTGAATTTGAGCTGTATGTTGCTATTATCAATGCCATCAATGCTAATGTTTCTGATTTTGGTAATTAAACTGTGGTTGTACAAGAGAAGATCCTGTTTCTAAGAAACGTATACTAAAATATTTAAGGATAAAGGGGCTTGAAAATCTCAACTTATCCTCAAATATTCTAAAAAACACACACATATATGTATATATTTTATACATTTACAAATGAAATGATGAACAAAATAAACCAAAATGTTAACAATTGGAAAGTATTTATTTTTTGCACATTTCCACACATTTTGCTTATACAAAAAGTTGAAATTTACAAGAAAACTACAATCAAAACCAATCACCTAGACATTTATTTCTCCTTGTTACTATTTATCCCTTCAGTAGGGTAAATGTGCTATTTGCCTGTGGGCTTTATTCTTTAGCTCTCAGTTTTCTTTTTGTATTTAGTAACACTTTTTTTTCAATTTTTTTACCCTTGGCTGATTTATTTCCTTGCCATATTTTGTTCAGAATTTCTAAGTTTTTGTGCTGATAGTCCTCACTGCTGCCTGTACTCGTCTTATTTTGTGTTTCTTTTTGTTTTGGGGGGCATATGTTTCCTGATTCCCTGCCTCAAAACAGGGCCCTATAAAGTGTAACTTCTTTTGATTTATTGTCTTTATTAATAATGTGGCTACTGCGAAGTTGTGTGGTTGGCTCCCCTGGATTTAAATGCTGGTCTTACAGATGCAGTGGCTCTGTGATAAGCATGGAGACTCTCTATGGTCCTGTTTCCTCACAGGTTAAATGAGGATAAAAATGATTATTTCATTAAACTGGTAGAATGGAAGCTCACTGGAGGGTGACAGAGAAGGATGAGATTAAAATAGGTGAACTGTAAGTTCTGGCAGAGAAATTCGATCTATGTTAGAGACCCAGAGCCGCTCTAACATTAAGGAGATTACTTTAAACCTCTTGTCAGGTTGTTAAAAATAAGACAGTGTGGTAAGAACTACAGAAAGCAGTTTATGAGGCTATCTGTTCTTATTATTTAATACTAATTTACATGACAAATAATTATAGACTCACGTTCTTTGTTAAGCAACTAGGGAGAGAATAAGTGAATGAGGCGCTAAATAGATAAAAGAGATGGAAATTAAAGACAAAAATATTTGAAATTTTCTGAGAAAACAATGGCAGAACTGCTTACATTAGAAATGAATTATTAGTGACAAAAACAATTCAAAGATCATAGAAAATATTTAAGTTTGAAGAATAAAAGATTTGAGGTGTCAGTAACAGTAAAAATTGGAAAATAATCATAACATGAAAAATGAGGAAGATGGAGAAATTTTAAAAGCTTTATTGTCATTATAACCCTTGTAACTACATGTTTGAATTACATATGATAAAAACCTAATTCCCATGCTCAGAACTGTTAAATGAATAACAATTTTATATTTCCTACCTGTCCCCATTCTCTCATCTTCACTTTTTTGCTCATATCACTTCTATTTTGCACTTTACAATCTTTTTCCAAACTATTCATTCTCTTACTTCTCTATATCTCTGTACCTATATTAATATATATTGAAATTCCATAACTTAATGGGGGTATATTTTGAAATATATATAAATACACATTCAGACACAAAATGTTTATTAATTATTAATTAATGTTCACTCTACCTAAATTGCTCAGATTCCATAATTTGGGATAAAATATAAATTCAGAAAAAAAAATACAAAACCCAGCCCTAGCCAAAATATATCCTAAATCCATGGTTGTGGACACAGCTTTCTACATTTATTTAGACCTATTAACTGCACACTTACTGTTCTGAGACTAGTTTAATTTGGAACAGTAACTTTAAAAATTAGCAATAATTTCAATTTCCCCACATGCTCACTAACACTTTTATTCAAGCACCCTGACAAGATGGATTAAAGACACAAATGTAAGACTTGAAACTAAAATTACTAGAGAAAGGCACATAGAGAAAGGTAAAATTTTCATGACACTGGTCTTACCAATGATTCTGAAGGTACAGTACAAAAAACACAGATACAAAAGTTTTTACTAACCTGTATTATATTTACACTTTTCAATATTTAAGAAATTCATGCTATGGATTTATTCTAATGCCCCTGAATGAAATTATACCAGTCTGGTAGAAACTTCCATGTCAATACTCAAAAAACAAATAAAAATTTGCAAATAAAAAAACCTACCCCACCCCCCCGATAATATAACCGAAACAGAAACTTGTTGAGGTTAAACCTATGAAGAGACCTTACTGTCTGAGCCTCCATGATTTTATTTACTGGTGACTAAAAAAATATCATTTTGAGGTTTGTAGAATTTATCTTTTCCAAATCTATCTGTCTTTTTGTCTTTTTGTCGAGAACCCATATATGTTCAAAATCTCACTATCTTAAATTTTTTTTCTCTGAGGCTAAGGGCATGAGAGAGATGCTCCTTTGCTATGCATATATTCATCACAGGAGAGATGTGTCTCTTTGAGCATGAAGTAGTGGGTCTGGCCAGTAATGTGAAACTTTTATTTTTCTGCTTGAATTAAAATATTGCTGTGGGCTCTTACCCCACTCAACAAAGCACAAGCTTTTATTTGATATCATTTTTTATTGCTGCTTGCAGGTTCTATTTTATTCTTAAATAAGGAAATCATGCTGTGAAATAGAAGATCTGTTCACTTTAAAGTAACCAAAGCCTTTGGAAAATGGCTTTAAACCATGTTCTGCACCATCTGAGCTGGCGGGATTTATGTAATTTTCCAAATCATGGATTTCACCTTCTACTCTAAGCAAAACATGAGAATTCCAGAAATGATCCCCAAAATTTTCTCTAACCACACTGCACTTCTTTATATACACTTAATTCAGTATTCATAAGATCCCATGTGCTGAGAAAATGGCCATTTTATTTATGTTGTAGTAGAAGCACTAGGACACTCCTCAGTGGATGGGTTTGTCTCCTAAGATTCTGACTCTAATATAAATCAAGTATCTATGGCCTTAGGGAGGTAACGGAGACATCGCAACCAGTGAGAAAAATCTGAAGCCCCCTGGCTGTGATAATGATTTTTAGAGCGTATCCTGTGCCAAGATATTCGAAAGGAGAAATTCAGTATCTTTTTCAGTATCAGTTGTTACTTCTTTTATTTCTTTTTTTTTTTAACGTATTTTTTTTTTAGATTTTATTTATTTATCTTCAGAGGTGAAGGGAAGGAGAGAGGGAGAGAAATATCAATGTATGGTTGCTTCCTGTGCATTCCCTGCTGGGAACTGGCCTGCAACCCAGGCATGTGCCCTGACTGGGAATCGAACCGTGATCTCTTGGTTCACAGGCCCGCGCTTAATCCACTAAGCTACACCAGCCAGGACACTTCTTTTATTTCTGATTATATTTATTTGGGTTCTCTCTCGTTCTTTCTTGGTGAGCCTGGTTAATAGTTTGTCAATATTGCTCATCTTTTCAAAGGACCAACTCTTGGTTTCATTGATCTTTGGTTTTGTTTTTTTGACTCCATTTTGCTTATTTCTGCTCTGATCTTTATTATTTCCTTCACTCTTCTTCCTTTGGGCTTTGTTCATCCTTTTCTAATTCATCTAAGTGTAATGTTAGATTATTTACCTGAGATTTTTCTTGTTTCCTGACGTAGGCCTGTAATGTTACAGATTTCTATTTTAGGACTGCTTTTGATGTGTCCCATAGATTTTGGGTTGTTTTGTTCTCAGTTTCATTTGTTTCAGGGTATCTCTTAGTCCTTCCTTGATCTCATTGTTAACTCATTCATTGTTTAGTAACATGTTAATGAACCTCCATTTCTTTGTGTGCTTTTCCATTCTTGTGAGTAATTTCTAGTTTCATATTGCTATGATCAGAGAGGTTGCTTGATATCATTTCAATCTTTTTAAATGTATTGAGACTTGCTCTGTGTCCTTACAGATGGGCTGTCCTAGACAATGTTCCAAGTATTCTTGAAAATAATGTACATTCTGCTGCTTTGAGGTGAAATACTCTGAAGATATCAATCAAATCCATCTGATTTAGTGTATTATTTAAGACTGCTTTTTCCTTGTTGATTTTCTGTCTGGAATATTTATCCATTGATGTTAATAGGGTGTTAAGATCCCTTACTATGTCTGTATTGCTGTCCATTTCTCCCTTTATATCAAGATTTGCTTTATATATTTAGGCATTCTGATGTTGAGTGCATAAATGTTTGTAAGGATTATATGCTCTTACTTGATTTCTCCCTTTATCATTGGGCAGCATCTTTCATTGTCTCTTATATAGCCTTTGTTTTAATGTCTATTTTGTCTGTTATAAGTATTATTACCCCAACAGTTTTTTAAAAATTCATTTGCATGAAAAATCTCTTTATTTTTAATCCATATATATCTTTTGATCTGAGGTGGGTATTTTGTAGTCATCGCATATATGGATCTATTCAGCTACCCTATTTTCTTATTGGGGCATTTAAGCCATTTACATTTAGAGTGATTATTGATATACATGTAGTTTGTCATTTTTTATAACTATGTTCTGTTTATTTTTCTTCTTCCTCTTCTTATAGAGATTTAATTAACCTTTTCTTGTAATACTGGTTTAGTGATAATGCATTCCTTTAGGTACTTCTTGCCTGGTAAGATCTTCATTTCTCCTTCAATGTTAACTGACAGCCTCGCTGGGTAAAGTAGTCTTGGTTGCAGTTCCTTGCTTTTCATCACTTTGAATATTTCATGCCAATCCCTTCTTGCCTGAAACCCTCCTGCTGAGAAATCAGCTGAAGTCTAGTGGTAACTCCCTTGTAGATCAATAACTGTCTCTTTCTTGCTGTTTGCATGATTCTCTCCTTATCTTTAAGCTTTGCCATTTTAATTATTATGTGTCTTGGTGTGGGCTTCTTTGTGTTCAGCTTGTTTGAGACTCTGAGCTTTCTAGACATGTGTGTCTTTTTCCTTCACCAGGTCAGGGAACTTTTTGGTCATTATTTCTACGAATAGGTTTTTTGTTTTGTTTTGTTTTGTTTTGATGCCTTGCCCTCCCCCTTCCTCTGCTGGTGTCCTATGATGTGGACATCGCTATGCTTCATGTTGTCCCAAGGACCCTGAAACTATCTTTGTGTTTTTTGTTTGTTTGTCTGTTTATTTTAGGTGTGAAACAAAGGTTTAATTATATAAATAACAGCGTAAAGAGCAACAGTACCATTGCCAGTTGTAAATAACGGTCGTAAAAAGTTTGGGAACCCATTCGCACGATCTCCTGCGTGTGTGTGTCTGTGTAGTAGAAGAGTCGTAGAGAGACGGATAACCTCTCAATCAGTTCTATGCCTGTAAGTCATTACATTTTTTGGTTGGACCATTTTAATGTTTTTGAAATTAAAAGCCAAATATTTTCAAGGACATTCATACATACAATTTTACTTTCTTTATCTGAAAACAAAATGAATAATTTCTCTCTTTATCATCAGTGTTAGCTTTATTTTTTTATTAAGTTAGTTTACTTTTTCATTAAGTTAGTTTACTTTTTCTTTTTTGTGTGTGTGGTACAGTTAGGTTTCATTTTTGTCATTGTTGTTGTTCAGTTACAGTTGTCCTGCCTTTCTCCCCATTGCTTTCCCCTGCCCTGTCCCCCTACTGTCACAGTCAGTCCCCACCATTGTCCATGCCCTTGAGTCCTCTATTTGTATCCTTATGTTTTTAAATTTTTGTTTTCTTTTTGCTTCTCTAAATGGATGTTATCTGCTACCTTGCCTTCTAAATCACTGATAAAAAATAGGAACAACCTATTGTTTATTCTTTGTGTATTCTTCATTTCAGATACTACATTTCTGGTGTATTCTTCATTTCAGATACTACATTCTTCCTATCAGACTTTTAAATGTATGGTACTAAGTTCTTCTTAATATTGTTATGGTGCTCAGTAAGTTTCTTACCATTCTTATTACCATTTTTTGGAAGTCTATATCTCGTAAATTGCTTGCCTGCCTCTCTTTCATTTAGCTTTTTTCTGGAGATTTAGCTTGTTCTTTCGTTTGGGAAATGTTTCTTTGCCTCCCCATTTTGACTGTTTCTGTGTGTGTGTGTGTGTGTTTTCTGTATGCTGTAGGTAGGTCCACTGTGTCTCCCGGTTTTTGTAAGGTGGCCTTATTTAGTAGGTGACCTGTGGGACCCAGTCTTCAATATCACTTGAGCTGGGTGGCCCAGGAATGTTCCTTTTTTTATGTTACATGCGCCCTGTTATAACTAAGTCTTGATTGCCTTTGGCCTTTCACAGGTGGGGTCGATCCTCAGGCTGGCTGAGTGTGAGGCTCCATCCAGCTGTAGTGTATGACGTGTGGTGCACGTGCTGGCCCCATGAAACAGAACTATGTCAGCAGATTCTGTCGCCTACCAAGATTTGCCTTTGGATATGCTGCTTGTGAAGTTTATTGGATCCTGCTCTGATGTTGTCTGAAGCTGGCCACTGGATGTGTTTTTTCTGGGGCCTCTCGGGAAGGACCCTTGTACAGGTCAATGTCAGATGTTGCCTGTGACTGACCCTGGGCAAGCTGTTCGGAGCCACAAAGTGATCCACAGTTGTGACTGCTTCTGCTGAGCCAACGTGTGCCTGTGAAGAACAGAGCTGTGAACCAAGGCCAGCTTCTACCTGCACCGAGAGCAGGAACAGGTAAGCAAAAGGCTCAAAGCACCGAGATCTACCTCTGCCTACCAGCTGCCAATTCGGCTCTGTCACTGAAAAAGCCTCTGGCAATACTCAAGTAGCATGAGATAGATTATCAGTAAGTCACCAGGTAAGGGTGAAAGATGTTCGCTAGACTGATACAGGTTCAAACTTGGTGCCAGTGCTGAGTCTGAGGCCGCTTAGCAAAAGTCACAGGGTAATCCAAATATGGCTGCCACCTGCTGGGTGCCCACAGACATTTGGGGTGGGGCATTAGGGAGTCATCAGGGTGAGGTCAACAGGGTTTATCAAGCCAAAACAAGTCAAGATTTGGCCATGTGAAGGGAGGGGCCTGAGCTAGTTGTATGTGCCAGGGAAAAATGGCCCTTGCCCTGGACCCACTACTCAGTCCTTACCAGATTTTGTTGGGACCCCCTAGAGAGAGGGATCTTCCTACAGCGGGGCTGCCATGAATCTGGGCAGTGGGGCTAGTGGACAGCCTGTGATAGGGAGACATTGGTCAGGCTCTTGGAAAGGTGGGGGGAATGGCCCCTCCTCAGAGCCCCTCAACTCAGTCCGTTTTGGATTCTGGCTAGCCCTTCTGGAGACCCTGGATTTGGCAGGGTGGGGCTATCAAGTGTCAGGAAGGGGGGACACTTTCAGGCTTACAGGAAGATTGGGGGAATGGCCCTTGCCCCAAAGCCACATAGCTCAGTAACTGACACCCCGAGTCGGCCCAGACCTCTGCACCACGGCCTAGGCAGCAGCCTCTTACACCACGTGTGAGCTCCACCAGGTGGGGCAGTAGGAAGTCTGGAATGTGGGGCTATTGCAGCTGACATCTGCCTCTGGATTCTCAGCCCCTGCACACTCACGGGAGTGGGGCCAACCCTTTCCATGTGTCTGTTCTTCTTACTGGTCTCAGTGTGGCTTTCTGTGAATCCTTGGTTATAAGACTTCTGTTCAGATAGTATTCAGTTGGTTACTCAGGTTGTTCTATATTTCATTTGTAACTCCACTTTGGTCCTGGGTGAAGGTGAGTGTGTACTTTCCACCTCCTCTGCTGCCATCGTGGATCCCACCTAAATTTGTGTAGCTTTGAGATTACAAAGTAACATTTGTCAAAGTATATACAGGAATGAAGCAGCAATGAGAATATTTATTGCAGAATAAATTTAGTAGTATGATTTAGTAGTATGTCCAAGTAATGTTTATATTTTTACATATATATGTGATAGACACCACAGATAATGAGGTTAAGTTGCACATTTAGTGGTATTTGTTATCCAAACTTCCAACTGGAATAATTTGTCACTGGAAAAATATCTTTAAAGATGTAAGGCAATAGCTGTGGTAGCAAACACAGCATGCAGTCTTTAAAAGTCTCTAGTATTTAATACTTTTAACTCAGGAAACATCCTTCTTATATACACTTGTATTTTAATGCTTGCAAGGGCATATTAACATAATTGTTTATACTTACTAGGGCGGGGCATATGTGTTGATGTGTAGACAGTGTTTCTTTTATTTTTACTGTTTTTATCTCTCCCCACAGCTTGCATGCACTTCTGTTATGTAACCTTTTCTTCTCCACGGGGTCACCCCAGTGGATTCCCCTTCATGGTCTGAAGATTGCTGCACAGGTTCTGGCACGAAATTTATTTTCTCCTGATTCTCCATTCTCACAAGTCTCACTTTGCCACTGTCACCTTATTCATGAAATACTTATTTCTGACACTCCTCCTAGCTGAGACCTACGCATTCTCTCCTGATTACTCCTCTATTTTAGGGCCATAGACTTCTGTCTCCACCATCCCATGAACTCACTTATAGACAAATTTAACACTTTAGTCGTGCTTGTTTTGCATATGTCAGATAATAATGCTATAGGAAGACAGAATCCGTTAATCCTGAGTTCCTTCTACTTCAGAATTAGCAGTGATAATTCTTCTCCAGCCAGTGGCAGACTGAGTCACAACTGCCCCTTCAGGTGATTGCTAGATGTGTTCTCCATCCTGTATGATTTTTTTCCTAGAAAGCTCAGGCAACTTTTAGTCCTTGCTTTGATTTGACTGGACTTCTTAAGAAGACGTAAAAATTCCCTCTGTCGTTATCTCTTTCTTCCCTTGACGCCTTCATGCTTCTCTCCTTTGTCCTCCTTTTCTCTCCTGTGTCCTCATCTCCTTCCGTACAGTGTTCTTCAATGTTTCCTCTTCAAATTTCCCCACACTTTATAAAATTTGGTTTTTCCACTCTGTCACAGTGGATTTGCCAGTTATTATCTAAATTCCTGTAAGATAATGTTAAAACCTGATACTTACATGTTTTGAAATGAACCGCTTTATGTTTGTTATATAGAAACTTTTACAAAAGCATATACAGGGCTAACCGTTTTTTGATAATTGCTAAAATAAGTAATACTACTGACACTTTAATCTGTATTCATCTTTAATGTATTCAGACTATTCATAGTCTGGCAACAGAAGAAGGATGCATATTTTGGAGTGTAGTCTCAACTCCTCACTTAACCTCAACACATGAAAAATACGTTTCATTACAGAAATATTGGCAAGCAAGTTACCTGATTAAAATTTCATCCCTGACAAATCCATAACTTTCTATAGGGTGGGAGATATAAAGAAAATCAAATAACTTTGTGTATACAATATAATTTCTGGGGGAAAAAGGAATCTTCAAAAAGTATTTAAACATCTTAATAAAGAGAAACTAATCAGGGCTATAGAAGCAATGTAAAAGAATACTTGCCTCCAAAATTAACTTTAAATATGCGGTAATATTTTGTATTCAGATGCTAAGCAATTTAAAATACCTCATCTACTTGCTAAAAGGTATGTTTAATGTTGTTATATTTTGCATAGATTTTTAAAAGTAAAATCTTTGTTTTATGCTAATAGACTAAAAACTCTCTCATACTTTCTGGTACATTAACAAATCTAATTTCATCAATTTGGAAGTTAGTTAATCTCATTCTCTATTAAAAATTTTGAAAGGCCCAATTTTTTACATTAATTACCAACTAATCTCATCCTCTCCATTTATATCCAATATATAACCTCAGATTCTAACTCAGCAAATTAAAATAATTTAATATTGTTAGATTTACTCTTTTAAAGTTATGCAATATGAACATTTAATTGATTTTCTCTAATGGGGATATTTTATGTACCTTGCTTTAAAAAGAGAGGGCATGTGATCAAAACATCATAAGAATATTTTTTTTGCTTTCTAAAGTTATTATAATCTACAAAGATTTATTATTCCATTCATTTTTTATTTTTTAAATTATATTTTATTGATTATGCTATCACAGTTGTTCCAAGTGTCCCCCTTTGCCTTCCCACACCCAGCACACCCCACTCCCTCAGGCAATCCCCAGACCACTGTCCATGCCTGTGGGTCATGCATTTGAATTCTTTGCCTACTCCATTTCCTATACTGTTCTTTACATCTCCATGGCTATTCTATAACTACCTATCTATACTTCTTAATCCCCTCACCTCTTCTCATTTAGATGGAAAAGCTACTGTTAACAGTTGTAAATTGGTGGGATGGAGCCTCAGGGGATCTCCATGGCTGGACAAACAGTGTTAGCCCAGTTGATGGAGTCTCAAACGTGGTACCTGCCTACCAGCTCTGTGACTCTGCCCGGCTTTCTGTCTGACAGAATGTTGTCCCCCAGCTCTCGCTTTGGTGCCAGACACTTCAGTCCCTCCCTGTATGCCACTGGTGCGTTTCAAGCTGCTACCCAGGTGCTGGAGCTGAGAAAGAGTGAGTCTGATTGAGTTCATGTGTGGGTTCTTTAAGAGGAACTGCTTAGTACTCCAGAAGTTTCTTCCACTGACTCAATCCGTGTTATTTTTTTACAGCCTGAAGTTATGGGAACTTTTCTTCCTGGCACTGGAACCCTGGGCTGGGGGCCTGATGTTGGCTGGGACTCCTCACTCCTGAGATATCCCTCCCGAATTTGCATCCACCCCACGTGGATGTGGGACCTGCCGTTCCACATCTCCACCACTCCGACCAGTCTGGATGGATGTGGTTTCTTTAATTCTGTAGCTGTCAGACTTCCATTCAACTCGATTTCTGCTGGTTCTGAGTGATGGTTGTTCTATAATTCAGTTGCAATTTTGATATGACTATGCAAGGAGGTGAGCTGTGTTTACCTATGTGGCCACCTTAACCAAAAGTTTATTCTGTTTATTTATGAACATAACTAACAACATGTCTGTTTTAGCTGCTATTCCTTCTGTTTTGAGTAGTTTCTGACAAATAGTTGAAAAACATCCCACAATAGAGTAATGAATGAAAGAAAAACTTCCTATGGTATAGGTGACTTTAAGGAAACATTTTGAATATAAGTGGATTTCTGAAATTTCACTCCATAGTAGGAATTTATTTCCTAGTGCATATGTGGTGAGAGAGAAGTATTTCTATCTATCATGCTATACATAATCCATTAAATAATCGGGTTCTAATTTAATACAAGTCTTAGAACTCTTCTAAAGAGAATTGTTACCTTGAAAATTATCTATGGATATAGACGCAGGATACAGTGCTTGGCACTGACCAAGGACTCTATTTAAGTTTATGTGTGTGTGTGTTCATTCCTTTTTGTCTAAGTACTATTCCTCTTCCTGGTATGATGCCTCTAATAATAAATATTACTAATCTGAAAATATAGAGTGGTATACATCAAATACTTTCAGGATAATCAATAGTAGTTAAATAGAAAACTCTGCAGAGTTTAGCTGGAAGAATGCTTGCATCAGTTAGCTTTTATTGTATAACAAAACACAAGAACCTAACACCTTAAAACCTTCCACTTCCTTAGCTCAAAACTTTATGGCGATCAACAAGTGGACTGGGCTTAGAGGAACAGTGCTCTGTTAGTCTCTCTCAGGCTCACCTCTGTACCTGTCATCAGAAACCACCCAATGAAGTAGCTCAGCTTCTCTGTTTGATGATTAGCTGCAGACACAGAAGAAACTGGTCCATGTACCATCTTGCAGGACAGCCCAGGCTTGCTCATGGGCAACTCAAAGTTGCAAGAGCAACGAGACCAATCAAGTCCAAACATACAAGCATTTTTCAAGTCTCTGTGCCACATTTGCTAGTTTCCCTTTTTTCATTAGCCGAAGCAAGTCACATTATCAAGACTAGGTTAAGTAAGAAAGAACCAATCCCAGGACTAAGAAATGCTGTAACTGTTTGTGTCCTTCCCAAATTCCTATTTTGAAACTTAATCTTTATATGAGGATTGGAAAGTAGGACTGTGGGCAATAATTATGTCAGGAAAGTGTGTCCCTCATAAATGAGATCAATGCCCTTACGAGAGACCATTGAACGTTCCGTGGCCTGTGCCTTCCGCCAAGTGAGGACACAGGGAGAAGACAGATGGCTGTCAGTGAACCAGGAAGCTGTGCCTCACCACACATCAAATCCACTGCTGTCTTGAACTTGGGACTTCCTGGCCTCTAGAACAGTGAGAAATCAACGAACGAGGGAAGGCTTAGCCAAGGGGAAATGCAAGGAAGTAAGAAAAATCAGAGACTATGACTGTATCAAACTAGCACATGAATAATGATAAATGATAAAATACAAATGTGGAGTTTATATTAATTTTTAAGTCTAAACACAAACTTTTTTTCCACCAGTGAGATATTGAACACTCTTTCCTTCCTGTAAGAACCCTGAATTCCTGGAGGATTTTCACACAATTTTCAAGGCAGAGAGACAGACAATTATCAATAACTATTAATTATCAATAACTATCAATAACAGCAACAAAACCAGTGTTTGAAAACAGGCAGGATAGATACATGTGAGTCACAGATCAGATCAGGAGGGGCTCTTAAGAAGGGGACCCTGATTACTGATATCAAAATAAAATGTATAAACTTTAAAATGCACTCCTAAAGTATATATTAAATATTGTATACCTGCATTATTGAGAATCAACTTATGGAATTTCAATAAATCCTATATTGTTATATTCCTCATTTACTTTTAGATATATAGGGTCTAAACGTCCTCTGAATTTTACAATTAAGATTAAGGTAAGTGCATAGAGAGAGTCAGGCAAAATTTCCCTTTACAGAATAAATAAATAGATCATATCATCTGAGTGTTCTCTATAGGAAAACAAAATGTTTTATAGCTTATTGATCAGGAGTAAGGGCCCTGCTGCCTCAGAGTCTGGCTTCACTGCTCAGCCCTATTTGCCAGCTGTGTGACTTAAAGCAGGGTAAATACTCTCCATAACCATGAGCTTCTTCATTGACTGGTGATAGAAACATCTATCCCTAAGGTTCTTTTAAGCTGAAATAAAGCCACATGTTAAAAGGATGGAACACTCAATGCATTTTATCTGATATTGATGGCAAAATGCACTAAAAGGGCTTGAAGTAAAGAAATAACTGCTCTCACAAAATCTGTAGAAAGTGCTCCTGAACTTCCAATTGTTCTCTCAAGATAAGTCTTTTCACATGAGAAAATCACACCTTAAATGCAGTCTTAATTCATTCCCTTCAAACCCCATTTCACAGAAGCTATCTTCAAAGGAAAAAATACCAAATTATATGAAATAATGAAAGTTTAAAGCATTATAATGCAAATGTATTTCTGACACAAATATGAACTGTTAATTAATAAATGTAAATCCTTGGTAATAAAAATGTTTTTTGCTTAATCTGAAGTAGTAAGGAAAATATAATGGCATTCGGCAGAGAAAAAGAGAAGAATGAATAACAAATGAGAAATGGGCACACATATAGAAATTTTTCTGTATTACTAATTCTATTTTTCAACAGACTTCCCTTCAACAGAGGTGATACAGTACAATAAATCCACACTAGCTCTGAATCATAGTGCATACACATGTTTTTACAATATGATTCAATGCAATTTATAACACTGATTCAGAATTTTTTAAGATAAATTAATAAAATGTAAAGTGTGCCATACATTTCCTTGGAAAAGTGAGAATTGAACTGAGAACTGAATATCAGGGTCAATTTTTTAGGTGAAAGGTGGAGCGAGTGGAATTAAATATCCAAATCCCCATAGATACCAGGAGCTGGATATATTTGAAGCACCAGTAAAGACAATTGTCACTTCAGGTCGAAACACACACACAGGAACAAAGTGGAACTCAGTGGTGTATGATTCATATAAAGAGAATCACTTGAGTCATCACTGCAAGTTCAGACCTGCCCTCTTTTCATTGACTCCACTTTCCCCGCTGCCTCCCAGCGCAGGTAACTCGAGTTGTTACTGTTGCTATTCTCACTTTGAAGGAAAGGAAATTTAAACTTGTAAAGAGTAAATTGCAAAATTTTAGAAAGCTGGTAATTGACAAATTCAGGCTCTGAGCCAAGGTTTCCCTATTTCCAAATTCTATTAGCTTAACAACTATATTGAAGAGGTTGCTTATATATCATTTGATGCACATATGTAGTGATTAGGAGTTTTAGCTTTACCTTCGTGTAACTTAGATAAGACTACATTATATTACAGTTGTTTATGGAGACATAAAATCAAATGGAGATTCATCCAATATTTATTGTGCATCCTTTATGGCCAACACTGAGCTAGAGACTGTGATGCAATCTGTCTTTTATTCTGAATATCTGGAAGTCCAGACCTGTGAAGGGATGCTCTAGTCTACAGATGTCTCCGGTGGGGGTTTATGGTTGCATTTAAAGACGACTGTTGGAACAGCAGGTGCTAACTGTGGCTGGGGTACAATGTGAACTATCTGGGTATCACTGGTTTGTTATCATGCTGCTTAGCTTCGTATTAAACTTAAACCAATTACCAGTCCGAGAAAACTTCCTCCAATATCACAGACATGCATGCAATCAGGTAAAAATCAAGAAGAAAATAGACTTTTTCTCAGTGTTTCTTACATTTGACAAATGTTTATTGACTGCACGGTTTGGGCCAGGTACTATTCCAGGCTGGAAGGCAGCAACGAACCAAAGAAACAGAACCTCTGTCCTAGAGTCGCTCACATCCCAGTGGAGCGCGTTGGCCTTCACTGCACCGCAAACACCCGGCACTGTGCATCCTGGCACATTTTATTACATTTTATATTCTTAGCTATCGAATTAAGAATCTTGTATGAGGGACACTTGAAGGGTTAATTACAAACAATGCCTGCAGCCTTGACAGAGACCCAAGAATTCATCTCAGTGGATATTATCTTTTGAGCTAATATTGGAGAACATTACTGATTCAGTGAAAATATGACTGTTATTACCATGAAGGATTCTTTGTCATAGGTTCAAGGGGGCTATTTCCTGAAGACATGTTTGCAACTTTTATTTATTTAATTTTAAAGATCTCTGATATATGATCTCCCTGGACTCCCACAGGGCCAGTGCTTTTGGACAGAAAAATTGATCATTCGTAATTATAAGCAGTTTGATGATAAAGAAATTCACACAAAAGACACCAGAACTCCACTATTATGCACAGAGCACCTTATTATTGGAAACAAAGCCTGCTCTGTGAAAAGACTAAATGGTGAAGAGCCAGAAGTTGCAAGTGCTATTCGTAGCTGCGCCATTGCAGACCTTGTGATCGCCATGTAATCACGTTGCCTCTCTGCAGCACTGTTTCCTCATCTGTAAACCGAGACCAATATTTCCACTTATATAGATTAGAGAGCTATTCTGAGCATCAGTTGAAAAACTATGTATAATTTATATGAAAACTGCTCTTCAAATATAAGATTGCCTGACACACAGCAGGCATTCAATAAATATGTGCGGGCTGAATGGAGATTTTATCATCACTTGTGCATCCCTGACTGAAGTGTTTTAATTCATCGCAGACACAGAGAAGCAGTGTTTGAAGGTGGCAGGGCGACACATTTGTATCTGACAGATAATCAGATTGCACTGCCCAGTTTAATTATGTATCTTCGTGGGGAGCTAAATTTATTGTAGAAGATAAAGTGCAATTTGCACAGTCTTTAGCAATCTACCCTAATCACAAAAGTGAAAATCTTAACTCAGTTAAATGTAATACAGAAAATAGAGCCAAGTGGGGGTATGTTTTTCACCGCTGAAGCTCTAATCTTTCAGATTACTGCTTTTAATAAATATCCTGTAAATATAAATAAGTGAAAGTTTTCCATAAATTTAATGAAAACAAAAAAAAGCTTTTGAATCACTTGTAGCTCAATCATTTGCTAAAGTAAATATTGTGAGACTATTTTTAATTACATCACCATTGTTATTATAGTGATTATATGCATGTATACTTAATGGAAAGAGGAAATCAAGCTACCTAATCAGTGTTTGGATTTTTCATTACTATTGTTTTCCTCACCAACTTCTATTTTCTATAGCCTCCCTAGATTAACGTAGTATGTTTTCCCTGAGTAATACTCTCAACCAGAATTCTGATGACTAAGAAACTCAATGCCTGTCCAGGCACTAGTGGCTCCAGCCCCACAAACCCCAAATTTCTAGAATGCCTACTTCCCCCCGCCCCCGCCCCCCCGCACCGTGACCCTGAATGCAGATGTACTATGCTGTCTTTAGATAATGCTCCTCTGAACTATCAAAGAAAAATCAGCCTGAAATACAACACATTCAAAAGATCCCCTGAACTGCAGTCACCACCTGCGGCTGTCCATGCGGACTTCAGGGAACCCGTGCAATCAGACAGGAACTTCCTCAGGCAACAGCTAGATGCTGGCAACTCTTCCTTCCTCTTTGGCTCGATACATCTCAGACGACGGTTCCTGTGCGACTGCTGGGCAAACGATTCTCCACACCTGTTCATTAAAGTGAGGAGAAAGGAAGATGCATGCACAGTTGTTTTAAAATAAACTGTTACTCTGGCCAGGTGGCTCAGCTGGTTGGAGTGCCATCCCCTACACTAAAAGGTTGCGGGTTCCATTCCCCCGCCCGGCTTGTGCTAGGTTGTGGTCCCGCCCCCAGGTGGAATGCATCCTCCCCAGCTCCTCCCCAGGTGGGAGGCACCCGAGGGAGGTTTCTCCCTCACATCAATGCTTTTCTCTCTCTTTCTTTCTCCCATCCTCTCTCTTTAGGATCAAAAACATATCCTCGGGCAAGAATTGTTAAAAGGAATAAATACATACATACACAAATAAATAAATAAACTGTTACGGATGATAAAGGAAAATACAACGACTGCGAGGGGAAGTATCAGTTCTGAGTGGTAGAATCTAGAAAAACCTGACGGACAAAGGCAGTCACCCCAGCGAGCACGAGGAAAGTGGGTTTGGGAAAGCAGGCGTAATTTAGGGGCCAGGAGTGTGGGTGGGAGGAGCAATTGAGCTTCAGAGAGAAAGGCAGAGGTCTGTCCTATACTGAGGATGGTTGGAGGTAAAGAGGTGGGTGATGAGGCCGAAAAGTTAGAATGGCGTAAAAGAACAGCTTGTTTTCAGAAGAACAGTAGAGGGAGGCTAGGCGATTGACTTTGAACTCAGACATCAAAGAAAGAAGCGCTGGGTTGCACTGCTCCCAGCCTGTGGTCTGTGAACCAGGGCCTGTCCGTCGCATGTTATACCTTCAACGAGACCAGACACTTCCAGTATTTTCACGGAGTATTTTATGTCTATTTATACTAAATCAACTTCTTATCTGAGATAATTATAGACTTACAGGACATTGTAAGACATGATAAGGAGAGATCTTATGTATACTTTACTCCAAACTCCCACTAACTTGCAAAACGACACGCGATACTGTAACCAGAATATGGAAGTGATAGTCAAAATTGAGAACGCGTCCATCACACAAGGTTTCCGCATCCACGTGTTGCTCTTTCATATCCATACCCATCTCCTTCTTGCTCTTGCCCTCTTCTTAAGCCCTGGCCACTGCTAATTTGTTCTCCATTTCTGTAATTTGTCCTTTCAAAAATAGTCTATAACTGAAATTGTTCCCTATGAAAATGACGGAATTCTAATTTTAAACAAAGGTATTTGCACTTTATATGTATTTTTTTAAAAAATTTCATGTTTCTGCCAATTTATTTTTATTGCATTTTATCGAAATATTCATCCACAATGGATTTTGGGAAAAAAATCCTAACTCCTTTTTAAACCACGAATAATTTAAGAAGCCCTGGTGTGGTGTGGTAGAGCCCATGATAAATGAGGACGTGTGGAGTTGACAAGGCAGAATAAGGCCAGATAAATGTGCCTGGATGGTCGGTCTGGGTTCTCAATTATTCATTAGCTATGGGGAGCCAGGAGAGTTTCTGCGCCTCCCACCGCTTCCTGTAAGTTGTCATCTCCCTCCACTGCAGGGGCTGCTGGAGAGTCTCCCCGGAGGCTGTGTTCGTTGACAATGTCGACAGAGGTAACTCACACTGAAACTGACAACCTTAAATAGCAACACTCCAGAAATGCTCCCAACAGCAGCTATCACAGTGATCTTTGTCTAATGGGTTCCTCAGCATTCAACTCTCTTCCCTGCCTTCCGCACCGCCAGTGTCTTTGTTCCTCTCCCGTGCCTGTGTTGTGTCCTAGCTGTCTTCTGTGCGAACTGCTCTTTCTAAAAATTGCCATTGCATGTTCTGTCCCTGAAGTTACATCCACCTAACCAACTGGCTGTGAATTTGGTTTTGGTCATGGATTTCACTGAAAATCAGTGAAAAATAAGATACGAGCACCTCCTTTTAAAACACACATGAATGCATGCACTTAAAGATTGACTTTACATTTGTCTACTACATATAACTTATTTTATTTGTTTTTAATAAATAAAGTGCCCTATAATGAGAAGCCAGGATAAAAATCAACTTTGTATCCGTTAATGGTAATATCCCCTAGCAAGGCAAAATGTTATATGGAAATCTTTGAGGATAGTCACTCTGCCCACTTTAGGTGGGAAGATAGAGGTTATTAATTTTCCTCGGAATAAAGTAAATGATGTATGTTAGGAGCAAGAGTAGTTATGCTACTTCATCCCTAGGAAGGTCAGAGAAGAGCTCTGATTCCTGCGAAGGAAATGGTCAGGCCTCAGGCTGTGCCGCGCTGTGGCGGCGATCTTCTGCCGTGAGCAGAGCACGCGAACGGCAGTCAGAGACGGCTAAGGGCTGCAACCAGGAGCTTCCAAGCATGGGGCCACCATAACGCTGAGGGAGGATCTAGACACCAGCGAGTAACCTCAGGAGTGATCAGACCTCTGCCTCGGAGGGGCAGTCTCCGGCAGCGACTCCATAGCCCACAAGGGCTACTTCAGAAAGGGTAGGGTGAGCAGTTCTGCATCTGTCTGACCTGTAGGAGTTGGATGTCGTGGCCACCTGAAGATTTTGCGAAAACATTCTGAGGTAGGAAGGAATGGGCAAAATTCAAGGACAGATATCTATACTGACTGCCATTGTGGGAAATGAAAAGGATAAAGGTGTACTGAAAAAATGAAATGGGTATAACTGTTCATACTTCAAATTGTCTATAATCAATTTTCAATAGATTATTAATATATCTAAACAAAGAATTTACTAAAAACAGGTTTTTTTCACATGATCTTTTTATATTAAAATTAATAATCAATTTATAACAAATTTCAGAAAGTTAAAGTCGACAATTAGAATTTATTTTTGCTTAAATTCTTTCTATAAGATTGTATTTCATGACCCACGAAAGAGTTCCATGGGAGTATGCATATCTTCTTTTTATTTTAACCAGAAAAGTCTTTGTCATTTTTATCAGTGCTGCTGAAAACACTGGTTTACACACATACAGGGGGGGGCGCAAACATAATCCGGGGTGCTGCTCTCAGTCCCCTGTGCAGGGTGAGTTTACCAGTGCTTCTAGAATTCAGCGAGCCTCAGGCTGAAGCCATCTGGCTTTTTGTCCTCAGGCCAATGCGGAGGCCACCACTGGAAAATTCTACCCCTTTCCTATGATAATTCCACATTTTTACTTTAATGTAACCTAAAAAAAATGGACAGCATTTTAGGTATCTGCAGTTCTGCCTGCTAATCTGTAAGACTGTATCACCCTCAAACCTGGTATATATCCATTTCAGGCAAAGGAGCTTAGAGTTTATCACCACCATCCATAAACCTGAGCAGTCTTAAATAAAGAATAAATTATTCCCATATGAAAACATTGTCCAGCTCATTGGGTATCAACCTGGTAATTCTTGGATTTCACTAAGAAACAGAAACTCTGAGAGTGGGCCCCAGAAATCTGTGTGCTTTAACCTGCCCTCCAGGAGATTCTCCTGTTCCTTATTGTTTGAGACACATTGCTCTGAGTAAACCCTCTTCTAATTAAACTTTATCATATAAAAACTCTTTCTGGTCAAATTGTCCTAAGAAAGAGATTTCTTTTTCTTCCCCAATAAAAGATAACACTTGTACTTGAAGTCGAATCAAGTTCTTTTAAGATGTACTCTGGAAATCAGGAACTTTTACACATAGATAAAAATGACATATTTTGCCACTTTGTAAAAAGCAGCGTTGTTAATACAGAAGACAATTCAGTATCTTGGCTCCAATGAAGCTGACGACATTGAGCGTAGTAAACAAGACATATTCCAGTAGAGTAAACTGAGATTTTGTGACATTGTATACAATGTTGCAAGCTATGATGCTGGAGTATGGTACTAGTTTCATCACCAGAGCCTCAGAATCAGACACATTAAATATCAAAGGTATCAGACTACAGGCAAAGTACTCTCATTTCACTTCATTTGACTCATTAAAACCCTTGACACTTTTTAAATTATAATAAAGTGGTATGAGACACACCTCATTTTGTAAGCCCAGAAGCTATCTATAAAGAGCATTTTGAGCCAGTCAGAGAAAGACAAGTACCGTGTATTTTCACACATATGTGGAATCTAATGAACAAAATGAACTCATAAGCAAAATAGTGAGACTCATGGATAGAGAGCAGGCTGACAGCTCTTGGGGGTGGGGAGCGGGGGGGTGGAGGAATTGGACAAAAAAGAAAAATAAAGAGAAAAGAACTCATGGACAGGAACCATAATGTGGGGGGAGGGGAGGAGAGTATAAGAGGGATAACTAGGGATGGATGGGACTCGACCTAGTGTGGTCAACACACAGCATAGTATACAGATGATTTATCGTAGAACTGGGCACCTGAAACTATATAATTTTGTTAACCAGTGAGTGTCACTGCAATATATTCAATACAAGGGGAAAAAAAATCCAAAAAGTGTTTTGAGCATTTTTATCCAACTGCATGTTGAAAGGGAAAAAATGTGGAGTCTATTTTCCCATGACTAGTTTCAAAATATCAGAATGAATGTAATTTGGGCATGTTGGGTGGTAGGATGTCATGTGTCAAACGGCATTTCATTTAATGGATTTTTTTCTGCCAAGCCACAGCTTGACTCAGCCCCTTTCAGAACAAATAGCTTCACCGAATTTTGCCACATTGTGTGTGTGTTTGTGTATATATATATAATTTGACTGAGTGATACCAATAAAATGTTTTAAGGCAAAGATTGGGGCAAGTCCAAGATTTAATGTCCAGCCTTTTTCAAATTGAGCTTATTTTTCACATGTGTTTTTGGGATGGACAGCTATAAAGGGTCTCTTTAGTTCTGCTGGCAGCATGCTTCCACCGACAAACCCCTGCCAAAAGAGAATCACTGCAGCTTTTTTACAGCATTTTATCTTGCAAAGTGACTAAATTCAACAAACGAGCTCTTTCTTTCCTTTTGTCCTCCATTTCTTCCATCCATCTTTCTTTCCTTTTTTAAAAAAGATTTTATTTATTTATTTTTAGAGAGAGAGGAAGGGAGAGAGAAAGAGGTAGAGAAACATCAATGTGTGGTTGCCTCTTGCACACCCCCTACTGGGGACCTGGCCCACAACCCAGGCACGTGCCCTAACCAGGAATTGAATCTGTGACTTTTGGTTTGCACTCCACTGAGCCACACCAGCCAGGCCTTATTATTATTTTTTATCCATTTCTCTATTCATTTCATGTTGTTTTGTACTTATTCAGAGCTCACAATTTATTTATCATTTAAAAGGTGGAGTCTGGAGCTACAGAGTCTGGAAGTGAATCCCATCACAGTTACCACCAGATTGGGTAACTATGAGAAATCCACATCATCACTTGGTGCTCCAGTTCTCTTTAGTATAAAATGATACTTTCATTTTTATATTAAAATAATGAAAAATGATAATTATACTTTCTTCATACTTGAGGCATAAATTTAGTACAACATATGGCATCTATTAAGTGCTATTTAAGTGCTATTATGATGATAACCATATTCAACTATAAGTAAAGTATTTCTTTTATTTAGTTTTTATTTATTGATTTGAGGAAGAGAGACAGAGAGAAACATCAATTTGTTGTTCCACCTTATTTATGAATTAATTGGTTGATTATTTTTAAAAGGCTATTTATTTATTTATTTACTTTTTGAGAGAGGGGAAGGGAGGAAAAGAGGGAGAGAAACATCAATGTGAGAGAGAAACATTGATCAGTTGCCTGTCTTATATTGTCCCAAGTGGGGACAGAACTGCAACCCAGGCATGTGCCTTGACTGCTTCTAACCAGTGAGTTTTCTCTTTGCTGACTATGTCCAACCACCCAAGCCACGCTGGTCAGGGCTCATTGGTGGGTTCTTGTAGGTGCCTTGACTGGAGATTGAACCCTCACCCTTCACATATTGGGACGATGCTGTAACTAACTGAACTACTTGTCTGGGCAGATAAAACATTTCTTAATGTCCACAGAATATTTGTGATATAGACAATTTCTGCATTATGGATGGAAATCTATTTATATTATGCAAAGGCAACCCATTGTATACATACAATCCATAAAACAAATGTGATAGGCAAAAATGTAGATGTGATAATGGATAGACATTTAACTTTTAATCTATTTTCTTTTCCCTATTTCAAATTAGGGTCTCACTGATAGAGCACGTTGCATACCAACAATGTGGGTGGAAAATGTAAATGAAAGAGACGTCCCTGACATAGTAAAAGCTCAAACAAGGCTAGTTAGAACTCTTTTCATAGATACAAAACTTGATCAAAGTGCACAGACTGTGGCTATCCTGAATTTCACTACATTTCAAGTGAGGAAACTGAGGTTCTAAGAGATTATATGAACTCTACTTCCCTGATCACACAGCTACCTTCAATTTATAACATGTCAAGAATAATATGGCTTAGTAAAAATATAAGAACATTTTATAATTAAGAAATTGCAAAATTACTTTAAAAATCTGTACAAAGTGAAACTGGACTATATCTTCAAGACATAATAAGCTCAGTTTCTAATTTGATAGTAGACATAGTGCAGAGTTAAAGAACAAACTCACTGTGTTGTTTTAGGTAAAAGCCATCAAGATCAAACCCACCAAATTTATGGGGATTGGAAAATCCATATGCATTTAAAGCACAAACAAGGTTATTTGTAAGTATCTATTAATTTTTGCTAAGATTTAACTTGTAGAACACTTTCTAAAATTAAAAAGAAATTAAATACCAGATGGTTAGCCAAAATATCTACTTGAAACTTTAAAAATATAAAGATAAAACAGGACACATGGAAACTGCATTGAATAGAATTATGATTATAGAGTATGATTGGATATCTGTTAATACAATACTAAAGAATCTTGACGTAAGTAGTACACAACTCTGGGAGGGATGGTGACTATATATCATATATTATGACTTAATTTGTATACCTTAACATAAGGGACATATACTTTTCAGCATATTATTTCCTGTTTCCTAATTATTCCCAATGACTGTTACACATAAGTCATATACGTCTCACAGTAGGTTTAAAGGCCATAACAGTGTCTCACAATTCTTCCCCACATTTTGTTCAGTCTTTGATTATAGTTGTCCTTTCTTGGCTTAGCTCACTTATCTATTTTTCAAGGTAATACTAAGATTGACACATCAGATTTTAAAAAAATACTGCTTTGATAGTAAATCATGAAATCCTTGGATTTTCCCCACCATTCAAGAAGTTTGGGAAGAAGGGATAAGAAATATCTGTTCTTGTGACAATGTGCAGCACATTCCAGGAAGCACACAGGAAATTAATCTCATATTTGCGATTTCTTTTCAGGAGTGCTTCCTTTTAAAAATCCCTGAAGATAATTTTCCACTAATTCCTTTCTCTTAGGATCTTTCTTCCCTATTAAAGACAGATTTCTGGATTGCTCTGTTTCTGAAAATATAGCAAAAACAATTTAGAAGGGCAGCAATTTTCTGATCTCTTTGCCTGAAGAGCAGATGACTTATATTTCAAATGACTCTTGTGATTAGGGAAAATAAATGAGCAATATTTACCCGGCTTTCAAATACTCCATGTTCTTGTCATTATGGCATGTTAAGCTTAACATTTCTAATTGTATGCATCTATAACTTTTATTCAAAGCTCTTATCCTTTAGGGAAAGAATGTAGCTTTCACAATCTTAACTAGTGACAAAAAAATAAACTTTTCCAATCTAACTCTAAGTTGGATTAATTGAAAACTATTGAGTTATACAAAATGAAAGAATTCATTCATCCAATCTACCAATGGATGAATCCATTTTTTATGTAAACTATGGTTATAATGTTAGTATATGTGTACTGCTCCTCAGTCCTAGCAATGTGACCTCCATACAATATTTTAGCAGTTTTACATATCTCAAATATTATGAATTTCCTCAGAGATAAGAGCCAATTCCTAAGATTTATTGAGCTAATTGAACAAATTTTATCAGCTGACCAGCTCTGAAGAGAAGCAAATGGAGAGAGCCTTACAGTGATGTACCTCTTGTAGTGTGCTGTTCAGGTGTACGTATTTTAAATTAAGTTACAGATTTTATAACATTTAGTTAACATATTATGAAAGATCCTTTCTCTGTAGTAAAACAATGAAGAAAAGCAGTTACTTATTTTATATGTTCTTTTTTCATTAGAGCAGTGATGTGTTATTAAATAGTTAGGGATCATCATTTTTATAGAAATCACTACAGATTACCCAGAGTCTGTGCTTGAATATTGGATGGCAGTGTTGTAGCTGTAAGAGAGAAAGAAAAGGGTCAGTCTGCTAATAATTGTTTGTAAAAGACCTTCAAAGGCTCACTGGTTTTACCACGTGCAGGTTGGGACTAATAAGAGAGAAACAAAGACGTGAGTTGTTAGAAGTCTTGAGGAGGGCAATGGTGTGTTGGCAGCCTTGTCCAGGTATGTAGCTGGACATAAATCTGAAATATATAGCCTGAGACAGAAAACAAATAACTGAAATCTATAAGAATAAGAGCTGTCAAAGAGGAAGAGGAATTGTGGAAGCATAAAGGATTGAAGACAGAAGGCCCAGGTCAACCTGAGACATAGTAATAGCGACTAAGTAGTTAGAAATCTATCAGACTAGAAGAGTGCGTACAGGTAGCAGGAAAGCAAAGATCCCCACATGTAGAAAATGATACGAATTCATTCAGACAAGCAGGTCACTCTGCAGCTGTCTTCATCCTGATCACTGCCAGCACAATGTTTTCACGTTCTGATCCCGAATTGTCCTCAGAGGGTCTCCGAGAGAGAGCAGAATAGAATTAACAGCCACGGGCAAATCCTGTTTCCAGCAAATATGATTATTCCATGGAGTCCCTTTAATCTTTTGATAAATCTCTTCTGGATAAATGGCTGCTTTTAGTATTTATATTCCAATTCAATTGATCTCAACCACCCTTGTTATTTGCATCAACCAAGACATTCCTTAACAATATAGAAGCATGATATCAGTATCAAAGAATGATACTTATTCTTTGGAGTCTTGACTGGAAATTAGATAGAAGTGATGAAACCATTTAAATCTCCTTGGTAGTCAAGGAATGGTGAGGCAAAAGATTGATTTCCTTGCTTATATTGGAGGCAAGGGGCTATCAAAATAATTTCCTTGTTATATAAGACCATTAAAATTAAAAAAGTGATCTACTTCTTAGTCTTATTTTTAAACAATTTGATTAGATTCTAATGGATAGTTTGAATACCTACTATGCGCTCACTGTATTAATCCCTGAAGGAAGATGATAAATACTATGCCATTTTAGGTTCTGGAAGCTGCATTTCAGCTCCTAAATATAAAATAGTGTCCAGGTTGTTGGCACTCAAACAGCTTTATATAGTTTGGAGAAAATTTAATTTTATAAGCAAATCATTTGATAGATTCTCAGTACTTGATTTTTATCAAAATCAATGTAGTAATGAAAGAGACTATCATGGGTTAAATGAGCTATCATTACTATGTGGTTATACAGTGACTAAAAGTTCAGTCAGTCTTACATCTCTCTGATGTGGTAGATATTATCATTCCATTTTACACACTTAGAGAGGCTAAAGACACTTTCTTCTGGTCTCACAGTCAGTACCGAATAAAGGAAGTTAAGCTCTGAAGTTGAACCCGTGTTTTATAAGGCTAATCCTATTACCATTGGCTAAATCAAAATTTTTTCCAATAAGTACATATTAAATATCCAATATTGGCAGACACAGTTCAGGGAAATTGAGAGACATCTGCAAACAAAGGCAGACAAAAAGTACCTCCTTTGTGGAACTTAACATTTATGAGGATCATGATATTAAACAAGAAACAAAAATAAATAAATACATTACCTGTTACATTAGCTTATGATAAGTGCAGTGAAAGCAGTACAGCCATACCTGTGGATTTTGGAAGGGGGAGATTGTAGTTTTAAGTAGGGTAGTTATATCAGAATTAATCAGGACGAGAACTTTTAAGCAAAGACTTACAGGGTGAGCAGAATAAAGCTATACAGATATCTAAGGGGGGAAGTTTAGGCAAAGGGATTAGTCAGCACAAAGGGTCCACCTGAGGGGTTTGTCTGAAATATCTAAGGAATCACACAAACAAAGTCAGTGTGGGTCCAGTAGTGTGAAAGAGAAATATTAGTAGTATGAGGAGCAAAACAGACCATTAATTGGACATAAGTAATGTAGGAACTTTCGGGATATGGTAAGATCAATAGTTTTTTCAAAGAGCGATACTGATCCACGGAAGCATTTTGAGAGTAAGATAGAAGATGCGGAGAGCTGGGCCGGAAAACATCGCATAATCCGAGTACAAAGGTATAGAGAGTGGCTGGGGTCAGGGTGGTAAGTGTCGGTGGGAAGAAATGGTTAGCGTCAGGATTTCTTTGAACGTAGAGCCAATGGGAAAATTTGACCAATCCGTTTTGAAGTGAAGACATATGAAATGGGTCCCCACGCTGAGCCTGGTTCATTATGAATTTGTGAAGACTGAGCAACAGCAACAACTAAATGAGATGAAAACCAGACAATGATGGCATTAACAATGGATGCCTTGGAAGCCTAGGAAGGTTTGACAAGGGGAAAGAATTATCAACGATGTCAAATATGACTTGGACGCTAATCATTGAATTCAGTGACGTAGAGTTCATTGGTGACAGTGAAAAAGTGATTTCAGGCAAGGGATGGGAGTAGAAGGCTGAAAAGCGTAGCATCAAAATACAATTGAAAGAAAAAGAATAGAATCTGTGACTATAAACACATTTTTCCAAACTATTGTACTGTAAAGGGAACCAAAAAATATCATTTCATATAATGAAATAAATGATTTAGTAGAGAAGTAAACAGTGATAATATAAGTGAGAAGAGGAATTGCTGGAGCAACACCTTTAAGCAAGTGTGATAAAGATTTAAAGTGTTAAGTATCAGTTTTGATAGGAATGTAAACAGCTCATCCTCAGCAACAAATAAACAGAGGGTGGGAGTACATTTGTGGTTACACATCCTTGTAAGAGTCTATGGAAGTTCTCTTCCATTCATTTTGTGAAGCGCAATCATAATGTGGTTGAGGATAGAATAGGAAGTGTTAGAAGAGGAGCAGATGTCAGAGTCACGTAGGAGAGGGGACCAGTGATTGGAACGGGGGACTACAGAATGGCTACAGGACATCATGAAAGTCAGAGTGAGGTTTCTGATTAGGAATTTAAAGTAGAAAAGGTTCCTGTGGATGCATGTTTCCCCACAGCCACAATAAGCTGCATGGTGCAAGGATGAGGTAGGCAGAGAGTTAGATTTAAATAAGGTTGTGGTTTTGTCATGTGAGTGTGACGAAAAGAGAGAGAGGCAGTGAAGTTCAGGTGTAAGTAAGATAGCTTTATAACGATCAGTCATGAGGTTTAAACTGATTAAAGACAGAAGAAAGGACATCAGTGTGTTGTGTGACAGCAAAAAGCTGATGGAACCACATTAGTGGCATCCTGGCAGAGAAAGTTCACAGGAATCAAAAAAGGTGGTAATCAGAGAAAGAGCAGCATCGAATAGGGACACTGAAGAGTTTAATTTCTGAGAGTGATGAGGACATGACCATAGGGGCAGAAGCACGGTAAAGGTAAAGATAGAGGAGAGTTCAGTAAACTAGAGCTCTAAAGGAATCACCTAGGTATAGTGAAGTTAGTAAGATTTTTAGGGAGGACTATATAAGAATAACTTGAAAGCCAATATGAGGTGCACAGGGCCATCTATTCCACATCGAGTCAGTAAATTTTTAATTGCTGAGCTTGCTTTTAATTGCAAGATAGCTTGTTTACCATAATATTCCTATTACAATGTAGAATTACAAAAGTATATTGAATACCCTTTTACGTATAAAAATTATCTTCTATTTTAAAATCAATGATTTTACTCTTGTTATATTCCTTCAAGCATCTTCAATATTATTTTCAACTGGGCTTTCCTCAATCGTCATCCTTTTTGCAGTTCAAATGGTTTCTGTATTACTTTTTAGTAGATTGCTATGAATGACTGCTTTTCTAACCTGCTTAGTTAAAAACTGGGGTTGCTTCTTCTTTTCAGTTCTCACATACTTGGTTTCTTATGTCAACAGCTGAGCTTTGTTCACCTCACCTCTCTGCTGCTGTCAGCAAGGCAGCAGAGGCTGAAACGGAGAACACCAAGTTCACATCTGCACTCCTTTTTCATTAATACGGGCATATTTCAGCCATCTACTCTCTTGCAATTCACAGTAATTTAATCTTACTCTACACAAAGAAAGTAAAATTTCCAGTTTAATTTAGACTACATAAGATAAGAAATAAGACACACTATGCAATTAAAAAGAAGAACACTTAACTAATTCAATGAAAGAAACTGACAGAGGGAAAATAAGAAACTTACATCTTGTCCTGCCGTGTTCTATTTCATTCAGAAAGGAGGCCCTGCCATAGATTTCATTTCTCCATTAAGAAATCAGTTTTCCTTTCCAGAAGAAGAACAAATATATGATATGTGGTTGACAGGCTGCCCAATAACCCATAACTATTTATTACCAAGAATATCATGCAAGGCAGTCTAACAAAATCACTGCTCAAGATTCCATGTTCTGCAAGATTGACGAGCCTTTTGGAGAGCTTCCTAAAAATACAGAGACATAATGTTTAATATATGCAGCCGATTTCTATTTCTGGCTAGTTTCCTAATTACCTGGCTTGATCATTCTGCATTCTAAAATACATAGCAAATCCTCAAGAGTAATTCATAATAAATTCCTTAGCTCCAATCAATAAAATATGTTTTAAACTACTCTGCTCTCTCATTTCTTAATTTTGCATAGTTTATAGCTATGTCATTCTATATTTGTCTATCTACAAAATAATATCATTCACTTCATGGATTTTGCCACAAAATATCTCTGTTTTGTTTTTGTATCATGTCTGCAGAGCTCTTTATCTTCCTTTCCTCTTTAGTTTTATTAATGAGTAAAATCAGAATATTTTAAATGAGTTCTTAGATCTCTGCTCTTAGACAACTTTCATCTGACAATAATATCATCACTTATTTTATATTTTCTGATTTAATTGTTCTCTTTTTTCTCAGAAAATTACCTGAAATTATCCTGTGAATTTCAAATCTGTATGTTTAAGTGGAGAAGACTTATGGGCACGAATGGAGCAGTGATGGTTTTCTTAATTAGTTATCTCAGCAGCTACACCTAGAATTTGGATGCAGTGCTAAAACTGGAGGCTAAATATTCCCTTCCTGAGTTCTTGGCTGTGATAGAGAACACTCATCTGTGTTTTGAATAAAAGAGGGGGGGAATCAAAATTAGAAATACTCATTACCATGGACACACATGCATCCATTTACTAAATGCTTGGTTCCTCTTCCTGTGAGATATCATAATGATTCCATTCCACCGTTTTGCCCCATTGCTCGCCCCACCCCAGTAACACAGTAGAACAAAGAAGAAAGAGGTCATTTTTCTTCCTTTTTCATCATGCCTTTCTCAGGATAGTTGTTTAAAAAACAGAATTTTCTCCTCCACATATTTAGAAAAGCAGATAACTAAAGAGTTACCTTTCATGGTATCAGCTGATAAAAATACTCTTCCAGGTTCCTGAGTTAACCTATAGCAAAGCCCCATAAACTATTGTGGGATTGAAAGACCTTCTGTCTGGGTTGGAAACCATCAGCTTGAAGGAGAGAGGAGAAGCCATTCATTCTCTGCTTTAAATTTGACTCAGGCTGATATTTGCTAGAGCAGGAGCTGAATTCTTCCATATTTCCATTTTTATTACATGGAATATCAGTAGTGCGCTAACTTTATCTACTTTATGTTTTCCTTCCTTCCTTCCTTCCTTCCTTCCTTCCTTCCTTCCTTCCTTCCTTCCTTCCTTCCTTCCTTTTTCTTTTATTGTTGACACTCACTCTATTACAAATATCCTCCATTTACCCACCATTTCACAGCTCCACGCCCGGCCTTCACCACACTGTGGTCTCTGCCCATGGGCTATGCATATATGCATATATGTTCTTTGGCTAATCCCTTCCAGTCCCCACCATCACGCCCCTCTATTGCTGCAAAGCAAATTGCTCTGCAATTTAGCATCTTAAAACATTAAACATTATTTTTTATTCTTACAGCTTCTGAGGATAAATAATGTGGAAGTGGATTAGCTAAAGTCTGCCTCAGGGTCTGTCAAGAGATTTTGGTCCAATTATGCACCAGGGCTACCGTCATCCCAAGGTCAATCTGGAACGGTAGAACCTCTTTGTGAGCTTACTCACACATCTGTTTGCAAGGCAGCACATTCCTCCATGCCTATGCATCAGAAAGTTCAGTTCCCCATCCTGTCAGCCCCTCTATAAATCTTTATATACCAAGGAAACTTTGCCTTCTCCAGTAGGGAGGGAGGGATGGAAGAAGGGGGAAAGGAGGAATGATGGGGAAGGGGAATGGAAAGATCCCAAGATTGAAACTAAAATCTTTTAAAACCTAAGTTCAAATGTAATATATGAGCATGAAACTGTATATTATATATACAATAGTTTAAAGTATATACCGTTGACGATGCAGATCGACCATATTGGAATAGAAAAACATTGTACTATAGTATGGATACCAGGAGGTAAGGATCCTGGAGCTGTCTTGAAGGTTGGCTCTTATAGTTACATATATAGCTAAGCCTGCTCAATTTACTTTTAAAATTAGATAACTCATACATATGACAAAAAGTAGCAAAATAAAAATTTGTGTATGAATGATCAAATAAATGATAAATGGAGTTAGAACCATTTATAAAAATAAAACATTTTACATGTAATAAGTGCATTTACTAAACATGCAATAAATTTTAAATGATTTTAATGAGCTATAAATTGTAATTGATAAACTTTATTCAGAATTTTGAATCTGTTTTAAATAGAAATCAAAGCACTTATTTAAAATCTTTAACATAGAATTATGTGAAGTTCAGGTCATATACATGGGTTCTAGATGACTCAAACACTTTCTATCAAGGGCAAATTACAATCTTTAGGTTGCTATGAATCCTAACATTTACATTCACAGTTGCAGAATTAGCAAGCTGCAATGACGTTATAAATGTACAAATATACAGGCAGATGCAACCTCACACATAGATGTCTGGAGAAGACCAAAAATGATGCGGGTAAAATAACTGTATTCTGCTATTTTGTTGTAAAGATAAAAAGGGAAAAATAGTACATAATTCTAGAAGAAAATACAAATGTCAATTTTTCATAATATTTACATTCAGTCAACCCATTATAGAAAAACACTGTATTTTTGCTTTTAGAAGAACTCAATACAAAAAAATTATAAATCAGATATTATTTAAAATTGAATGTATTTTTCTACTTATATTAATTTTGATGAAACATATCTCAGTAGGAAAAATATCAAAGTATTAACTTTTCTTTTCTATTGTAATCTTTGCAGGATATTAGTCTCCAACTGTTTTTCTCTCCTCTTGCTAAATACGTATTTTCTTGCCAATAGTTTCAGAAGGTAACTGCAGTCTCACTGCTTCCCTTATGTCCTGCCCTGGGGCAAAGGAAACCTTTGTGGCCCCATAACTTCCAAAGGTGTCATTAGTGAGAGAGTTTGGGAACAATCTGACTTTTTAATGGCATTCCCCAATCTACTCCATTTCCTCCCTTCGGAATATATTCTGTCACTGATCTCACACTGCAGTACTTAAGATGGGCTCAAGCCTCGGGTTAGTTTTTACCCTCCCATACTCCTCATGCATGTTAGGGTACACGTAATGCTGAACTCAATCACATTTTACATATTTGTCTGAGTGCTTGTGTGTCTAATATATGGACATAGACATATATTGGGTATATAAACTGCTTAATTTACCATTAAGTAATGGTTTTTATATTAATAGCTAGATAAAATTCCTTCAACAACTTTCTTTTTTTGTTAGCCTAGAAATACCCTTTTTGAACGCTTAATCGTGAAAGATTACTTCAGTCTTTCTCAGTCATATTTTTGTTGCGTTTTTGAATCCTTTTGTTTTAGTTATTTAAAAATATAACCTGGCATTTTTGTATTGAACAGAAAGTATTTTTTTACTGCTACTGCCACATTCCTGATTAGTTTGAAATAATTCTGACTATATCATTTGTTACCATGTTATTCTTTGCCTCAGTTTTACTTTATTTCCTTCATGGTATTGAGTGTGTGAGTGTGTGTGTGTGTGTGTGTGTGTGTGTGTGTGTGAGTGTGTGTGTCCTTCAGCTTCTCTACTGCTTTGGGCATTTATATTTTCTCTGTAACAACTAAGTGATGATCCTTAAATATTTAAACATGTACATTTGATTCAACAAAAAAAGAACACGATTCATATTTTATCCTCCCTGAAAAATAAATACCTTAAATTATTTAATTTTGTATTTTTTCCATTTTTAAGTTCCACTTGTAAAAAATTCCCAGTTTGTCACTATTACAGAATCCATGTCTATTTGTAACTAGTTTTTTACCATTACGTATTGTTCAGCACTGTTATTCACACTTCTGACTTCCATTTTCTTTTTCTAGGGTTCATGCTCTGCAGTGCTCTGTAAGTAGTAAGGGCTTTACTCTTTGTTTTTGAAAAGGTTTTCAATTTTCCCCTCACACTTTCTTAATTTCAGCTGAGCATACAATTTTCAGTTTACAGTATCACTCAGCAGTTTCTGCAGGCTCTGCTGTCGATGATGAGAGATCCATTATGAGTCTGTCATTACTGTGGTTGAGCTTTTGTCTCTGGTTGTTTTTAATACCTTCTTTTTGCCTTTGGTGTTCTAGCCTTTTGATATAGTATCTGAGAGAAGATGTGATTTTATTTTATGGACTAAAGACATCTTAATTTCTTTTTCCTTGTACTGAGTTGAAGATAATTCCTTCAAGTGTATTTCTAAGTCACCAATTTTCTACTTAGCTGTTCATTCCACCAGTTGAGTTTTTAAATCCAATAACTATAGTTTTTCACATCTTGAGAGTCTATTTATTTTAAAATTTTGACATTGTATAATGTTTTATTCTTTTATTATGGCATGCCTGTCTTCGATCATCTCTTTAATAACTTCAAATCTATATACATTATAGGATATTCAAATTACTTTATAGTTTTGGGGCTACCATAACTTATGTTTCCAGTATATCTTTACTTAAAAAATATTTTATTTACGTATTTTTAGAGAGAGGGGAAGTGAGGGAAAAAGAGAGGGAGAGAAACATCAATGCCAGAGAGAAACACCATTGGCTGCCCCCTGCTCCCCCTTCTACCCTGCATGCACCTCCGACCAGGACTGAACCACTAACCCAGCATGTGCTCCAACCAGAATGGAACTGGTGGGCCCTCCCTTGGTGGAACGACTCCCAATTGAATTATGTTTCTGCTTTTATTATTACAGTTGTTTCTCCTGTGTGCAATTTTTTTTTACTGTAGGAGAATTTTCAGATACTTTTCTTCTCCCCCCACCATGGAGGCTCTCCAAAAACAGACTTTATTGTTTAAGTTTACACCTCCTTTCTCACTGTGGCCTGCACACACTCGATGACTGGCTTTGCGTGGGGTAAGAAGACCTGGATTTCTCCGTTCAATTTGAGTCAACCCTGAAGTGCTGCCTGAGCTTCTGTTCCAACTAAATTGTGGCTCAACTCCTCCCTAGTCCAGTCTTGCTTCCTGGGGTACCTCATGGTGGTATTTCTGAAGGTGCTCCCTAGTTTCCCTGTAAACACATCCACTTTTAAGGTTTTTTATCTTGGATCCTCTGACCTAAAATGTTGAGAAGTGATTTTCGGATGTGGACTTTAAAATAGAAGTTTAGACCTGAATTAGAAAGGTCAGGTAGCAATGATATTTCCATCGTGAGTAGCGAGTTGTGGATGGAAAGCCCCTCCATGGTGTATCAGTGCGGTTATGAAAACTTTCACAAGTAGTGACAGGTATGGGGTATAGGCAGAAGACAATGTGCGGGTGGGTGTGATGTCTCAGACATTTGAAGTTTGAGAAAGAAGTAAATGTGAATTTAAATTCTGTAAAATCACATGACTCAGGACCATCAATACAGCAGACAAAGACACTGGGTGGTGGGGGTAATTACTTGAGAATGTCAATATAAGAAACATTCAAACCTGTAGAGAATTTTTGGTGAGTATATTTGAGCCACACTGATGACAATTGCTGGGAAGGAACATTTCAATGAACTGAAAAATTCTCCAGAGAATGGCAGTTTATCACCTGATTTTATACATTAGACTCAAAGGAGAAGTCATAAGGGGATCACAGTAAGTCCACTGGTGAGAGATTAAGGGGAGGCAGGAGAAAGCAAAGTGGGGAAACCTCTGGGATTAGATAAAAGGTAAAATGATAGACACTTCTTTTACATAGATGGGTAAAGGGTAGTTAACAATCAACAACAACAACAATAACAATGAGGGGATTTGTGGTCTCTGCTTGTGCCCAAGGGGTTTGGGAAAAAACGGGAAATTACCTTGACATTCCAAGGTATGTTATCATAGATGCAAAAACATAATAGACAGGCTTAGTTAAGGTAAAGGTGGACCTTTTTTAGCGAAAACTACTGACCTAGGATATGACTTCCTGCCACGAACTGCTTTCAGTTAATAAGTTTTAATCTTAGACCATCCTTTGTGGTTACTCTAGGTCTCTGAGTTTGTAAGGCTGCCTGGCAGGCCACCCCTGAGCTTCTCAGGTTAATATGTGGCCCCTTTGCTTCCACAAGAATAAGGCAAAATGTGAATATTTCAATGTCCTCACTGGTTGTGAATAAAATGATATTCATCTCTGCACCTGTAAGTCATGAAAATCTGGAACTAGACTTTATTAGACTCCATACCATGTTGAATTTTAGGCCCTTGAGTGTTGGTTTTGTCAAGATTATGGACCTAGTTAAGTAGGAAGTAGATTTAAAGACTTGAGATGTGAACATAAGTGTTGATATGCTCAAGAACTTGAAAACTCAGATTTTCTAAACCTTCTGGGCCAGTAGGCATAGCCCATTTTGTTTTGCTAATAAAATGAGCACACATTCTTGCTTAAAGATAATGCAAAGGTTTATTTCTGTCTCGCAAGACAGGTGGCATCCCTCTCTAGATTAACAGCCACCTTAAATGCTGGCTATCAGCACAATAAAGGAGGTCAAGTCACAGTGTAACTAAACCAGGGAAGTGATGGGCCAATAAAGCTAGGAAAGGAATTATAAATTAAAGGATTTGTAGGACCCAGCCAATGTATGCTAGTAGAAGCTGGGAGAGTATGTATGAGACTAAATCTTGAGGGAATGGAATATAAATTTGGGTAAGAGAGAGTTCATTGATATAGAATTACTCCATTACCATAGGATTTAACACCTTGCATACCCCTAGGAGACAGTGCTAATAAATGGCTAATCTGACTCTTAAAAACTTGGAAAAAGCATTGGTCTTTTGAACACAAATTAAAAATGCAAGAATTCCCATGAAAAATGGTGAAGGAAGGAATAAAGTGGTTCAACGAAATGACAAGCTATGGTGCATATACTATGAAGATTGGAGGAGCCCCATCAGACTGTTCTTTGGGAGGGACTGGAGGAGTCTCTTTATGAGAGTGACAGAGAATATTCTGGTGAGAGGGGCACCAGCAATTCTCAATTGAGAAGCTCAATAGTGAATGTCTTCTGTGTTCTACGGTTGTAAAACAGCATTCCTCCTTACAGACACCGATTCCCTGAGAGTAAGAGAGGGTGATAAAATAATCAGAATAAGAACAGCAATGTCACTGTAGCAGCTAGTGGAGACAGGCACATGGAGAAATATGAAGATGGTTACTAAAATCAAAGCATCACAGAGACAGCCAACCATACCTTTCCCTAATTTATATACTCAAAATAATAAATTATGGATGATCTGAAGGTGGAAGAAAGCTGGTGCAATGAAAATAATTATCCTTTCTCAGATTCTGTGTTTGAGCTTGTTTAAGACCTGCTATGGCACTGACTAGTTAAAAGACCAAGTTTCCAACAGAGGAAAATGTAATACCATGATAAGTGTATGCAGTTATGATTCATCCAGCCTCCCACAAAGAGACTTATGGGCATTCACTTTGATAAAAATGCACTAGAGAGATGAAAATACAGATATTTCAACAGAGACTAAATTGACATTGATACCCATGGACTCAAAGTGTCATCGAGCGCCATTATGGCACTGCTCTTAGTGTCGAAGCATATTAGAACAAGTGACAGATTGAATCCAGCCTCCTGATAAGTGTCGGCTTCTAGTGAGTCCATGGACCCATTCAAAGGTGATTTCACCAGTATGTATATTTGGAATAGATATACACAGTCATTACCAGAACTCCTATCTGTGTCCCTTGCCCTGTGGGTAACAGCTATCTTACAGGAGAGATTGAGCAGAAGCATCTGCATCCACCCATCGAACAAAGTAAATATATATTTTAAAAAACCTCATCCTAAGGCAGAAATTAATGGCAGCTTTAAATGTCTAAAAAAATGCAGGGACAGTGAATCTTATTACTGTCTCATTTAATTTATCATTTTTAAAAGTATCTATCTGGCACTTATAAAAATCAGAGGGACTCTGAAGGATTATAATGTATTACTGCAAACAATGCAAAAGTATATAGTAGCCTCAATTGCAGCAGCTGTGCTAGATATGATATCCTTATTAAAGCAACTAACAAGGCCTCAGTAATGTATATGCAGCAATTGCCAGGTGAAGGTGCTCTTTTCCATCTCCATCAAGAAGGAGGGCCAAAGTAGTACATATTCACAGGTTAGACCCAGAGCTAAATTAAATCCCTCTTCCTCTGTCAGTCATGATATATTTCAACCTCCTAAATATTCCCCAGGAATTACCAAGAGTTTGCAGTTTTGATAATATTATGTTAATCAGAATAGAGAAGCAAGGAAGCATGGGCACCTGAGAAGACTTGTAATGAACGAGCACTTTAGAAGGTGTGAGATAAGCACTCTGAAGCTTCAAAAGCCTGCTGCATTGGTGAAGAGTTTAAGGGCCCAGTGGTCAGGGCTATTCCAAGATTTCTCCTGCAGATTAAAGGACACCATATGGTTGAAGTCTCTTAAAATGTCCTCCACATACATTTTATTTAATTATTTTTTTCCTTACACATTCCAACGAGGAAGTAAACAAAGGGAAAAAATTACACTGTCTTGAAATTGGATTCCCAAGAACAGACTCTGATATCAAGTTACTCGCAGAGAAACTGTCCTGGGGGGTTCCATGCGTCACAGCGTGAGGGAAGACAAGAAGAGACTTGGAACCCTGGAGCTCTGATAATAAAGGTCTCCACCTGTCACGAGGCCTGAGTTCCGATGCCCCTTCAGGATCGCCCTAAACAGAGCGCTGGGCCATTCTGTCTCATCTTAACTTGAAAATAAGTACACTGACAGAGGCTTCAGTGATAGAATTTAACTTGAATGCTAACGTATCAGAATGGAATGACCTTACCAATTACCCAACACACAGAGTGGATCCCCTGCCATGAGATTTTCTCATAAACTATGACGATGATCTGTCTCTGAGGCTAATTTAAAAGGATAACATTAAATATTGAGTTCCTATTATTAACACTCATAACTTAATTTGATGCTCATCAAGAAAGAAATCTTCAGATGTGAAGTCTGGCATTTTCTACTCAGGACCTACAGGAAGAGATTGTGCATTGAATTCTCTGTTTAATTTTATTTCTCACTATAAGGTAATTACATTGTTATTTCCATTAATTATAGCAAGCTTAGTTTATCTGCAGCTATCTCAGAGAATAGGAGCCACTTGATGTTTACAATTAGCCCACCTTAGCCTGATGTGAATTCTGTACTGAGGTTAAAGGTTTAAGTTAAGGCTTAAAAGGGAGACTTTTCTGGGCAGCCAGCCAGTTGCCTTCAGGTGTAACTCTATCACTTCATGCTCCAAATAACTTTTCTTGAATGTTCTCCAAGCAGAACATTCATAAATGATTTATTTAATCAATACTGATAAACAGTTATAGAGCATTCTCTCTATTACAGAGATGCCAACCAGAGGCTCTGGACTCACTGCTTACTGAACTACCCTGTCAGTAATTGGGGGTTCGGGACCTGTCTGTGTGGCTTAAAAAGTATTATTCTAATCTTTAACTTTCTTTTCCATAGTGTTATGGGAAGATTAAATAAAGTGATTAGAAGTGAAGCACTTAGACTAAGAAATTACACTGCAAAGAGATTCAATGTACTTCAAGTATGGAAAGGCAGAGTGAGGTTAGTTTTTATCATCCTCACCACGATCATCATTATCATTATTACCATCATTCTATTACTATTACCATTATCACTGGACCGAGCACAGGGGTTTACATATATATAATTATTTTTTCCTTAGGAACAGGTAACTACCAGTTTATTCTGGGACAAAGGGAAAATAGTTAAGTGTCAAGTGAGAATAAACAGAGTATTGTAAAATGCAGATAATAGCGCCTACTTCACAGAGTTCTTATGAAGATTAAAACCAAATGTAAATTGCTGACAAATGGTGGATACTCAGAAGCAGTTATTGTTATAATGAATGCATCCAGCTTTGTTATTATGTCACAAAAATGATACCAAAAATGTTTAAAAAGCTTTAAAATGACAGCCCTAAGTTGCTAAGGTAATAATTATCCCTTTCCCATAATATGTTCATTGCCATGGATGCTTCTCTGTAGCCTCAGAAAAATAAAATGGACGGTGTTCACCAGCAGAGAGCCTTTGTTCCGCTGTGGAGCCTACACTCCCCCTCCGAACGCAGGGGACCTTGCCCAATCTGGGATCAGCTACGATGACAAAGCGTCACTGCAGCACATCTACAAGCTCAGTCCATTAGCAGTGAGGAAGCACAATGAGGTCTTAGTGTCCTGCTCCGGGCCAGGGTTTCTCAACCTCAGCACCTCTGACGTTTTGGCAGGATAAGTTTTTGTTGCAGGGAGACTGTAATGTTGAAACTGGAAAAGTGGGTGTTCATGCTAAGTAGTGACGGAAATTGAATCTTTATGTGTGATTTATGCAGATACCAGTGATCTGAGAAGGTGGCAGGTTATGTACCCTCAAAAACTGTCTTAACATCTCAAGCCAACATTTTTATCAGGGGAAGAAAGGGTAGGTAAGGTGTTTGAAAAAAACAGTTAATTGGGTAAGAGTTGCTGTTTGGTGGTTATTTTCTTAGTATTTCTTCACCTGTTGATCAAGAATTCTTTATCTGGCCCTGGCTGGTATAGCTTAGTGGATTAAGCGCGGGCCTGTGAACCAAGAGATCACGGTTCGATTCCCAGTCAGGGCACATGCCTGGGTTGCAGGCCAGTTCCCAGCACGGAATGCACGGGAAGCAACCATACATTGATGTTTCCCTCCCTCTCTCCTTCCCTTCCCCTCTGAAGATAAATAAATAAAATCTTTAAAAAAAAAGAATTCTTTATCTGCATCGCTGATGTTGCCTCCCTGGAACACAATGACCCAGACCCCATCTCCCTCTCTCGCAGACCCCCTGGGGCACAAAGGTGGAATTGCTTGTCAGCCCCCTGCAGTTACATTCCAGTTCCTGGAATAACAGCTTTCCACATGCATTAATCACCTCAGTCTGTTAACTAGGACTGAAGCTAAAAATCTTTAACTCTTGAGTTCCCCCATTGATGAGACTTAGGATGTTCAGCAGCTTCTCTGGCCTCCACCCACTAGATCCAGTAGTTTCCTCTCCCTCTTCAAGGATGACAAGCAGAATGATTACAGATATTTGTCAACTGTACCCTAAGGGACAAAATTACCCCTGGTTGAGAGCCTTTATTCTAGACATATATGTCTGTAAGGTTTTAAATTTTTGTTTTTCTCAGCAAAATAAACTGTTTAGTTACCTTTACCTGACGTTCCCATTCACTACTATCATTTTAGGATTTTGATTCATTTAAAAGTGAGTAGTTCAGATTTAGATCCTCAAGAAATTGTTTTTGCAAAAAGAGGTGTTTGTGTGATCCTGGCAGGATTTTGTGAAATAGAGAGCAGACAGGATGGAGACTGCGTTTGTGGGGGGAAATTTAGCCTTGAAGGAACAAAACTAGCAAAGACTAGTTTTTTTCTGGGAAAACCTAGGAAATCTGGGAAAATTTCTACTTTGTTTGGTACATTCCCAGTAAATACGTGTGACCAAGGTTTAGGAAGTGCAGGCCCACAAAGGCAGATCAATGTATTATTAAGTACCTGAGTAAGACAAAGTCAGAATCTTCTTATTCAACTGAATATGTTCGGTAGGACAAAAAAAAAAGTAGGTCAGTGAGCCTTCTCTAGAGCAGAGGTTGATTCTGATTTGTGAATCAGGATCAATCCAGATTGGGTCTTAAGGAATGTTCAATTTCCTCTACCCCTTGTTAGACAAATCAATTAAATATCAAATATCCAAGACTTACTGTAACTATTTACTGAGTACATATTACATGCCAGTATATGTTTATTGATGAGAGAGACAGAGAGAAGGAAAGAGAGAGAGAGACATCGATGAGAAAGAGAAACATTGACCAGTTGCCTTCTGGATCCTCCTTGATGGAAGATCGAATCCACAACCTGGGTACATACCTTGACCAGAAATCAAACCTGAGATTTTTTGGTGTACAGGCCGATGCTCCAATCAACTGAGACACCTGGCCGGGGCTTAAATCGTCAATTTCTACTCACCATTCTCTTTATTTATGAGCCACTAAGACATTCAAAAACTAGATTATCCTTTATCTTTCTTAATAAGCCCCATTCATCACAGAATATATTTGTGAGGAGTTCTGTTCCTTGGCACCAGATGTTTATTAATCACAGAAAGAAGATATAATTTTATGTATAAGTCAATTTAAAAATAAATTCAATGATGCTCCCAGATTAAGACTTCACCATGTAAAAATTTCTGCTTCTTAACTATCAATGAGCAAATAAAACATTTTCCAGGGTTAATAAAGTGATATTGTCCTGTAGTCATTTTGAAAAATGTCAAAATTGTATGTGCAGAAGGATAGATAGATAGGAAAGGAAAATATGGCCCTAGGATTTGATAATTGTACATTCCTGTTAAGATTTAAAAATAATAAATTATCCTATAATGGGGGCAACAATAAAAATTAAAAAAATTAAAAAAACAAAAAAATAACACATTAATATTTTGTTTGGTAAGAATTATTTTAATATAAATTAGATTTGAACAAGAGTAACTATTTCATGGAAAACATGAGACTCGAGGGGTCCTTTAGGTCCAGTCTGATTCAAGGGAATCAGCATAGGTAAGAAATGAATAAGATGAACACCAAATATCATTGGGGGCTGGAGCGAAATGTGAGCTAATGAGTTCTACAAAATGAGACTAGAAAAAAATTGTGGGACAGAATTTTGGAGGATATGAGTCTAAGAAGAGTTTTGCTTTTTAGATAGTGAACAATTTATATGGCACTTGCATTTTGAATATTTTTTCTTTGAATTCAGAATTTTGATTTTTATTAATGATCTAGAATATAATTCCTGAGATTTCTTCACAGGAAAATCTATGGGCAAAAGAATGAAAGGGATGTTTGGAATACACAGTGATGAACAGATTTAGTCTTTTACTTGTGCTCTAGCCATAGAAAACATAGTGAAATTAAATGGGACATTTTGGTGCGAACCTGCCCTCATTTCATGTCTCTATGTCCTACTAATTGTTCAGGAGAACTTAATATGGAAAATTGTTTGCAATTGTTTATTCAACAGGGCTGTATTATCAGTTTTGTATATTTCTGATATCATTCCTTATATTATTCCTTTGTGACAGACTTATTTCATTAAGCATAATGTCCTCTAGGTTCATCCATGTTGTCACAATTATTCACACTTCAATTTTAAGACTGAAAAATATTCCATTTTATGTATAGATCACATTTTCTTCATCTGTGTATCTGTAGGTGGACATTTGGGTCATTTCCGTTGTGAATCTTGCCTGTTGTGAATAATGCTGCCGTAAGTGTCAACACTGCATATATCTCTTCAAAATCCCGATTTCAGTTTTTTAGGATCTACACTTGAGTGGGTTTCCTAGGCTATATAGTAGTTCTATCTAATTTTTAAGTAATTCCCATAATAGTTACATGTTGTGCTTATACCATTTTACAACCCCAACACCACTGTGCAAGGGTCTCCATTTCTTTTCATCCTCACCATCACTTAGTATCTTTAATTTTTGAATAACCAATCTAACAGGTATAAGGTGATGTCTCACTTCAGTTTGGATTTGCATTTCTCTGATAATTACTGAAATGTGTTGAGCACATTTTCATATACCTGTTGACCATCTGCATTTCTACTTTGGAGAAATGTGCATCCAAGTCCAAATTTGTCAAATTGCACACATAAAATGTACAATTCTCCTTAGTGGATTATAAGCTTGCTGGTTTCACCTCAGTCTCACAGAACTTGATATTCATTTTTTATACTTTACCTGAGATAATCATTAGAAATGGTATGTTGTTATTGATATAAATATATTCACTTGAACCTGAATATTAGTCAGAGTTAATGTAAGTTTCATAATAAGAATATTAATCTTCACAATGGACTTTTTTGTCTTTTGATTCAAATTTTAAAATTATGTTAATATTTCATGTGTTTTTATAATCAGAAAAAGACTTAAATATGCAAGTTCTGTTTCTGTAGGCCTTTGCAAAGATACTCTATTAGCTTCTCCCTTAAATAACATTTAGTATCACACTTAACAGCTGTTACCATTTAGAATCTCTTTGAATTATGTCCATGCAGATTTCCATTGTGTAAGCCAAAAGAAATAAGATATGCAAAAATATGAGAAATTATGGCAGCCCCAAATCTTGCATTTTGGATAATTGATACAAGTTTTTGTTACTTTAATCTTCTTACCAATAGAGAAGCCTTCTACTTAAATTTTTTTGAGTCAAAATATTCTTTTCTATGTTAATTCTTTCATTTGACTAAATTGGTAATAGTAGCACTATAAAAATTTTTACTCAAATAAAATATTTAGTTGTACTTCATGTAAATTCTACTCCATGTAAAATTCTTAATTCATGCTAATTCTAATCCAAACAGAACTTATATTTTCTAAATTGCATGACATTAAAAATTAAACTTAAACACCAGATTTCTTTTATTCAAACACTTCATTTATTATTGGGTTTTTACAAATTCTCAGAACTTATCATTCCTTTCAAAAATATTATTAAATTGAACTGCAAAAAAAGTCATATTGTTAATAAGTGGTATTTATTGAGCTTGTATTAAGTGTAAGAAAGTATTTTTAGTATTTTTCTTGCATTCACTAATTTAATCTACATGGAAGATTTTATGTGGCACACATAATTATCCTTTCCCTTTTTCAGATTCAGAAACCAAAGGACAGATGTTTTTAAAAAATCTTGTTTCTTAGCAGCAAAATTGAAAAAGTGAGAAAGCTGAACTCTAAGTCCAATCAGTCTGAAGTTTAAGGGTTTTTGTTTTTCTTTTTTGGTTTTTAAACTCTGTAGAGAGATATAAATTCTCATGCTTTAACATGATTTCCTTTTCCATCCTATTGGCTGGTCTCCTATATTTTAGGTGTTTTAGGCAGAGACACCAGTAAATCCGACAGACAAGAACTGATGTTATGAACAAGAAAGCTTTCCACATATTTTGATTTTGACATTGCATGTCATTTTCATTTTTCCACTCTCTCTTCTACTGGGTCTTCAGACATTTGTCTTCCTCTTGTCCTTTTGGACTGACTGGCAGAACCTTCTTTGTGAAAGTTGTTCATATAAGCAGACATACAAACTGGTAATAAGAGGCATGACTAAATTTACATTGCAAATGACACTGAAAATAATACTTTAGAATCAGTCATTTGTTTCTGATGGTTAAAAAATGATGAGAAGGGAACAATTCAGTAATCTAAATGCTGATTTCCCCTGACTGGACAGACTAAAACAATGTAGTGATGAATCTCATCTTAGCCTTTTTATACAGATCTATAAAATAAGTTACTTCATTTGGATACACATATCTAGCTAAAAATGGAACAGAAAGAAGGTGTAATATTTAACTATCATGTCAAGCATAATGGCATCCTGACTTGAAATCAGAATACAATTTTACACTGGAAAATAAAACTGAAGAACTTATATATGTCTTGATACAGAGGTTCAACACATCATTATTCAAGTTGTCCTAAAGTTCTATTTTGATCTTAGACTGTTTTGGCATGAGAATGATAATACGTTCTGTCTCAGTACATTAAGGTATCTTTCAATTATCATTCTTAAAAAGCTACTGTTTATTGTTCTACTGATTCATCACTTATATAATGGTGTTCTTATAATAATAATGCCTAACATGTATGTTCTTATGAGAATCGATTAATAATTATTAGGATGTTAGAGCAAGATGTGATACATCATAAACACAAGATTAATATTAGATAGTATTTTCATTATTATTGCTATTTAATTGCATGCAGGACAACACAGCATGGCCGTATAAGAGATCATCTGTTCACTTGGACCCATGAACTCTCCAAAGGCAAAGGGAATAAGGAAATGGATGTAAAGCAATGAGGAGGACATTTGTTATTATAGCAGTGGTTGTTGACATATTAAACATAACTCTGAAGAGTTGGGGGCAGGGAAAATGAGCTTAGAATTTGTAGCTACCTCTTTCATCTGTTGCCCAATCTTAAAGTAGGAAACAACATATCTTTCAAAAGGCATATGGTTTCATGTATCTTTCAATCAGGATGATATTTAAATTAAGCCTAGAGGCATAAAAACATACATTGTTGAAAAACAAAACAAATCACAACAAACAGAAGCAAAACAAAACAAAAAAACGAAAAAGAAGGCTCAGTACAAAATCCTTTAATGTTCCCAACCTAGTCCCATATGCTAAAGTGTATTGTTTTAATCTAAGAAAACATGCAGAACAGATGGTGTGTTGGTGGCAGCCCCGGTGAAGCTAATCTTTTGTTACGAAAGACGGCTGCTGCCCACGTTTCTGATTTATTCTACCCAAGTGCAATGTGCATCTTAAATGGCAAGTGTGACAGTAGAAGCAATTAAATATTTGTGCTACTCTAAATCCTGATGACCATTTATGGACAAATTCGCCATATAAAAATAGAGTTATTTTCAAGTGTGATTTTTATTTCCAGTCTGTCTAAATTTTTCCTGAAGTTCAATCCCAAATTACTCAGTGCTGGATATAAGACTCATTTCTGTATGCTGTAGATGTCCATGGCCCAGATACGTTCCTCATATTTTATAGAGGGTACACCTTTTAATTTTAAATTAATTACTGTATACTCTGTTCATGGTTATAGCATTTTGTCTTAATGTATGTCAGGCACTTGGGAAATCTGTTTTTTTCAAATATGTTACATATATCAAATACCTATTTTTGTATCACAGTTTTTGTATATACAATCTATCTATGGGTAAGTATCATTCTTCAAACTCACCCAAAACTTTGATAAGATAAATAGTGGCCCTGATAGGTTGTTATCATTATTAGTACCAGTTAAAAGCACACTCAACTAACTACTGAAAAAGAACTTAGATGATAGATTTTCTTTTTCCCATGTGATATATATAACAGCACAAAAAATACAATAAAAATGGTGATCCTTTAGAAATAGGTTCAAAACTTGAGTTTCTATTTATTTATACATTATGAAAATTTTATGATTTTTTCATATTTAGTATAGTATACTAACTGTATCATGGAATTCTTTTTAAAATAAATTGATATATTACATACAATTTGTAGTGTATGTCATCATATGATTAAATCTCACTAGTTCCTCCATTTTCTATTTTTCTAAGTGCTTCATGCTACATCTATTCCTAGGATTTATATTAACTAAATTTTCTATTTTCCAAATATACTGAAACATATCAAAACAAAAAGTAATCATTTATTTTATCTGCATAATATTCTCTCTGAAACTTCCCAGTAATACATTATAGCAGTTTGGAATTTTATCTAAAAAGTCAAATATATGGTAATGAAAGGCAACTAGATTTCAAGTGATGAGCACACAATGGAGTATATGGATGTCTTATTACAAAGTTGTACACCTAAATTATACGAAATGTTAATCAAAGTTACCCCAATAAATTTATTTAAACAAATGAAAGTTCTTTTTTCATATTTAATTAATTTTATCTAAAATTATTAGCATGTGTCATAAAAAATCTGAACACTGTCAAATAAAAATGATTTCAACCAAGAATTCTATACCTAGCTTAAATATCAATTAAATGTAAAGGTAGAATAAAAACATTTCTAGGTTAAAAAATTCAAATAATTTTAGAAATTTATATAAATTTCAATTGTTGTTATATATTATCATTTTTATTGCATTTTTCCATTACCACTTTTCCCCCATGCCCTCTTCTGCTTCCACCCTCTCCCCTCCTCCTGTAATCACTACACTGTCGTTCATGCCCATGAGTTCTTTCTTTTTTTCTGTTTTGCTCAATCCCTCCACCCCCACCACACCCCCCAGAACTGTCAGACTGCTTTCTGTCTGTGACTCTGTCTTGATTTTGTTTGTTAGTTCTGTTTGTTCATTAGATTCTATATAATGAGTGAAATCATATGGTATTTGTCTTTCTTTGTCTTATTTAGCATAATGTTCTGATTATACTTTTAACAGTTTACTAAAAAGCTTCTCAAACGTTGTCATAAAGCATCAGATAATTAATATTTTAATCTGTATAGGTCCTATGCAGCTCTGTCATGGTTAACCTCTGCCACTGTAGCATGAAAACAGCCATAGGCAAAACATAAATGAATGGTGCCACTGAGTTTCAATAACACTTTACTTAAAAACAACAGTTTAAAATAACGAGACACCACTATATAACTATTAGAATGGTGCAAAAAAATTAAAAAACTAATAATACCAAATATTATCTTTAAAAAATAACTGAAATTAATGTGTTGCAAATGGTACAGCCAATTTGGAAAACAATTTGGCAGATTCTGACACAACTAAATATAGCCTTAGCATGCAGTCCAGTAATCATGTTCTGAGGTATTTACTTAATTGATTTGAAAACTTATGTCCATCTGCATGTGAATGTTCACAGTGGTTTTATTAATAATTGTTAAAAACTGGAAGAAACCAAGATTTCCTGCAATAGGTGAATGGATGAACAACCTGTGACACATCCATATCATGAAATATTATTGAGCCCCCCCAAAAACAGTTTATGGAGCCTTGAAAAAGCATGAATGAGTCACAAATTTATATTTCTTAGTGAATGAAGCCAGTCAGGAAAATTTATATATTGTAGGATTCCAATAACATGACAGTCTGGGAAAAGTAAAACTATAGTGGCAGTAAAAAGAAGGGAGACACAGGGATTTAATAAGTAAAGCACCTGTAATGATTTTTAGATGCTCACTTACAAGTTCTTCACATGTCTTGGTCATACTCACTCCATTTCAACTCAGGTAAAGTCTCTGAAGCAAGAATTCTTGATTTCACTTCCCAAGAGGGTTCTCACATTGTGTAATTTATTTCTCCCATAGAATTCATCATAATCTGTAATCATGTTTTTATATATTTCATATATATTTTTGGTCTCAGTATGTAAGCTCTGTTAGGGCAGAATCATTATCTCATGTTTTTGCTATTTTTTCCTAGTATTTGCCCTTCATACTTTTTAAGACATTTTAACTTGAATAAAAGTTGTAAGAATCATGTAGCAAACACTTCTATATACCTATTACTCAGATTCACCATGTTTAATATTTTGCAACTTTTGTTTCTGTCTTTCTATGAAAGTGCATGCATACAAGCAAAATTCTTAGAAACTTAAAACAGCAAATTATAAGCATTGTTACTGCTTACCTCTTCAGTGTGTATCACTTTGGAAGGATCTTTATTACAATAACCACAACACAAAGGAGAACCCAGTATATTTAACATGATATGCTGTTATTTTTCTCAATAATAAACTTGGAAGTGATTTTAATATTCTTGATTCAAAAGAATGTATTACATTTTTATGTCCCATGTAATTTTTTTTAGTTTCACTTACTCTAGAATTGTTATGAATTGATGTTTTGAAAAAACAGGGTGGTAGTTTTATAGAATTCTCTGTTTGGGGTTATCAAGCTTTCTTACCTGATCATATTCAGATTTTACAGTTTCATGAGAAATACCACCTAAAGGGTGATTCATATTTATTAAAGGCGTTAGGAGACACTTGATGTCAATGTGTCCCATTATCATTGATGTTAATCTTGATTATTTGGTTAAGATGAAGTATGCCAGTTTTTCTCCATTGTCAAGTTAACAATTTCTATTTTGTAATGTACAAGTAATGTGTGGTGATACATTCTGAGGTAGTACAACTATCCCTCTCATCTTCAAGCTTTTGTCCAGTGCTTTTAACATCCATGTATTTTTATATGATTATTTCAGTATTTATTAGGTAGCATTCTATTGTAAGGGACAGTCTGCCTCCTCATTGTAGTTATTTACATACTGAATGCATTTGAAACAATAACTGGTGTTATATATATTGCGTACATGATAGAAAGTTGGTTTGTCAAAAAAGAAAATAACACAAAACATGGAAGAATTGCAAGGAAATGACCCAAGGCACACTGCAGGTGCAAGGACAGAGAAAACCATGTAAACATGGCAGAGGATGTCTGATTCGCATAGTAGGACTCAAGGTATTTATTGAGTTAATTATATTTAAGGAGAATAAAAAAACAGTTTTATGGAAGTCAAGGAGAACAAGTTTTAAAGAAGTGTTTATTTACTTGGGTCAAAAGTTATTGTTTCAGAAGCTAGTAAGGGTAGAAATTAGCTGTTTCGCTTAAGAAAATACTTGGTATAACTAAGAGAAAATCAGATGTGTGGAATTTGGGGCATAAAAATTATCTTTAGGAAATGATCAAAAGAATCAATGATAGTTAAATCAATTAAATTTAGACAAATTTTTGAGGAGGTATTATGGTAAGGATGGAGAAAATAGTTGTACCTAAAATAAGTGAAGTGATTTTTTAAGGTAAGGAAATAGGCATGTGTGTGTAGTTGATTTCTGGCTGTCTGTGCAAGCAGCGTAGTCCAGGTAATGACGGAGTATAAGGAAAATGCAACACCGAAGCCCTTCAGATGTTAGGGCTAAATGAACAGGACTGGCACAGTTAGAGTCCTCTGATTACTTCAATCAAGTGGGAAGAGAGACTTTAAATGAGTGTGCTAAAATAGTTATAATATATGTAAAGGGTCCAGTACAGTACACGATGTTTTATCTAAGGAACCATATTTAATAATGATAAACACCTAGTGAGGGAGGTACTGTATTCTCATTTTTACTTGGACAGTAAATTACACATGGAGTCATAAATCATATTTGGAGTTATAGCTAATCATGAATTATATTTAAAGTTACAAATCATATACTCAAAATGCAGAAGACCTGGAACTTTATTCCATTTTGGGGAGGTGTGCTTGTACCTGTACTGGGATGGGAGGTGGAATCACAGACAATTCAGCTTTTAAATTGCATTCGAGATAAGAAAAATGTCCTGGAGTATACAATGATGATAAACGCACCATAGAACAGGATGCTGCGTGATGGAAGGCACAGAGGCAGGAATGTGCACGGTGTGTTTGAAAAGGGACAAGTTGACTGCCTGTGCTGGGACACTTCTGCCTCTTTTCTACGCTCCCAGGAGGCTGGGTGTATAGTCTCTCCCAGTCCTCGAAGCCTCGCCCTGCCAGCTCCTCCGCCAGGCTGAGCACTCAGCCAACGAGGGCTGTGTTTCTCTTCTCCTCGAGTCTCTACGGCCTGGTGCAGAGCCTTGTACCCTAGGTATATTTGCTGAATAGATGAAAGAAACAAGAGTTGAAGCTGAAAAATAATTTGAGGCGAGGGCAAAGTTTCCAGCTTCAAAAGTGATTGTGTCAAAAAGTCACATACTTCCCAGTTGTCTTGATTTAAAAGGAAGCATTCATTTTAAACTTTACAAATGAGATCTATGGCTTGAGACTATATTTCCATTAAAATGTAAGTAAAGTGTTCAGAACTGCGTTCCTGCCTATCTTAGAAGATTTTAGTGGATTAACAAGGCTGATGAATTTAGCTCAGTTTTGCTAGGATTCATTAATGATTGAACTTGGAAGAAGGCAATTTTTAAAATCATACCATATTACAGTATACTAGTGTAACTAATAATAGTCTTAGAGAAAGGGAATTGCATTTTGCCTTCTAATCATTCTTTTTTTTTTTTTTAAAAAAAAAGGTCCAGGCTAGAGTTAAAATGGTGATTAAAGGCCATCAGTCTTGCTTGGCCTTTCCCAAGGCAGGGGCGGATGTAGGAGATGAACTGTAATGAACCAAACAAAAATTAACATTATGGCTGATCTTTCCTTATAAAATTGATTTCAGTTTACTAGTAATTTCTGCCTTACTTTGAAATCAAACCAAAAACTAGCATTACAATTAATGCTAGGGTCAATCAACAGAATAAGTGGATACTTTAAGCAAAAGTGTGTGTCCTTGTGAAATGACAATGTGTTCTCTTCAAGGGTGAGATATTCCAATGCATCCAGATCAACACTAGCAGCTAAGAGGGCACTTAGACACGGCTGAAGATTTAAGTGGCTATTTTGATTATATGAAATATATATAAAGCCAATTAACTATCTATGTTTAGAGAAAGGAAATGACATTATTAAATGAAATGTTCAACTAATTTTATAATATATTTTCAATTAAGATAGCCAAGATCCTCTAGCAAAACATTTAATTTGAGATGCCTCTCCTGTTGACTTAAAGATTAATGGTAAAACAACAAAGCCATATAACTGAAGAGCAATGGCAGCTACAAATGCAATTGTAACTCCAAATTAAAGAGATCAAAAGCTTTTAGTCTAAAAATATTAACCACTCAGTAATTCAAAGGTTTCTAGATTTATGTTTAGATATGCATATATGAAAATTTCTGGTAATACATCTCAAAGATTAATTGCTATAACTTACTTGTGATAAAAATATATAATTGATTTATTAACACAAAAAGTAAGCAGGGTGAGTGTTTTTAGGTTACCGACGTATGCTGAATTCTAAAGATGACACTCCAAAATTTCTATCTCCTGGTAATCAAATTAAACACAAATCTAGGTACTCCTAGGTAGGTACTTTGTAGATGGAATCAAGGTTGCTAAGTAGCTGATTTTAGGTAGGAAGATTATAAGGGATAATCCAGTAAGTTCAATGAACGCTTAAAGATGGAACAGGTAGTAGAGTTAGAGATATTCGTAAGAAGGGGGAGGCAAAAGAGAGTGTGATAGACAGGTGTGAGACCTTTGAAGCTTGAAAAGGATTCAACACACGTTGATGGCACTGAGGGTACCAGCTATTAGAAAATGCAGGTGGCCTGTAGGGGCAGAAGATGAACTCTGACCAAGAGTCAGGAATAAAACAGGGGGTCCCTCAGTCTAGAGTTGCAAGGAACTGAATTCTGATAACAATCTCAATTATTGTCCCCACGACTCCAGTAAGAAACACAGCCTCGCCATACTTGCCCAGCCCACATGGAGGTCTGACCTAACACACCGTGAGATAATAAATTTGTGTTGTTCTAAGCTGCTAAGTGGCTGGCGATTTATTATGACAACAGAAGAAGACTAAAGCAGTTACTTTTATTCTTGCACCTAAGACTATGACCTAGTTGAGAATTGTTTCCCCAGTAAAAAAACTGTGGATAATAAAGAGAAGCTGATGTTATCAGAAGCAGTGGATCATTTCTTAGAGAAGATGTGTAAACCATAATTTGACCACTATCAGATTCATTTCTCTGTCAGGGAGTTCATTTCCTGAGATTATGTAATGTCCTTCTGAGATCATAAAAGTGGTGTTCTCATATGCCATGAATTTTTACGTTATTCTTTCTGGGAAACACTTACTAATTTCAAAATGTTTCCTGAAATTTGTACTGTGTTTAGAGAAGATATGAGAAACCTGATGATACTTAAGTTTTTAGACATACAAATTATGAATTGTTTTATTGACAGTTGTATTTACCAATAATTTGTAGAGGACACAAAGAATAATATGTCACGATAATAAGTATAATGCATAGGGAATAAACAGCACCTTGTTAATGTATTTTAAGGTATATATAAGGTTTGTATACATGCTCAAAACAAGATTCTTGCTAAGGGTGAATTTTTCACTGTGTCCAAGTGTTGTCTGTTTATATTGTAGAATCAGCATTTTAGCAACGGAAACCCGTGTTAGACACTGAACTTCGCTATTCACGACCAGTGACATTGGATAAGTGCAGGGAACTGGTTTGTTTTAAGTCTGGCAGATGTGACTCAGCCCTGTAAGGAAAACCTACAGAAGCGAAGTGGTGGGCAGGAGCCAGGCCCTGAAACCGGGCTTTCCCATGGGAATCAGGCCTAGAAAATGCATTCATGCTGTTACGGCTTGCTCTTGCTAAAACTGCCTGGTGTTAGACCCTGGCCTAAAACAGTAGATGTTTATTGCCTATCTTCAAGGTAATTTCCAAAGCCTGTGTGAATTTTCCCAAGGACAGAGCCAATCAGCTTGCTACCTTTGTCTTCTGCATTTGTTATTTTCATTTCCTTGATTGTACCTAAAATATAGACAACAATATTCTATGTAATACATAATACATCCTTCTTTGATGTAAGACCCGAGAAAAACAATAAAAGCCTGTCCAGGCAAGGGTTGGTGCGCTCTCCCCCTGAGAGAGTGGCCAAGGCGCTCTCCACTTCAGAGAAGCGGCCACAGGACTCTCATCTTAGGAGAGGACCATGCTGTCCCTTTCCCTCTACAGGACTGCTGTGGTCTGTGCATTTGTTTTCGTCTTCAGCCACAACACGCGGACTCTGCTGGGCAGACTCTGCCACAGACGAGATGCAGAAGCTTTCTAAGATGCATTTTCATTTATAAATTGACCAATGGTAATAGCTCCTTCCCTGGGTTGTTAGAAGGATTAATTAAGGTAATGAATATAAAGTGATTAGCACTATGCCTACCATGAAGTAACCTAAACATTCAATAAATATTGGTGAACTAATGGTAATCACCATTAATCACCATTATCATCTATTTTGTAAAATCACACTTATGAAAACCCATTTTTCTCTACTATTCACTTACTATTGTTGTTTAAGTAGCTCCATAATTGTACACAGTTGTAAACACAACAGAGAAAAACTTTTGTATTGGTTTCTTTTTACTTGTTATGTTGCTTTACATTCTTCATAAATCATTAAAGAAACAGTTTACCTCCAAGTTCTCAGTTGTGCTATGGACTGGATCATTTTGATTATTTGTAATAAAAAAAACTTTTATAAACATGTCTAGACATATACCATTTTACAACTTTTGAAATTATATTCTAAAGGTAAATTGCTAGGAGTACCACCTGTGTCTTTAAAAATATAGTGCTGCCCTGGATGGTGTGGCTCAGAGGAATGAGTGCTGGCCTGTGAACCAAAGGGTCGCCAGTTCCATTCTCAGTCAGGGCACATGCCTGGGTTGCAGACCAGGTCCCCAGTAGGGGGCTGCAGCCACACATTGATGTTTCTCTCCCTCTCTTTCTCCCTTCCTTCCTCTCTCTTTAAAAAAAATAAAATCTTTAAAAAAATAAAACAAAAGTATATAACTTAATTGTTTTCTCATTATGAGAGGAATAATTGTACTAAATTCCTCACTCCACTGTGTGTTATAATTTACATTTTTAGTAAGTACTGGCTTTGTTCATTTTACATGAATTTATTTATTCTTGAAAAATCTCACATAACATTTATATTATTCTTATTATAAACACTATACACATATATACACATTTAAATATAATTATATTAGTTGTTTTTCCAAGCCTATTTTTACTTTTTAAGTTGTTTTCACTCTGTGCAGGTTTTATGGCTTTATGTCATCCAATTAGTACTTCTCTGTAATTTAATTGTTTTAATGTTTAGTCCATTATCACTGTCACAATATTAATCCAAATAGACTTCCAGTTGTTTTCTGCTTATTTTTCTAGGTTTATCTTGCATCTGCTTATGTGACTTTCTATATCAGTTCTGCCTAACAGAACTCATTTTTGGTGATGGAAATATTCTATATTTGAACTTCCCAACAGACTGGTCACTAACCAAGTTTGGATAGTGAACATTTTAAATAATACTAACAGCATTGTGTTGAAATACTTGGTCTTCTTAAAAATATTTACAGCCCTGGTTGGTGTAACTCAGTGGATTGAGCATGGGCTGTAAACCAAAGGGTCCCCAGTTCGATTCCCAGTCAGGGCACATGCCTAGGTTGCAGGCCAGGTCCCCAGTGGGGGCCAAGTGAGAGGCAACCACACATTCATGTTTCTCTCTCTCTTTCTCCTTCCCTTCCCCTCTTTCTAAAAATAAATAAAAAAATCTTTAAAAGATATTTACAGTATGCAACAATTATGAGTTGTATTTTCCTAATATCAATGACATAATTGATTCCCCCCTTTGGGCTAGAAAATAAATGTTAGCTATTGGCTAGGTACATCTAAAATTATACACCTTTAGTTTATATTGATTGATATAGTTTTAGCTTTTTCTTCATTACTGTCAATTATTGGAACATCCAACATGCCTTTCATTGACCCATATGAAATGAGTACTCTCTTTAGTTTATGAAATATATCCTGATTTATAATTATGACAGTGTAGTTGCTTCATAATTATGAATATATATTTTTTCACATTTTTATCCAACCATGTGATATGAAAAATACAGACATTTATTAAAGAAGATACAAGAAACATTGCACATAGGACAATGATGCCTCAGTCCCCTTCAAAGTAGGTACCTGGGGACCTCACACAGTGCTCCCAATCACCGTCAGTTGCCCAATTGTATTTTCCTGAATCTCACCAATGGTCTGCAATCTCTTCCCTTTCAAAAGTGATTCAAGTTTTGGGAAAAGCCAGAAGTCACAGGGCACCACATCTGGACTGTGGTGGGGCTGAGTCACGTAGGTGATTGGATGTTTTGTCAAAAACTCTGCAACCTAAAAACATTGAAACCTAAATCATATAATGTCTCTCTGCTACTCAACACTTAGTGTCTTTGCTTTCATTGAGAGTGAAAACTGAAATCTTATAAAGCCCCAAGTCCCTGTGTAGCCCTTGGGTGCAAACTCATAAATGTTCTACTTAAATCATGCCCTCCTCCAACATATAAGGCATTCTGTATAGAGGAACTTAAGGGTCACCTTTGAAAGCATCTTTCATTTAACTCCCAATATCTAAACATTCATCAAAATCCTGTCACTTGTACTTTCTGTCCTTGTTTATTTTTCCATTCACTGTTACCCTCCTGTACAAACTATGTTATTTCCTGCCTCAATGCCTGCAGTAACCTTGTAATGTGCTCTTTGAACACGAGCTACTTTACTGCTCTGCATTCTCTACTGTTAATAGGTAGGTGTGTGGACAGCATGCATATACTTTTCCAAATAGATACCTGGTCATGTCTTACTCACATGTGAAACTCCATTTGTAACTTCTCACTGCTATTTTCTTAGTTCCCAAATTCTTGAAAATGACCTATAATGTCTTCTTGTACCAGCTGACCACTGATTACCCACCCTTTTCTCCCCTAATTGATTTTTTGGCTCCAGATCCAGATCCAGCTCATCTTAAGCTCCTTGTAGTCACTTGAATTCTATCTCGTCCCTTATGCCTGCCTTCAAAATGCATCTGCACTCCAGTTTGAACCCCTTATCTACTAATTTCTACTTATCTCTCTATTCTCAGCTCAGATATAATTTCCCCACAAACAGCATTCCCAGTCCCTCTTTGCTGGGTCAGTCAGATCTACTATTTGTTTGCATAATCCCCATCTTTCACAGCATTTTCGTCATCTTCTACTAATCACATATAGCAATGATACTTTTTGTGATTATTTAATATCTCTTTCTCTTACTAAAATATAAACATCTAGAGAAGAAGGAGCGTGTCTCTTTTGTAAACATTTTATTTCAGAGTACACTCTCAAATATTTATTGAATGAGTATGTCTCCATTATTTTTTACTTAAAATTTAAGATTTCTATTAAGGTGTCTAAAACTTATCCTCAGTAAGTTTTTTAACCCCTTTCTGTCCTGCATTGCATCTCTATTCATGGGGTTTTACATGATAACAAGACAACAGGACATCTGTGGGAGGTGTCACCTGTCTCTCTCTCTGTTATCCATTCTAGTCTAGACTGAAAAGTCCCTGTTCCTTCTGGTCCATGGTAACTGATTCAGTTGATTCAGTTGTTGCTGAGGCATTACCCCTTCTTCTTCATGAGATGTCTTCAATATAGCCAGCTGGTTTACCACGTGAATATATGAGATATATCTGTTATTCTGGGTTCTGCCGGAGCACAGAGATTATTACAGTTTTATTTCTGCTAATCTCATAAGGCAACTGAGTTTTTCTCACCTCCCAAAGGCTTTAACTAAAAAATGGTTTGCAGATTCCTTTTATTCATGAGCCATCCTCTGCATTTTGTTTTTGTCACCCCAAGAAAATCATTTCCAGGCTTCTAAGGGAAGGCTCTCGCTCCTACTTCTCTCTCTGAATGAATTTAATCCAAAGCAACTATGTTTATAATATTGTTATGCTAGCATAATATCTATGATGGATATTAGATGTCTTGTTTGTATTCCTTACCAATTCCTTTTCTGGTTCAATGTACCAGACCAAGAAAGGGAAGAAACTACATGCTTAAAAGTGAGGATTGAGAGCATGTTCAGTGCAAGAGAAATCATGAGGAAAGAAGAAAACTTTATCTTGCTACCTACTTATACTAAATATGAGATACCATATGGCCTTCCCCAATTTGTTACTAGAAAAAAGCACATTAATGCATATGTTTAATTAAATAAAAATTCTGTTCATTGGATTTTGTAGGTCTCTAAAAATGGATGCCATCATTAGAAAACATAAAACCTAGAAACGATGGAGAACTAAGATTAAACTTGAGTTATCTTTCTGTTTTTCTAATAGAGACCTATATTTCCATTTTAGCAAACTATGACATTATTTTTACAATGTCAATCCCTACTCTTTGCTATTCAAATATTCTAATATTAAAACCAGAGTTTTAAGACAATAAAGACGTGAATTGCTCTGCAAAATAAGAGAAAGCATTTTCTTTGGTATACAATAATTTTTATCCTGACAATTTATATATTTTATCAAAAGCTTTCTAGAGAAAAGTTGTGATAATCACTGGGCAATGCTTGATGAAAATCTACAGGGGAAAACACTGTATAAAACTCAACCGATGGTGTGGTTCCATGCTGAATATGTCAGACTTTGTGAATAAGACCAAGGAGAAGGATATATATATCCTAATAGATTTTTCAGGATGTAGTGGTGAAGAATAAGGGGAGAAGGCAGTCAAATTAAAAGAATGGCTAAGGGATAGAACTCTTTTCCTGAGAATAGTTCTTCCAACTTTCATTCTGAAAAGAAGAGATTTATAGACTGAATTGTGCCACCCTCCCCACCCAAAAAACTTGTTGAAACTCATACCCCCAACGTAATGGATTCTGAAGACAAGGACCTTGGGAGGTCATTAGGTTTAGGGAAGGTTATATGAATGGGACGCTCATGATAGGATGGGTGCTGTCAGAGAAGAGACTCCAGAGTGCTGCCCACCCCTTCCCTGCCCCTGTGACAACAGGAAGAATGTGGCAGTCTGTACGCCAGGGAGGCAGCTGTCCCCAGAAACTAACTGTGCTTGGACATTCAGCCTGCAGAAGTGTGAGAAAATCAATTGCTATTGTTTTAGCCACCCAGTCTATGGTATTTTGTTATAACAGCCTGAGAGGGCTTGACAGATGGATTATGAGGTTTGAATTGAAAGACTTGACTCTATGGAGGAGGGAGATCATGAAAAAGTACTCAAAGGAGCAAAGAAAAACCCTCCAGGAACCAGGTACCAGAGAGATACAGGATAGGAGGGAGACAAGTGGCATCAAAGGGGTCTAAATATGCCTGTGTGTATGCCTTTTAGCACGTGTATGTGTGGTATTGTAATTTATTCATGTTATATACCAGAATTTTGTGAAGTCTAATTAAATATGACCAATTTTACATGTTATGGGGAGTAAATAATGTATGCATTTCTAAATTTATTGTGCAAACACCGCAGTCTGGAAAGTTAGGGGAGATAAGTCATGAAGTGATCTGCAAATGTGTTCAGCAGCTGGCTGACACACAAAGTTGGCTGAGGCAGAACGCAGAAATTCAGGTCCATGCATGTCGCATGCAGTAATTCATCATGAATTGACTGACAGACATGAATCACAACTGGTAAAGGACTAGAATATCTATTGATGAGTGAAATCAGATAATAAGAATGTTATCTGTGAGCTGCAGAAGCCTAGTATTTCTGGAACAACAAGCAACAATCTTATTATTTCAGATCTAGCAGGCATCCTGTCCTTGAAGAGGAGACTCAACCTGTCATTAACATTGCTCCCTGATGAAGATCATGAGTTTGAACTTCACAGTCTGACTTTCTCTGATCTGGTCTGTAGCATTGTCAACTAAGTATAATTTTAATAATAGTGGGCTTTATTTCCATGCTGCTAACCTTTTATTTCCTAGTCAAAGTGAAATATTAAAAATAGATAAATGTGGAGAAACAAAAAGCTCACAGATGTCAGATTATTTTGAGATGTAATAACTGGCCAGCCAGGAATGATTGCTTGACTATATTAATACAAATACAATGACAGTGCAATTCTGTTAACACATAGAATACATTATGTGTAAATGTAGAGTAAATAGACTAAAAATGTGCAGTCAGAAACACTGAATTATTCCACAAAATGGCAATGATGTGTGAAGAACTTTTGGGAAAGGATAAAATTTTTTAAGGAAATGTTCATTCAATTCTTGTGTTAATCCAGAAGAAAAAACTTTTTTATTTGGTGAAAGGCACATTTGGATTAAGAGTTATATTCTAATTCTACTATGATAATTCGTTTCTCTCTTACTGTGAAGAAAACAGAATTTGTCAAACCTACTGGATTGATTCCATAGCTTTTCTATGGCTATGTCTAGAAGAACAATTGCTAACACAATTCCAACAGGAAAAGCATATTTAGTCAAGTTAGACATATTCCCGTAATAAAATAATTTAGACACAACTGCAAAAAAGATTTCAAGCCTGACATCACAATATGGAATGGAATATTCCAATATAGAATATAATACCAATGTTTGACTTCAGATTAATAAAATTTTCACACTGAAGTTACATGACCTATAGGAACTTAAATAAATTAACATAATCAGCACTAATAAATTCAAAAAAGAACATCTAAATTACAGGCAAAATAAAGTTCATCTACTTATTTGCATTTTAAATAACTGATAATACATTGAATATTACATATCTATTTCTCAATGATAAAAGGACATTTAACCATAAGATCACATTACTTATTGATGCCATTTATAGGAGAAATATATTAATACAAAATTGTCAATGTTTTATTCTGCTTCTCATTTAAAAAGGAAAAAGTACAACTCTCATAATACACTGAGATATCTATATAACATTCTAAAGATAATATATTAGAGAAAAATATTAAATTTTAATAGCTAGATATTTTAAATGTATTAAAATTATAAAATAATGTGATAAAAAGAAAATATTATCTTGGCTTCATTATACTGGTGCAACATTATGACTTGTGTGGAGAAGCTTCTAATAAAGTACGATTAAGTCACTGTTTAAAGAATGAAAGGAAACCACTCAACATGATTACTGTGAAAGTAATGGCATTTTGTATCATTAGTGACTGCCTTACATATGCTAGATGAAGTTCATTACAATTTGTCCTTATCATAATACCCAAACTCATTGGAAAAACCTATTTTACAGATGAAAACAGTCAAAGTCAGAAAGGTGTTCCATGCCAAGGGCATTTATACGATAAGTGATAATGTGAAGTATGTAACTATAGATCTGTCCCCCATAAGAGTTTGCCCTCCTTATTGTATGTTGTACATCATACTGTGTACACCAAAGGGCATTAGAAAATATTATTTGCTTTATTCTATATCTGTTCTATGGTACCCTAATTGATTTAAGGCCAATAGCTTCTTTTTTTTCTTGTTTAACCTTTTAATATACAGTGTCAGTTTTCCTTAAGCATCACTGTATAGTTCACATAGCATATGATTCACTTATTTAAAATATATAATAGTGGTGTTTAGTATTTTCACAGATAGGTGAAACAATCACCACAATCAATTTTAAAACTTTTTATCAGCTCCAAAGGAAGTTCTGTACCCTATAGCTATCACCCTCCGCTCCTCCAGCCTCCTTCCCACGTTGTAGGCCATCCCTCATCTACTTTCTATGTCATTATATTTTCCTTCTCTGTACATTTCATAAGAATGCATTCATATAATATTGAATATGTGGTCTTTTTGGCAGATTTCTTTCACTTAGCATAATGTTTCTATGGTTAATGAATGTTGTAGTTAGTACTTAACAGTCTTAAGTCCTTTTTATGGTCAAATAATATTCCACTCTACAAGTACATGGCATTTTGTTTATCCATTTATCAGCTGATGGAAATGTGGGTTGTTTCTACCATTCAGCTTTATGAATAATGTCAAGTACTCATGTACAAGTTTTTCTGTGATATTTTCTTTTTTTAAAGCATTTGTTAACAAGTTTACTTGAGCTAAACTGATGACAATTGCAGCTAAATCTCAACAAATTGAGAAAATGCTCCTGTGTGATAAACTGTATTTTTCAGACTATAAGACACACTTTCTCCCACCAAATTTGGGAGAAATAATGGTTGTTAATACTGCTGTTGAGTTCTGTTTACATTTACGCTGGTGAAATATTATGTTATTTATGTTATTAAATATTTTACCACATTTTTTTGCTTCAAAAATTTTTTCCCTGTTTTCCTCTAAAACTTAGGTTCATCTTATGGTCCGAAAAATACATAATTTTCATTTCTCTTGAGTATATGCTTTGAAAGTGTTAGGTCATGTGGTCGGTGAGTAGCCTACATTTTGAGGAACTACCAAACTATTTTCCAAGGTAGCTGACCACTTTACATGGCCACCAGCAGTGTACTAGGGTTCTAAGTTTCTCCACATCTTCAAATTGCTTGTTATTATTGTCTTGTTCAATGATAGCCATTAGCTTCTAAAGAATACAGACTGCAGTTTATGCTCTATTCAATCATGCATACCTAGCAAGATTTGTAGCCTATTAAAATGGCTCAACAATATGTTCTGAAAAAAGTTTTAAAGCATAGCTTAAGAAAACCATTGAAAGCAAAATCAAATTTTATCAAAATTAGTATAAAACAGCTTGATGAAACGGAGCTTGCAGGTAAATGGGCTAATAAATTGTATGCATTTGGAAAGGACAGTACAATGATAAAACACTTTTTGAAGAAAATAAATGAGATTGTTCTAATAGATAACTATGAACCCTTGTAAAGTTTACAGAGAAATTTGACTTATTTATGTTTCCTTCTTTCTATGGAAAGTACACTGTCCAAAGTTATTGCTGTGTGATCAGGTGTGAGCAAATAATAGCAACATCTCACTTCCCCTTTGAGTCTGAATTAAATTAATCCACTCTATACTCAAAACAATGTTTATGAAGAAGAGAAGCATAATGATCATAAAGATCACAGGGGAGGACACAAAGTGTGTAGAGAGAAAAAAAGGTACTTTTGCAGGCTTATGTTAAGATTGCAAGCACTCCAGTCATTAAGAAATGAGGCTGGTGTAGCTCAGTGGATTGAGCACGGGCCTGCGAACCAAATGATTGAGGTTCAATTCCCAGTCAGGGCATATGCGTAGGTTGCAGGCTAGTTCCCAGCAAGGGACGCATGAGAAGCAACCCCACATTGATATTTCTCTCCCTCTCTCCTTCCCTTCGCCTCTAAAGATAAATAAATAAAACTTAAAAAAAACATACATATAAAAAAAAAGGAAACGAATCAGTGCGCTGAACAGTATGCTCAGTCAGTCGGGTGTCATATTGCAAAGTGAAAGGTGGCTGGTTCAACTCCTGGTCAGGACATGTGCTTTGGTTGCAGATTCAGTCCTGGTTGGGGGCATGAGAGAGGCAAACCACTCATGTTTCTTTTCCCCTCTTTTTGCCTCCCTTCACCTCTTTTTAAAAATAAAGAAATAAATTCTAAAAAGAAAATCAGGAGTGAATAGGAAAAAAACATATTTACAAATCATGTATCTGATAAGTAATTAATGTATAGAATGTAAAAGAATTCCTAAAGCTCAGCAACCTAAAGGAAATTAAAAACTATACAAAGAACTTAAAGAGACATTTCTCCAAAGAACCTATACTCAATAAGCACACATCTGTGCTTAGTGAGCTGACATCACTAACCATTACAATAATGCAATTAAATCCACAATGAGATACCACTTCACAGCTATTAGGATGACCATTAGAAAAAAGATCAGAAAAAAAGGCATGTTGGCAAAGACATGCAGAAATTAGAACCTTTCTACATTGCTGGTGAAAATGTAAATAATGCAGCTGCTATGAAAATCACTATGGTGTTTCCTCAAAAAATTAATAATAGAATTTCTGTGTAATTCAGCATCCCCTACCATGTACAGAGCCACAGTAATTAAAAACAAGGACTTTAACAGATATTTATATACCAATATGCATAGCAGAATTATCCAAAAAAAAGAAAGAAATAAGTGTATACAAACAAAATGTCCATTGATGATGAATGATAAAATAAAATATGCTCTACACTACATTTATATTAAATATTATTAAAGTGATAATTTTATGTTATATATGTTTTATCACAATTTATGTAAAAACAATCTGACCTTTGTTGAATATAGAAAAGTTTGGTCTTCAGTAAGTTACAGTTTAATTAAAAGAATCTTCAGCCCTGGCCGGTGTGGTTCAGGGCATTGAGTGCTGGCCTTCAAACAGAGAGGTCACCAGTTCGATTCCCAGTCAGAGCATATGCTTGGGTTGTGGGCCAGGTCATTGTTTGTGGCTGTACTGCTCAGTGTTACCTCTCATGCATTGATGTTTCCATTCCTCCCTTTTTCCCTCCTTTCCCCTTTCTCTAAAAGTAAATGAGTAAAAATTTAAAAACATAAAAAAAGAAACTTCAATTATTTGGATTTGACAAATATAAATATTTAGCAAACCCTACCTTCTTTGTTTTTTACCCCTTCCCCTCTCTATTCTTAACTTTTATTATGATATCCTAAAATGATATTTCTTGTTCACAAAGAAAAAAACACAGACATAAACAGACACACACACACACACACACACACACTGGTTATAGCAAGCAAACGAAAAATAAACATGGATGTCTCAGTTATAGTTCATCATTGAAGAAATAAAAATATACCACCAATACATCTGATAAGGATTTAGTATTCAAAATTTATAAAGAACTTATAAAAGTCAACACCCAGAACAAACAATCTAATTAAAGAATGGGCAAAGGATCTAAATAGACACTTCTCCAAAGAGGACGTATAGATGGCCAGTAGGGATATGGAAAGATGTTTAATGTCACTAATCATCAGAGAAATGCAAATTAAAAGTACAAGGAGATTTTACCTTACACCTGTCAGAATGGCTGTCATCAATAAATCAACAAACAACAAGCGTTGACTAAGATGTGGCGAGAAGGGAACCCTCATGCACTGTTGGTGGGAATGCAGATTGGTGCAACCACTGTGGAAAGCTGTACAGAGTTACGCAAAATATTAAAAATGGGACTGCCTTATGGCCCAGCAATTGCACTTCTGGGGATATATCTGAAGAAACCTGAAACATTAATTTGAAAGAGTATATGCACCCCGATGTTCATTGCAGTGTTGTCTAGAATAGCCAAGTTTTGGAAGGAGCCTGAGTGTTCATGAGTAGAAAAGTAGATAAAACAGCTATGGTACATTTACACAATGGGACATCGCTTGGGTTTAAAAAAAGAAAGAAATCTTACCCTTTGCCACAGCATGGATGGACCTGTAGAGCACTATGCTAAGTGAAATAAGTCAGACAGAGAAAGAAAAGTACCATCTGATTTCATTCATATCTGAAATCTAATGAACAAAATGAACTAACAAGCAAAATTCTGATGGACTTATAGATAAAAAGCAGGCTGACAGCTGTCTGGGGTTTGGGGGCTGGGTAGGGTGTGGAAGGATTTAGCAAAAATGAAAAAAAAAAGAAAAAAGAACCCATGGACCTGGACAACAATGTGGTAATTGCTGGGGGGAGTGGGTAGAGGGAAGGGGAGGAGAGTATGGGGGGATAAATGGTGGTGGTCAGAGACTTGACTTGGGGTGGTGAACACACAATACAGTGTACAGATGGTGTGTTGTAGAACTCTGTGCCTGGAACCTCTATAATTTTGTTAACCAGTGTCACCCCAACACATTCAATAAAAAGGAGAAGTATCACTAATAAACCTCAGGAATAATAAAACAAATCCAAAATGTCAGCCAAATGTAACACTTATATAAACTTTTATCCTAAGTGAAATTGTATTTTACTCCTGAGTGAATACATATATTTTCAAGAGGAGTTGCACTATTTTATTCTTCTTGCTTATTTGAGATATAATTAACAAAATCAATACATGATGTAGATAAAGCATACAATTTGATACATTTTGCATATGTATCCTCCAGGGAAACAGATTGATCATACAATCATGATAAAAATATCTATTGCCCCAAAATGTTGCCTCATGACCCTACGTAATAAATTTTCTCCTGCTCAGCCAACATGCCCTCCTCATCTCCAGGTAACCACAAATCATTTCCTGCCACTAGAGCTTCGTTTGTATTTTCTAGAATTTTTGTGTAAATAAAACTTCTGAGTATGATTTTTGGTCTGATATCTTTTCCTCATCATAATGATTTTGAGATCCGTGAATGCAGTAACATCTATCAATAGTCCGTTCCTCTTTGTGGCTGAATACTATTCCATCGTATGCATCTAACACAGTTTGTCAAGATACCTGAATAGACACATCTGTAGATCTTATTCGGTGATGTGTCTATTCAAATATTTTGAGTTTTTTGGTTATTTTCTTATTGAGTTCTGACATTTATTTATGTATTAAAGATGTTAGGTGTTTTAGTACATGTATTTGTCAAATATTTTCTCCCAGCCTGTTGCTTTTCTTCTCATTATTTATAACAATGGCTTTTAAAAAATTTATTGGGGTGACATTGGTTAATAAGATTAACAAGTTTCAAGTGTACATTTTTATGATACATGAACTGTATATGGCATTGTGTGCCCAATACCCAAAGTCAAATTATCTTCTGCACCATATATTTAACCTCAATTGATAGGTCAACATTCTTAATATTAATGAATCCAAAGTCACAGAGATTGTCTCTTGTGGTTTCTCATGGAAATATAGCTTTTGGTTTTCCTTTTAGGTCTATGGTTCTAAAGAAAAATAATTTTTTTAAATTTTTTTAATGAACTTTGCATTATTCCAGCAGCATTTGTTGAAAACAGAACTAGTTTATCTTCACTGAACTATACTTTTGTCAAAAATCAGTTTTCCATATACAGGATATAGCAAAAGTAGGTTTAAAGTTGTATATATAGAAAATAATACAATAATTAATAAATAGTAATACAAGAATAAACTCTGTTTCACTTACTCACAAACATAAACCTACTTTTCCCTCACCTTGTATATGTGCATTTATTTCTGGACTCTAAGTGTTACACTTGTATCTCCATTTGGAAATCATATTGCCATGATTACTGTAGCTTTTTGGTGAGTCCTGTAATCAGGAAGCTTTGACCTTGAAATCAAGAACCTTTCTAGTTCTTCAACTTTAGTCTTCCCTCAATCTGACTTCACTATTCTAACAAACATGTACTTTGTATTTCCATATCAATTTTTGTAATAACTGTCAAGTTCTACAAAAAAGCATGTTAGAATTTTAAAGGTGATACAAAATGTAACATTAAGTCTATCATAACTGTTTTTGAGTGTACAGTTCAGTAACGTTAAATATATTCACATTTTTGTGCAAATGTTATCTAAAACTTTTCATTTTGAAACTGACACTCTAAGCTTGTTTAAATCCCACCCTCTCCCTCACTCAACCTTTGGCAACAACCTTTCTTTTTTCTCTCTTTATGATTTTGACTATGTTAGATATGTCCTATGCATGCCATTACACAGTGTTTGTCCTTTTGTGCCTAGCATATCTCACATAGCATAACGTCTTCAAGGAAATTCCGTGTTGTGACTTGTAACAGAATTTTCTTCTTTTGTGTAGCTGCATGATAATCTATTGTATGTGTATACCACATTTTCTTTACTAATTCATCCACTGAGGGACATTTTGAATTGCTTCTACCTCTGCGTATTGTAAATGATGCTGCAACGGACATGATTATGCAAATACCCCTTTGAGATCCTGCTTTGAATTCCTTTGGAGATACACCCTAAGACGGATTGCTGGATCATATGGTAATTCTGTTTTTAATTTTTTGAGAAGTTTTTATACTTTTTTCCATAATGTCTGCACCATTTTACATTCTCAGCAAGAGTGCATAAGGGTATTCTTCACATCCTCTGATTTCTTCACATCTTCTCCAACAATTGTGGTTTTCTGTTCTTCTTTTTTTTTACTATATTTTATTGATTATGCTATTACAGTTGTCCTATTATTCCCCTTCATTCCCCTCCACCCTGAACACCCTCTCCCACCCACATTCCCCCCCTTTACTTCAGTCCATGTGTCATAAGTTCTTTAGCTTCTACATTTCCCATACTATTCTTGCCCTCCCATCTATTTTCTACCTACCATCTATGCTACTTATTCTCTGTACCTCCCCCCCCACCCTCTTCCCACTCCCTTGTTGCTAACCCTCCATGTGACCTCCATTTCTGTGGTTCCATTCCTGTTCTAGTTGTTTGCTTAGTTTCTTCTTGTTTTTGTTTCAGGTGTGGTTGTTAAGAATTGTGAGTTTGCTGTCATTTTACTACACATGCTTTTTATCTTCTTTCTCTTAGATAAGTTCCTTTAACATTTCATAAAATAAGGGCTTGGTGATGATGAACTCCTTTAACTTGACCTTATCTGAGAAGCACTTGATCTGCCCTTCCATTCTAAATGAAAGCTTTGCTGGATAGAGCAATCTGGGATGTAGGTGCTTGTCTTTCATGACTTGGAATACTTCTTTCCAGCTCCTTCTTGCCTGTAAGGTCTCTTTTGAGAAATCAGCT